>OX422221.1:368535011-369135011 GCA_949130495.1 Sambucus nigra
AATAATATACACTTACTTAATGAGAACCTTCATGTTAATGATGTGAATATAATTACGGTATTGTTTAGAGAAATATAACGAGTTAACTGGTAGTTATATATATTGCATATTGAACATATGAGTTACGTTAAACCCTACTTAATTACGAGCGTTATTATGTTAAGAGAACCGAGTAATAAGGGTAGGTCCTATGATAGTCTAGCTAGATATGTTGTCACGTAGCTAGTAGTCTGTATCACTCTAGATGGGTACTTACGTTAGGAGTGCACAGTTAGACGAGAGGTGAGAATATCATGTGAGTGCACGTCCTAACATGTACTTTGCATTTAATGTTTTAAATGTTTTTAAAGCACTTGCAGGTTTTTAAAATATAACTCCACATTCGGGCTCTGACCCGTTTGCTTTTCAAATCTTTTTCTTGTAAAACCATTTTAGGTGCCCAGCCACAGGGACACCAAGCATAGGATTCTCATTCAGGTGACGAGCTGTAGCTGTTTGTGGAAGCTACAGGGATTTGCTTGTAGACGCTTCTATCTTTTGGATTCCAGAGTCACTATCTATCAGTTGTAGGGCATGTTGCCCATTTCTATTTAGAGGATCTTTTACATTAAAGTTTTCAGACTTTGATTTGTATTGTTTTAGCATTCGGTTATTTATTTCAGTATGGGATTGTAGTGAGGAGTTTTCCTCCAGACTTTATTTACACTATGTTATGGTTATTCGTTTTACTTCAGTATGGTGAATGGTGTTACTATTCTTTATTACACTTGTTGCATGTTAATTAGACTTATATTCAAATTTGGCAACTTACTTTTTAAATACTAGGTGGTTAGTAATAATAAAATGTTTTCGACAGTGATGCTATTTAACTGAGCCAACTTGGCATTTTGAATTAATTTAATAAAGGAGTAGCTACCCGGTATTTAATTAGTCGGGGTGTCACAACCAGCAGAACCAACACCACTTGTTTATCTTTAAACTCGAATAGATTCACAAACAAAAAAAATTAGTTTAAATAAATGAACAAATTATGTTATACATAGATTCAAATTACATACCTAATTTACCACATATCAATTGGGCATCCCATATTAATATCAATGAACTAGCTTATAAGTTCAGCGGTTCATGTAACAGTATCTGGATATAACCTACATATCTGAATGCCAAACAAATCCTTAGACGAATGACATCTTAGCAAAGCCCTTTACAAAGATTGACCCTATAATCAATTTGTGAAAAAAATGAACATTAGTATAGTAATAAACAATTAAAAGTCGAAAATGCGTAACGGTATCTTGCATAATACTTAGGTGAAACAGATCCTAAAACAAAACGTCCCAAACAATAAATAATTTTGATGGAAATTAAATCATAGCAATGTGAATTATAAACCAAGATAAAGTTCATTACAATTGTAATACCCCGTATTTTTATGCTATATTAATTTGGGGATTTATTGAATTTAATGTGAGTAATTTATTTAATAAAAATCCGAAAATTAATTATGTTATAATTATTAACGTGACGAGAGTTAGTAATTATGGGAAATTTGTTGAATATTACTAATGAGCAAAGTAATATATTATATTGGTTATATTGAATGTCATGAGTGAATTTAATGACAATTTCGGAAATTTAAGTCGGGACGTGCCCGTGTCACGTCGGGACTAAGTTTGTTAAATAAAAAGTGAATATTTTATAAGTTGTTCGTATGGTCGTTTTGAGTGCGCCAACGTGTCCGGAAGGGTCGAGATAGTCCGAAAAGTGTACTCGGGGGTTTAGTTTGGGTCTCGGGGCATTTTTAGGCCTAATTGGTACCCCGGGAGGGCAATTTAGTCATTTCACCTTTTTGGATAATTAAACCCACGAAATTCAGCAACCTATATCAGCCATTTAGGTTAGTCAGCTAGGTTTAGAAAACAAAAACACAAGTGACGGCCATAGGAGAGGGAAGGAGAAAGCTCCAAGGCAATCCAAGGCCCCAAAAGTGTTCCGTTTGCACCACAACCACCACCACCGCGTAGATCGCGAGATGAGGAACGCAGCCATACCAAAATCAGCCATGAATCAGAATACCAAAAATCCCAGGCAAGTGTTTAACTTACTATTTTCATTGGTGCAATCTTCATATTAGTTTAGGAATGATTAGGGATGAATTATGTAGAAGAAAACCCAATTTGTGATAGGAAAATGCATGTAGATTGATTATATGAAAATTCTGGAATCCTTGCCATGTAGAGGAATATAACCCACGAAATTTTGATGATATAGTAGAAGGAAATTCTGGTAAAAACATATTAGAACCATGATTAAGAAAAACTCTAGGGTTCTTTATTATTAGATAAGATTTTGGGTTAATTATCCATGTTTAATGTTAGATATACACATGCTTTACGTTGAAAACATCTGGTATATTGATATTATGTTAGTAGTAGGATTTTTGCGACGTTTAGAATGGAAAAACATGGTTTTGGATGAAGAAAATTGGTAGAACCCGTAACTGCAATTCTACAGACTTTCGCAGACCTGCTTGATCGATCGATCGAGCCTAGAGCTTCGATCGATAGAGCCCCAAACCTCGATCGATCGACCCCTTCTGGCAGACTACTATTTCCCTTTGTAAATGTTTTAAAAATTGAATTGTCGTGATATAATTCTTGGGCATTCTTAGTATAATGATTTGGGAGACATAGAGGACCAGTAGGGCGTATAAATAAATGTTGGGATCGTTAATATTCGACGAAAATGGTAATTATGGGATATTTACTTTAGGGTTAGTAAATTGTTATATTAAAGGGTGAGGCGCATAAGAGAGTTACGTTGAAACGTAACAACGACACCTACTGAATTTTCTACTTAGAAGAATAAAGTCCACGAGTGTCATGAAATAAGTGAGAACACCCTTCGAGGTAAGGTTAGAGATGAAACCTTATACGTAATTCTAATAATGTGAAATTTAAGATGAATGTTGTAATTATGGGTGACGAGAGGAACCTATATTAATATGATGAAGGTGGTATATTTATATGATTGTGTGTACATATATTATATACATGTGAAAAACATACCGCGCTACTTGCTATCCTTGAGGTTACCGCGCTGGGACAGTCTTATCTCGATGGGACCTTTATGGGGGATATTGACTTGTACCCTAGAAGATAGATATCCTTGGTACAGGCTATCGAATTGATAGTTCAGACGGTCCTAAGAGATGCGAGTATGTGTCATCCTCTTAGAGACTTGGAATCTATGCTTCGCCTCGATATTGTTTGTGTATGTGTTAATACAATTCGATAGTGATTCCGAATTTGTATTCCCCTTGATATGAGTGGTATGGGGTTTGGATAGTAGAAGTATGCACGCACCATAGTTTTATGTGGGGTGCTGTTATTTTATATATATTATACGAGTAGTTAATATATATATATGAGATTTGGAAATTTGAAGCTGCCTACTGTGATTTGATAAGTAGGACATGGTTGATGACTCAAATAGTAAATACTTGTTTTGTGAAAGTATAATATGACACTTGGAAACTTTATAAATTAATTAAAGCTAAAACGAGAATTTTGCTACAATTGGAAGTATTGCTCGGTTTTGAAATCTTATGAGTAAGTTAAGATAAGCTAAATTATTGGGAAGGCTAGTATGATTAAAATGATAAGATAACCGTTGGAAAGGTTAGTACGATAGGCGTGCACATTAGAAGAGAGGTGAGAATTTATCAAGAGAGTGTCGCTCTAATATGTTGTTGCATTGGCATGTATCAATTTAAATTCTTGCTAAACGTATTTTAAATCAAACACACTTTCAGGCTCTAACCCGTTTCCCTCTCTCTCTCTCTCTTGTATATATATATGTATGTATTACAGGTGCCCAGCCACAGGGGCGTCTTGCTTAGGATCTCTTGGAAGGAACGCGCTGCAGCTTAGGTGGGAGTTGCAGGTCTCTTGATTAGACGACATCGTTCATTCGAATCCACTCTTAGTATTTTCATTTAGTTGAGCATGTGTAGCTCTTTCCATTATTCCATTATTGTTGGGACATTTGTATCTCAGTTATTTCCAGTATTGTTACTATGGGTTTTATTCAGTTGATTGTGTTACTTTATATTTCTCATGTTGACATTCGGTTGACGAATGTTTTAAATTAATTGGACTATGTTGCAGACATTTAATGTGGGTGATTCTTACTTATTGAATGTTGTTAATAAAATAAATGTTTTTCTTTAAATAAAAATTTGGAAAGTATGTATGAAAAATGGTTTTGACACTTAGCTTAATTATTTAAGGTGTTAAATTGGAAAATTTATTTTTATCGACAGTGATGCTGAGAATGAACCAACTGTTTACCTTGATTTAATTTAATAAAGGAGTGATCGCCCGGTATTTAATTAGGCGGGGTGTCACAGGTGGTATCAGAGCATCAGGTTCTAGTGTCCATAGGATCTGTACGGCTTATTTCGCTTTCAGCTTAACGTTATTGCTATAGAGCCCTATTTTTAGGATTGTTGTATTCTTACTTTTACGTTTAAGTCTTCAGCTATTTGAGATTTGTTAATAACTGTAGACTAATAAACTTGTTCACGTTTCAGATGCGTCCGAGACGTGCTCCGAAAGATAGGCGTTCCCAGGCCGAGCAACCAGCAGCTCCGGCACCAGGCACAATGAATGCAAATGAAGTAGTCGCCATTGTTGCTCAGGCGGTGAATGCCGCGATAGCAGTTATTCAGCAGGCTCCACCCCAGGTTCAGGCAGTGGCGCCAGTACCAGCACAACTTCCATCTGCATGGGAGAGGGTTCGGGATGATTTTCAGAAAGCGCATCCCCCTGAGTTCTCTGGTAGCTCCGATATTGTCACAGTTAGCCAATGGAAGAAGGACATCCAGCGGCACCTCCGTATGTATGAGTGCACTGATGTGAAAAAGCAGTTATTGGCTTCCTTTAAGCTGGTGGGAGCCGCGTTGCAGTGGTGGGAGTCCACTACCACATTGGAGGAAAGGGACACGATCCCTATTCAGTTGTTCTGGGAGCGGTTTGACCGCAAGTATTTTCCACCCACCGTTCAGACTGAGATGAGGCGGAAACAACTGAATCTGAAGCAAGATAACCTTACCTTAGCAGAGTATGAAGAGGAGTTCACGATACTTCTCACCATTGTGCCAGATGAGGCACCTACTGAGAGCAAGAAGATTTTGTTGTTTGTCGACGGGTTAGCTTGGAGGATCCGTCAACACCTTATTGGAAATTTATTCCTGAGTACTTTCACTGATGTACTCAATGCAGCGTTACTACATTGCCAAGATCACCGCTTCCATCTTCAGGGAAGCAAGAGAGCAGGAGAGTCCATCCAGCAGGGCAGGACCGGGGGAAATAGTGCCAGTGGGGAACCATCTCATGGAAAGACTCGTCAGCACGAGCAGAGTTCCCATCAGGGGGACCCTGCTAAGCGATTCCGTTTAGGTGATTCTAGGCTGGGATTTGGGGGTTTTAGGCAGGGAGATCAGGGCCAGCCTAATCAGCAGGGCCAGCAGGGCCAGCACCGGCAGCAGCAGGGCCAGTAGCGTGCTAATCAGGGCCAACAGGGCCAATGGCGAGGAGGTAACGGCCAGCAGGGCCGTGGTCAGCAGGGACAGAGGGGAGGAAACTACAAAGGACGATGTTTCGGGTGCGATAAACATGGCCATAGGCATCAGGATTACCCAGAGGGCGATAGGGCCCCACAGCAGCAGGGAGCCTGTAATGAACTACATAGGCCACTATTTCCACCTGCCCTCTCAGAACCAGCCCATGTGCCAGTCCTACCAGCCATTCCAGCAGCTCCAGTGCAGCAGGGGAAATTACAGTATGGACGTGTCTATAACGTCCACCAGGCAGCAGCTCCACAGGCACCACCCGCGATTGAGGGTATGTTTCCTATCCATGGTACTATGGGTCGGATTTTGTTAGATACGAGGGAAACACATTGTTTTATAGCTACGCATTTTGCGAAGACCTTAGGGTTGTTAGCCACAACAGAGAGAACAGTGACGTGTGTGGACTCACCACTGGGGAGTGGGTCACTTATTTTCTTTATATGCCGAGGAATGGGGGTAGAGATCGGTAGTTTGGTATTACCTACGGACATGTTAGTCTTGGACATGCATGAGCATGATGTGATTATTGGTATGGATTGGCTCGCAGCTTATAGAGCCATGATTGATTGCTTAGGTGGGAGCATTGTTTTTGTCATTCTGGGGCAAGAGATGTTTTTTAGTGGAGATGCCTCGCCCAGAGGGAGGTTCGACCGCTCATTTGTATTACATAGAGGAGGATTCCTCTAAGGAGGTTGTGATTCACTTAGATTCGATCCCAGTTGTCAGGGAGTATTCCGATGTGTTCCAGGAGATACCAGGCCTACCCCCTGTCGAGAGATAGACTTTGTTATAGATTTATTGCCAGATACAAGACCTATAGCACGCGCACCGTACCGTATGGCTCCGGCAGAGATGCGAGAGCTAGGAGATCAGATAGAGCAGCTGTTAGGTCAGGGCATTCATAGGAGTACCTCACCTTGGGGCACTCTAGTTTTGTTTGTGAAGAAGAGAGATGGCTCACTGAGATTGTGTGTGGACTACAGGGAGTTGAACAAGGTCACGATACGGAATAAATATCCGTTACCTCGAATCGATGATCTGTTCGACCAGCTGAGGGGAGCAACTTTCTTTTCGAAGATAGATCTGAGGTCAGGGTACCATCAGTTACGTATTAGAGAGAATGATGTTTCAAAGACTGCCTTCTTGTCAAGACATGGGTCCTATGAGTTCAGGGTGATGTCGTTCGGACTCACGAATGCCCCAGCCATTTTCATGGACTTGATGAACCGAGTATTCAGAGAGTTCTTGGATCAGTTTGTCATCGTCTTCATAGATGACACCTTGATATATTCACACTCCGAGGAGGAGCATGCCGAGCATTTGAGGAAAGTTCTTCAGACTCTACGGGAGCATCAGTTGTATGCTAAGTACGAGAAGTGTGGATTCTGGTTGCGAGAAGTACAGTTCTTGGGGCATGTTGTTTCTAAGCAGGGGATAGCAGTTGACCCGATTAAGGTATCAGCGGTGAGGGAGTGGGGATAGCCCACGACACCGACAGAAGTGAGTAGTTTCTTGGGGTTAGCTGGTTACTACATGAGATTCATTCGGGGATTCTCCAAAATAGCGGGCCCATTGACCAATCTGACTCGCAAGGGAGTACCATATGTTTGGGATGACGCTTGTCAGTTGGCTTTCGAGTAGCTGAAAGACAAGCTTACTTCAGCGCCAGTCCTTGCGTTACCGAAGCCGGGTGTGGAGTACCTGTTTTACACCGATGCCTCTTTACGGGGGCTTGGGGGAGTACTTCAGCAGGAGGAGAAGGCTATAGCTTTTGCCTCCCGCAAGCTTAAGCCACATGAGAAGAATTACCCAACCCACGACCTAGAGTTAGAAGTGGTCGTCTTTGCGTTGAGGATATGGAGGCACTATTTGTTGGGAGAGAAATTCCGTTTGTTCACAGACCACAAGTCGTTGCAGTACCTGTTCACTTAGCGAGAGCTGAATATGTGTCAGCGCAGATGGCTAGAGTTTGTGAAGGACTACCAATTCGACATACAGTATCATCCGGGAAAGGCCAACGTGGTTGATGATACGTTGAGTCGTAGACCGGTAGACGAAGTAGCAGACGTCTAGAAAGCAAAGTGGAAGGAGTTGGGTCATCAGGAAGCAGTGGCACGTTCTTTCATGTCCGTGATGTCAGTCACACCCGAGATTGTTACAAGGGTGATACAGGCACAGACAACAAACCTGTTTTGCCAAGAGCAGATTGTGCGACTTCTAGTCGAGGGTGCTGAGTCCTATTCTGTTAGTTCCGATGGAAGTTTGCGGTTTAATGGGAGATTGGTGGTTCCAAAAGAAGCAGAATTACGTGATGCAGTGATGACTCATTCTCATGGGTCCCGATTTACAGTACATCCGGGAGGCGATAAGATGTACCAGGATATGAGGCGACAATACTGGTGGAGTGGGATGAAGAAGGACATTGCTGAGTTCGTTTCCAAGTGTTATACCTGCCAGCTGGTGAAGGTAGACCATCAGAAACCATTAGGATTGCTTCAGCCATTGGAAGTACCCGCGTGGAAGTGGGAGAGTATTTCCACAGACTTTATTACAGGGTTACCTACATCACAGCGGGGCCACGATTCTATCTGGGTGATTGTAGACCATTTGACCAAGGTGGCTCATTTTCTGCCGGTGCAGACAGATTACACCACGGGTCAGTATGCTCAGTTGTTCATCGCTGAGATTGTCAGATTACACGGGGTTCCCCTGAATATTGTGTCAGATAGGGATAAGATTTTCATGTCACGTTTCTGGGAAGGATTTCAGGAGGCTATGGGTACTGAGTTGAGGTTGAGTTCAGCTTACCACCCACAGACAGATGGACAGACATAGCGTACTAATCAGATGTTAGAGGATATGCTACGCATGTGTGTTCTCGATTTTGGGGGAGGTTGGGAGCCACATCTTCCACTGGTAGAGTTTGCTTATAATAACTCTTATCAGTTCACGATTGGCATGGCTCCATTTGAGGCTTTGTATTGCAGACCTTGTCGTTCCCCAGCTTGTTGGCTCGAAGTGGGGGATAACAAGTTGCTAGGACCAGAGGTGATTCAGGAGACCTCCGCAAGGATTGAGATGATCAGGAATCGTATTCGGGTAGCCCAGGACAAACAGAAGAGCTACGCCGATGCGAAACGGTTCTTCCGGGAGTTTAGTGTGGGGTACCAAGTGTTATTGCGTGTATCTCCTATGAAGGGAGTGATGAGGTTCGGGAAGAAGGGGAAGTTGGCTCCGAGGTAGGTGGGACCATTTCCCATCATCGAGAGGATTGGGTCGGTTGCATACAGGTTGGGACTGCCAGAGCATTTACATCGCATCCACGATGTATTCCACATCTCGTCATTGAGACGATATCTTCGGGATGACATGGCCCATACTCACATTGCGATAGATGAGATCGACTTACAGCCTGATAGCTCTTACGAGGAGAGACCGATAGCTATCCTAGACTATACTGAGAGGAGATTGAGGTCGAAGATAGTTCCACTTGTGCGGGTCCAGTGGGAGCATCATAATGTGGAGGAATCCACTTAGGAGCGCGAGGCAGATATGCGCGAAAGATATCCAGAGTTGTTTTTACCAGGTATGCTTTATTTTTCAAATTTCGGGACGACAGTCCGTTATTAGGGGGAATATGTAATACCCCGTATTATTATGCTATATTAATTTGGGAATTTGTTGAATTTAATGTGAGTAATTTATTTAATAAAAATCTGGAAATTAATTATGTTATAATTTTTAATGTGACGAGAGTTAGTAATTATGGGAAATTTGTTGAATATTACTAATGAGCAAAGTAATATATTATATTGGTTATATTGAATGTCATGATTGAATTTAATGACAATTTCGGAAATTTAAGTAGGGACGTGCCCGTGTCACGTCGGGACGAAGTTTGTTAAATAAAAAGTGAATATTTTATAAGTTGTTCGTACGGTCGTTTTGAGTGCGCCAACACGTCCGGAAGGGTCTAGATAGTCCGAAAAGTGTACCCGGGGGTTTAGTTTGGGTCTCGGGGCATTTTTAGGCCTAATTGGTACCCCGGGAGGGCAATTTAGTCATTTCAACTTTTTGGGTAATTAAACCCACGAAATTCAGCAACCTATATCAGCCATTTAGGTTAGTCAGCTAGGGTTAGAAAACAAAAACACAAGTGACGGCCATAGAAGAGGGAAGGAGAAAGATCCAAGGCAATCCAAGGCCCCAAAAGTGTTCCGTTTGCACCACAACCACCACCACCGCGTAGATCGCGAGACGAGGAACGCAGCCATACCAAAATCAGCCGTGAATCAGAATACCAAAAATCCCAGGCAAGTGTTTAACTTGCTATTTTTGTTGATGCAATCTTCATATTAGTTTAGGAATGATTAGGGATGAATTATGTAGAAGAAAACCCAATTTGTGATAGGAAAATGCATGTAGATTGATTATATGAAAATTCTAGAATCCTTTCCATGTAGAGGAATATAACCCACGAAATTTTGATGATATCTTAGAAGGAAATTCTTGTAAAAACAGATTAGAACCATGATAAAGAAAAACTCTAGGGTTCTTGATGATTAGATGAGATTTTGGGTTAATTATCCATGTTTAATGTTAGATATACACATGCTTTGCGTTGAAAACATGTGGTATATTGATATTATGTTAGTAGTAGGATTTTTGGGACGTTTAGAATGGAAAAACATGGTTTTGGATGAAGAAAATTGGTAGAACCCGTAACTGTAATTATGCAGATTTTCGCAGACCTGCTTGATCGATCGATCGAGCCTAGAGCTTCGATCGATCGAAGGTTCGATCGATCGAGCCCCAAACCTCGATCGATCGACCCCTTCTGGCAGACTACTATTTCCCTTTGTAAATGTTTTAAAAATTGAATTGTCGTGATATAATTCTTGGGCATTCTTAGTATAATGATTTGGGAGACATAGAGGACCAGTAGGGCGTATAAATAAATGTTGGGATCGTTAATATTCGACGAGAATGGTAATTATGGGATATTTACTTTAGGGTTAGTAAATTGTTATATTAAAGGGTGAGGCGCATAAGAGAGTTACGTTGAAACATAATAACGACACCTACTGAATTTTCTACTTAGAAGAATAAAGTCCACGAGTGTCACGAAATAAGTGAGAAAACCCTTCGAGGTAAGGTTAGAGATGAAACCTTATACGTAATACTAATAATGTGAAATTTAAGATGAATGTTGTAATTATGGGTGACGAGAGAAACCTATATTAATATGATGAAGGTGGTATATTTATATGATTGTGTGTACATATATTATATACATGTGAAAAACATACCGCGCTACTTGCTATCCTTGAGGTTACCGCGCTGGGACAGTCTTATCTCGATGGGACCTTTATGAGGGATATTGACTTGTACACTAGAAGATATATATCCTTGGTACAGGCTATCGAATATATAGTTCAGACGGTCCTAAGAGACGCAAGTATGTGTCATCCTCTTAGAGACTTGGAATCTATGCTTCGCCTCGATATTGTTTGTGTGTGTGTTAATACAATTCGAGAGTGATTCCGAATTTGTATTCCCCTTGATATGAGTGGTATGGGGTTTGGATAGTAGAAGTATGCACGCACCATAGTTTTATGTGGGGTGCTGTTATTTTATATATATTATACGAGTAGTTAATATATATATGAGATTTGGAAATTTGAAACTGCCTACTGTGATTTGATAAGTAGGAAATGGTTGATGACTCAAATAGTAAATACTTGTTTTGTGAAAGTATAATATGACACTTGGAAACTTTATAAATTAATTAAAGCTAAAACGAGAATTTTGCTACAATTGGAAGTATTCTTTTTAACGATGATATTGCTCGGTTTTGAAATCTTATGAGTAAGTTAAGATAAGCTAAATTATTGGGAAGGCTAGTATGATTAAAATGATAAGATAACCGTTGGGAAGGTTAGTACGATAGGCGTGCACATTAGAAGAGAGGTGAGAATTTCTCAAGAGAGTGTCGCTCTAATATGTTGTTGCATTGGCCTGTATCAATTTAAATACTTGCTAAACGTATTTTAAATCAAACACACTTTCAGGCTCTAACCCGTTTCCCTCTCTCTCTCTCTCTCTTGTATATATATATGTATGTATTACAGGTGCCCAGCCACAGGGGCGTCTTGCTTAGGATCTCTTGGAAGGAACGCACTGCAGCTTAGGTGGGAGTTGCAGGTCTCTTGATTAGACGACTTCGTTCATTCGAATCCACTCTTAGTATTTTCATTTAGTTGAGCATGTGTAGCTCTTTCCATTATTCCATTATTGTTGGGACATTTGTATCTCAGTTATTTCCAGTATTGTTACTATGGGTTTTATTCAGTTGATTGTGTTACTTTATATTTCGCATGTTGACATTCGGTTGACGAATGTTTTAAATTAATTGGACAATGTTGCAGACATTTAATGTGGGTGATTCTTACTTATTGAATGTTGTTAATAAAATAAATGTTTTTCTTTAAATAAAAATTTGGAAAGTACGTATGAAAAATGGTTTTGACACTTAGCTTAATTATTTAGGGTGTCAAATTGGAAAATTTATTTTTATCGACAGTGATGCTGAGAATGAACCAACTGTTTAGCTTGATTTAATTTAATAAAGGAGTGATCGCCCGGTATTTAATTAGGCGGGGTGTCACAACAATGTGAACATAACATTGTTAAAAGAATGAATATAAAAGAATTGTAAACGTAAACTTCAAAAAATCGCAATAGTGGAGGGCAATGACCTATATAATCACACCAAATGCCCGATAATTTGTATAAAGAGAATGAATATAAAAGAATCAAACAATATAAAATAAAATAAATGACAACCTACTTAAAATGGCATGAATGTGGCACTGTCACGAAATGACATAAATGTGTCCCAAAATTAACATGTTATGAGCCGACATGAACGCATCCCAAAATTAACACTATATTCCATGTTCATATCAAATGACATGAATGTGTCCCAAAATTAACACAATATTCCATGTCCATATCAAACATTTTTTTTCAACCGTGTATGAGATTTTTTACCAACAAAATATATTACCAAAATAATGACACGGATAAACCTAAAAAAATTTACTTTAATGTCAGATAAACTAAATTCCTATAATAAACTCAAATATATTACTAAATGCATGTAATAAAACTTGAATAATATGCTTAGAAATGTCCTTAAATGCACAAAAACTAAAATATATAAATAGACACAAGAAAAATAAAAGGAGTATACCTGTTTAGGGTGTTCAACTATAATCTGGTCCCCTACAAAAGAAAAAATAAATAAGAGAACACACAAAAAAAATTAGATCCTCTTACAAAACATAAATAACAGACCAATTAGAATCCGTGCATAACATACCGGTTAGAATTCTTGCATAACATAATGATTAGAATACATAAACATTGTGCCAATTAAATAAGAAATTCCATTTAAATGTATACAAAGTATATAAATATCAACAACGAAAAAGTAAATTGAGTATAGAGTTTATAGAACTTGCAAATTAAAAATCATAGAAATGCAGCCATCAAATCAAATAAGATTTGAACAGAGTATACAGAGCTTGCAAATGTAAACAAAATTTAAACCCACACAAATGATGAACCCACACAATGCTATATTCGAGTAGAGGATTCACATGTAAACCGGTTGTAAACAGATTATAAACCCTAGAAAATGTTAAACGAAAATTACCCGCTAAACATTCATAAAACCAGGGGTTGAAGAGATGAACAGAGTGAGAGGTGTTCTGTCGTAATCGATCGAGAGAGAGTGGGTGGAAGTGTACTACAGTCAGACTTAAAAGGTGTAAAGTGAGTAATTTCCTCTTTTAACATAGCTTTTGAATTTTGAGTAGGAGGGGGAAAGGAAATGAAGAGTTAAAAAGAGGGGGAAATGAAATAATAAAGGGAGGAAAGATGAAAATAGGGTCTTTAATCTCAACCATTGGATCATTGTCTTTATTGAAAAATCCTAGCCCCTAATTAAGTTATCAACTTATTGAATAGTAACAAACTTTTACTCCGTATTATATACATACATATATATATATATATATATATATATATATATATATATATATATATATATACATATATATATATACATATATATACATACATATATATATATATATACATACATATATACATACATATACATACATATATACATACATATACATACATATATACATACATATACATATATATATACATACATATATATATATATACATACATATATATATATATATACATATATATATATATATATATATATATATATATATATATATATATATATATATATATATATATATATATTGTGACACCCCGACTAATTAAATACCGGGTAGCTACTCCTTTATTAAATTAAATCAAAATGCCAAGTTGGCTCAGTTAATAGCATCACTGTCGAAAACATTTTATTATTACTAACCACCTAGTATTTAAAAAGTAAGTTGTCAAATTTTAATTAAAGTCCGATTAACATACAGTAAAAGATTTAAAGCAAGAATAATATCACCATTCACCATAACGAAAATAATAGAATAACCATCACATGACATAAATAAATCCGGAGGAAAAACTCCTCACAACAAATCCCACAACTGAAATAAGTAATGAAATACTGAATACTGAATTAATACATGCCAAAGTCTGAAAAACTGAAATGGAAATGTCTCTAATAGAATTTGGGCAACATGCCCTACAACTGAGGAATACTGAACATGGAATCCAAATGATAGAAGCGTCTAAAAGCAAATCCCTGCTACTTCCACAAACAGCTACAACTCGTCATCTGAATGAGTATCCTACGCATGGTGTCCTTGTGGTTGGGCACCTAAAATGGTTTTACAAGAAAAATAGATTTGAAAGCACACGGGTCAGAGCCCGAATGTGGAGATATTTTAAAAACCTGCAAGTGCTTTAAAAACATTAAATGCAAAGTACATGTTAGGACGTGCACTCACATGAAATTCTCACCTCTCGTCTAACTGTGCACTCCAAACGTAAGTACCCATCTAAAATGACACAAACCACTAGCTAAGTGACATCATATCTAGCTAGACTGTCATAGGTTCTACCTTTATTACTCGGTTCCCATTAACATTATAATGCTCGCAATTAAATAGGGGGCTTAACGTAAATTCAAGTTCTCACATAAAAGTAATACAACTCATTATAGATCATCCCTTTTGTTATTCCATAGTTATACACACAATACCATATGAAAGTTCCCAGTTTATTAAGTGTATATTTTCCACAACATAAATATACAATATAAGCACCCCGAGACTAAGCTGCGTTGCACACATACTCTGCTATCCATCCCGGTACATCACGTACATAAGGAATCACGTATTCCGAATCTCTCAGGAATAGTTCAGATAACACAAATCACACACACAGTGGAGGCGAACACAGTCACATCACATGGGTCACGCACATACCTACGCTCCCACGATCAGCAGACTTATTAACATCCCAATAAGTCCTTCTCTGACCTATGTTCATCGAGGTAACCAGTCTAAATCCGAGAAACACAAGGATTACAGGGCCCTAAGCGAACGCAAACCTCCCGTGATAGCAAGTATGGTAGGTATGTCATACACACAAATCATATATCAATACTAAGTAAACACGCATCTTAGTAATCACCGTAGTTTAATTGTAGTACATATCGCCTTCTCGTACCAACTTATAATTTACACAATTTATATAATCCCGGTTCATAATCATACACGCCATAATTTATTCTCACGTCGTAGTAGGCACTCACGTCTCAACTCAAAGTGTCTATTTGATTCGTTCCACAATTATGTAATTTACTCCTCATTATGTTCCAATTGTCCCAAGTATACCAATACATCATCAAAGGAATGTTATCTCTATCCTCGAACAAGTTTACGGGACTCCCAAAATCAAAACAGGCCAAAAAGGCCTAAACTGCCAGCTCGTTAGAAGTCTCGTTCGAACGAGGCTGTTCGAACGAGATTTCGTTCGAACGAACTGGGCTACCTAACGAGATCTCGTTCGAACGGGATTATCGAACGAACATCCCTCTCGTTAGAACCCCAAACTGTCAACTCGTTAGAAGCTCGTTCGAACGAGCTCGTTCGAACGACCTGGGTAGGTCTTCTAACGAGTGACCAGATTCAAGCCCAGAAATCCTATCTCGTTTTTCCAATTTCTCTACACCTCAAATATCAGCCAAACCTCAATCTAACAATTGTTTAAGGTCTCTAATCGTCCCTAAACATGTTAAAGTCACATACTAACGTATTATAAAGGATTAATTCTTCCTAAACATCATCAAATCACAAGTCTCTACTCTTTTCCCCAATTTTTTCAAGAACATTAACCCTAGAATTTATCATCATCAATTCCCAGAATTTAATCCGTTTTTATATCACATAAATTTGTAATTCTCTTAATTCAATCTTCCAATAATGTTTCTACATGCAAACCTACATCCAAAATTAAACTAACAACTCCAATTTCATGGGTTTTCCTTTATCTCCCAAACAAGAATGATTATCAAGATTTCTAACATGGAAGAAACATTTACTGCATAAAATGTAAATTAAACCACTTGCCTTGATTCAATCGCAGATTTTGATGATGATTTGAAGGAGTTCCCTCTCTCTTTCTGTAGAATTCCCTTCTATCCCTCTCTCTCCAAGCTTTCTTCTCCAATGGCTATGGTGGCTAGGGTTTGTTTTTGGGAAAGGAATTAGAAACCTAATTCTAATAACCTACGTAGCCTATTGGGTTAACATGGGTTGGTTAGTGGTTTTGTGGGTCAAATCCACATCAGATATAATTTACTAATTTTCGTCACTTTTAATTCCCAAAAATACAAAATTACCAAAATACCCTTTATGTTGCCGGTATGGCCTAAAAATACCCCGGGACCCAAACTAAACCCCCAGCTAGTGTTTTCTGACTATCTCGACCCTTTCGGATGCGTTGGAGCACTCAAAACGACCATACGGTTAATAAAATTTAAATTCACTTTTATAATTAAAATAATTATATCCTGACGCAACTGTCACACGCGTCCCAATAAAATGTCCAAATTGTCGTATATCAATCTCACGAGAAATTTCATAATTCAATATTCATATATCATCATATATACTCAATATAGTCAAATACCAACTCACATATCGCTAGTATTTTATCCGGATTAATTCCCAATTACTTCTCATTTAATTAATTAATCCCAAAAATAAATATCGCCAAAAATACGGGGTATTACATACTTCCCCCCTAATAACAGAATTTTGTCCCAAAATTCGGAACTAGAAAGTTACTGATAAAAACAACTCTGGATAACATTCGCGCATCTCATCCTCGCGTTCCCATGTGGACTCCTGGACATTGTGATGTCGCGACTGAACACGCACTAACGGAACTATCTTTGACCGCAGCTTCCTCTCACTTCGGTCCAAAATAGCAATCGGCCCCTCCTCGTAGGAGCTATCAGGCTGTAGATCAATCTCCTCCCAAGCGATGTGAGAATGAGCCAAATTGTCCCTGAGATATTTCCTTAGCGAGGAAATATGAAACACATCGTGAATCCGGTGTAAATGCTCCGGTAACCCGAGTCTATACGCAACTGGTCCAATCTGCTCAATAATAGGAAACGGCCCCACATACCTCGGTGCCAACTTCCCCTTCTTCCCGAAATGCATAATCCCCTTCATAGGAGATACTCTGAGAAAAACCTGGTCCCCCACTTGGAACTCCCTGAAAGATCTCTTCGCATCAGCATAACTCTTCTGCCGGTCTTGAGCTACCCGAATGTGACTCTGAATCAACTCAATCCTTGCCGAAGTATCCTGAATCACTTCCGGCCCAAGTATTTTGTTGTCCCCCACCTCTAACCAACATGCTGGGGAACGACAAGGCCTACCGTACAACGCCTCTAAAGGGGCCATGCCAATAGTGAACTGGTAGGAGTTATTATAAGCAAACTCTACCAGTGGAAGGTATTGCTCCCATCCACCTCCAAAGTCAATAATGCACACGCGTAGCATGTCCTCCAACATCTGATTTGTGCGCTCGGTCTGCCCATCGGTCTGCGGATGATAAGCCGTACTCAACCGCAATTCCGTGCCCATGGCCTCCTGGAAACTCTCCTAAAACTGCGAAACAAATATCTTGTCTCTGTCAGACACGATATTTAGGGGCAAACCGTGAAGTCTCACAACCTCTGAAATGAAGAGCTGGGCATACTGTCCCGTAGTGTAGTCAGTCCTTACGGGTAAAAAGTGGGCGACTTTGGACAATCTGTCCACAATTACCCAAACGGAGTCGTGACCCCTCTGCGACGTAGGCAACCCCGTGATAAAATCCATGGATATGCTCTCCCACATCCACACCGGGACCTCCAACGGCTGTAGAAGTCATGTCGGTCTCTGATGATCCACTTTTACCAGCTGACAAGTGGCGCATTTCGAAACAAACTCAGCAATATCTTTCTTCATACCGCTCCACCAATATTGTCATCTTATGTCTTGGTACATTTTGTCCCCTCCGGGATGTACCGCAAACCGTGAGCCGTGCGACTCTGCCATCACCTCGTGTCGCAATTCTTCATCTTCCGGAACCACCAATCTCCCATTGAAGCGTAATCCCCCGTCTGAGCTAACGGTATAGGACTCGTCTCCCTCTGCTAGTAATCGAACTATCTTCTCCTGACAGAACGAGTCATTATCCTGTGCCCGTACTACCTTCGTGACAATCTGCGGTGTAACGGTCATCACAGACATGAAAGATCGGGCCACTGCATCCTGGTGTCCCAACTCCTTCCACTTTTCCTTCCACACCCCTGCCACCTCATCTGCTGGCCTACGGCTCAACGCGTCTGCTACCACATTAGCCTTACCCGGGTGATAGTGGATATCGAACTGGTAGTCCTTCACAAACTCAAGCCACCTCCTTTGCCGCAAGTTCAACTCCTTCTGCGTGAACAGGTACTGTAGGGACTTGTGGTCTATGAACAATTGGAACTTCTCCCCCAAAAGATAGTGCCTCCAAATCCGTAGGGAAAATACCACCGCTGCCAATTCCAAATCATGCGTGGGGTAATTCTTCTCATGAGGCTTAAGCTTACGGGAAGCATAAGCTATGGCCTGTCTCTCCTGCTGCAATACACCTCCAAGTCCTTGCAAAGATGCATCGGTGTAAACCAAATACTCAACTCCCGGTCTCGGCAATGCTAACACAGGTGCTGAGGTCAATTTGTCCTTTAACTCATCAAATGCCAATTGACAGGCATCACTCCAGATGAATGGCACACCCTTATGAGTCAGATGTGTCAAAGGACCCGCTATCTTTGAAAATTCTCGAATGAACCTCCTGTAGTATCCTGCTAGGCCCAAGAAACTACGAATCTCGGTTGGTGTCGTGTGCTGTCCCCACTCCCTCACCGCGGACACCTTGCCCGGATCAACAGATATCCCCCGGTCGAAAATAATGTGTCCCAAAAACTGGACCTCCTTCAGCCAAAACCCATATTTCTCATATTTTGCATACAACTCGTTCTGACGTAGTGTCTGCAAAACTTGCCTCAAATGCTCGGTGTGCTCCTCCTCTGTCTGGGAGTAAACCAGAATATCATCGATGAAGACAATGACAAACTGATCTAGGAAATCCCTAAACACTCTGTTCATCAAGTCCATAAACACTGCTGGAGCATTGGTCAAACCGAAAGGCATAACCCGAAACTCGTAAGAACCATATATCGATAAGAACGCAGTCTTCGAGACATCCTCCTCCCTGATACGTAACTGATGGTATCCCGATCTCAAATCAATCTTCGAGAAGAAAGAAGCTCCTCTCAACTGGTCAAATAGGTCATCGATTCGAGGCAACGGATACTTATTCTGTATCGTGACCTTGTTCAACTCCCGGTAGTCCACACACAATCTCAGTGAATCGTCCCTCTTCTTCACAAACAAAACTGGAGCGCCCCAAGGTGAGGTACTCCTGCGAATAAAGCCCTGACCTAACAGCTGCTCTATCTGATCTCGTAGCTCTCGCATCTCTGCTGGAGCCATACGGTACGGTGCGCGTGCTATAGGTCTCATATCTGGCAATAGGTCTATAACAAAGTCTATCTCTCGATTGGGGGGTAGGCCTGGTATCTCCTGAAACACATCCGAATACTCCCTGACGACTGGGATCGAATCTAAAGGAATCACAACCTCCTTAGAGGTATCCTCCTCTAGGTAATACAAATGAGCGGTCTGTAATACCCCGTATTTTTATGTTATATTAATTTGGGGATTTATTAAATTTAATGAGAATGATTATTTAATAAAAATTCGGAAATTAATTATGTTATAATTATTAACGTGACGAGAGTTAGTAATTATGGGAAACTTGTTGAATATTACTAATGAGCATAGTGATATACTATATTGGTTATATTGAATGTCATAAGTGAATTAAATGACTATTTCGTAAATTTAAGTTGGGACGTGCCCGTGTCACGTCGGGACTATTTTTGTTAAATAAAAAGTGAATATTTTATAAGTTGTTCGTATGGTCATTTTGAGTGCGCCAATGCGTCCGGAAGGGTCGAGATAGTCAGAAAAGTGTACCCGGGGGTTTAGTTTGGATCTCGGGGCATTTTTAGGCCTAATTGGTGCCCCGGGAGGGCATTTTAGTCATTTTACTTAAGTGGGCAATTAAACCCACGAATTTCAGCCAACCTATATCAGCCATTAGGTCAGCCTCTTAGGGTTAGAACATTCACAAATCAAGTGACGACCATTGGAGAAGAGAGGAGAGAGCTCCAAGGCAAACCAAGGCCAAAAAGGCACCGAATTTCACCGCCACCACCACCACCGCGTAGATCACGAGACAAGGAACGCAGCCATACCAAAATCATCCGGGAATCTGCATACCAAAATCCCAGGCAAGTGTTTAAACTTGCTATTTTCATTGATGCAATCTTCATGTTAGCTTAGGAATAAATTGTGATATAAACTATGAAAGAAAACCCCATTTTTGGTAGGAGAACCCATGTAGTATTGATGTATATGTAAATTCTCGAAACCCTTGCCATGTAGAGGTAATAATCCACGAAATTTAGTGATCATAATAAAGAAATATTGGAGAAAGATTCATTAGAATTATGTTTAAGAAAATTTTAGGGTTCTTGATAATTGGACATGATTTTAGGTTAAAAACCCATGTTTAATGATAGTTACACGCATGCTTTACGTTATAAACACCTGGTATAGTGTTATAATGATGATTGTAGGATTTTTGGGGCGATTAGAATGGAAACACATCGTTTTAGATGAAGAAGTTGGATGAAACCCGTAACTGCATTCTGCAGAATTTTGCCCAGACCTGCTTGATCGATCGATCGAGCCTAGAGCTTCGATCGATCGAAGGTTCGATCGATCGAGCCCCAAGCTTCGATCGATCGATCCCTCCTGGCAGACTACTAATTCCCTCTTTAAATGCGTTAAATTCAAATTGTTGTGATATAATTCTTGGGCACTCTTGATAAGTTGATTTGGGAGACATTGAGGACTAGTAGGGTATATGAATAAATGTTGGAACCTTAATCTTTAACGAAAATGGTATTTATGGGATATTTACTTTAGGTTAGTGGACTTATGAATTTAAAGGGTGAGGTGCGTAAGAGAGTTACGTTGGAACCTAATAAAGACACTTACTGAAATTCAGATTTGTGAGGATGTAGCCCATGAGTGTTAGGTAATAAGTGAGAAAACCCTTCGAGTTAAGGTTAGGAATAAAACCATATACGAAATTCTATAACTGTGAAATTAAGGATATATGGTATAATTATGGGTGATGAGAAGAACCTATATTAATATGATAAAGTGGTATATTTATATGATTGTGTGTACATATATCATATGCATGTGAAAATCATACCCACGCTACTTACTATCCCGGAGGTTTCCGCGCTGGGACAAGTCTTATCTCGATGGGACCTTTATGGGGGATATTGACTTGTACCCTAGGAGATAGATATCCTTGGTACAGGCTATCGATGTGATAGTTCAGACGGTCCTAAGAGACGCCGGTATGTGCCATCCTCTTAGAGACTTGGAATCTATGCTTCGCCTCAATTGTTTGTGTATTTCAGTTAATACAATTCGAGAGTGATTCCGAATGTATTCCCTTTAATATGAGTGATATGGGGCTTTGGATAGTAGAGTTTGCACGCACAATAGTTTTATTCGGGGTGTTGTTATATATATATATATTATACGAGTAGTTAATATATATATGAGATTGATATTTGAAACTGTCTACTGAGATTTGATAAGTAGGACATGGTTGTTAACTCAAATCATTAAATACTTGTTTTGAAAAAGTATAAGATGTCACTGTAAAACTTTTTTGATTTTTATAAAGTTAAAATGAAGGACCTTGATTACTGTTTGGAACATTCTTTTAAAATGGAGCCGTGAATTATAAATCTTGCGAGTAATCTAAGTTAAGTTAAATCTTTTAGAAGGACTAGTGCGTTAAATGATAAGAAACCGTGGGGAAGGTTAGTGCGATAGGTGTGCACATTAGAAGAGAGGTGAGTATTTTTTCAAGAGAGTGACGTACTAATATGTTATTGCATTGGCCTGTATCGATTTAAATACTTGCTAAACGTATTTTAAAATCAAACAAACTTTCGGGCTCTGACCCGTTTCTTTCCCTCTATCGCTCTTGTATATATATGTATATATTTCAGGTGCCCAGCCACAGGGGCGTCTTGCTTAGGATCCTTTGAGAGGAACGTGCTGCAGCTTAGGTGGGAGTTGCAGGTCACTTGCGTAGACGGCTTCCTTTATTGACTCCACTTCTAGCATTCTCATTTATTGGGCATGTGTCGCCCTTTCCATTATTTCATTTGTTGTTGGGACATTTATATTTCAGTTATTTCCAGTATTGTTCCATGGGATTTATTTAGGATGGATTTGTGATTTTAGTTTCATATGTTGACATTCGATTGACGAATGGTTTATGTTATTTGGTTTATTGTGGTGTGATTCTTAATTGTAGAAATGTTGTATTAATTAAATATATCTTTTTCGTTAATTAAAATTGGGAAAGTTGTATGAAAATGTTTTTGACACTTAGCTTAATTATTTAGGGTGTCAAACTGGAAAATTTATTTTTATCGACAGTGATGCTGAGAATGAACCAACTGTTTACCTTGATTTAATTTAATAAAGGAGTGATCGCTCGGTATTTAATTAGGCGGGGTGTCACAGGTGGTATCAGAGCATCAGGTTCTAGAGTCCTTTAGGATCTGTGCGGCCTATTATGTTTCAGCGTTGCTTTCTTTGATATAGAGCCCTACTACTAGGAATGTTGTGTCTATCTCTATACTTTGGAATTTCGTAATTCAGCGATTTGGTTATTTGAATGATGAACTCATCCAAATTTACTTAAATTTTCAGATGGATCGTCAAGAAGAACTAGCTAAGACGGTTAAGGGAGTCATCGAACAAGATCGACTCACACCTCAGGTATCCCCAGGGAGAGTATCAACCGCCGAGTTAGCAGGTATCGTGGCACAAGCAGTTACCACTGCAGTTCTACAATACCAAGAACGCAGCCTACAACTTAAAGGAGACAAAACACCTAGAGAGGTTAACCTAGTGCATGTGACTGACGTTGAGAACTGTGCGAAGGCACCGAATCTGCGACAACAAAACAATCAAGATAGAGTCAGTTCCAGTAGTAACGAGATTTATGTACAGAGACAAAAGTGTCAGGGACAACGAAGCCATGTTCAGAATGAAATCACCAAGAGGTGTTTCGGTTGTGGAATGGAGGACCACAAACGTAAATCTTGTCTGAATCAGACTGGGGATAAACTACAACCTGACCGACAAATAATTTCGAAACTCTGCTATAAATGTGTACAACCGGGCCACAAGTGGATGGATTGTCCTCGCCCTGACATAGTTTTTTCGCAAATTTCTCCTCGAGGCCAGCAAGACCAGGGAAAAAGAGAGACTAGTCAATACCGTAAGGAAGGGAAGCAGTTTCGGGGGAGGTGTTTCCAATGTGGCAGGAATGGCCATAGGCGTCAAAATTGTCCAGAGAAGAATAGGGCCCCACGGCAGGAATGTGCTGACAATGTACCTCAGAAGACAACTCCGCCACCTTTTCCAACAGCCTCAGTTCAGCAGAAAAAGCTACAGGGCGGACGTGTCTATAATTTCCCACAGGCAGCAACCCCGCAGGCACCACCCGTGGTTGAGGGTATGTTTTTCTATCCATGTTACTATGAGTCGAGATTTGTTTGTTACGAGTGCAACGCACTATTTTATAAGCTAAACTTTTTTACGAAAGCCTTAGGGTTGTTAGCCACAGCAGTGAGCTCAGTGACGGGTGTAGACTCACCATCTTGGGAGTGGGTCTTTTATTTTTCTTTATATGCTCCGGAGTGGGGGTAAAGATTGGTAGCTTGGTATCACCTGTATATATGTTAGTCTTAGATATGCATTAGCATGATGTTATATTCAGTATGGATTGGCTCGCCGCTTATAGAGCCATGATTATCTACTTCGGTGGAGCATTGTTTTTGCCATTTCAGGGCAAGAGATGTTTGTAGTGGCGATGCCTCGCCCAGAGGGAGGTTCGACCGCTCATTTGTATGACATAGAGGAGGATACCTCTAAGGAGGTTATGATTCCCTTAGATTCGATCCCTATTGTCAGGGAGTATTCCGATGTGTTTCAGGAGATACCTGGCCTACCGCCCAGTCGTGAGATAGACTTTGTTATAGATTTATTGCCAGATACGAGACCTATAGCACACGCACCGTACCGTATGGCTCCAGCAGAGATGCGAGAGCCACGAGATCAGATTGAGTAGCTGTTAGGTCAGGGCTTCATTCGTAGGAGTACCTCACCTTGGGGCGCTCCAGTCTTGTTTGTGAAGAAAAGAGATGGTTCACTAAGATTGTGTGTGGACTACCGTGAATTGAACAAGGTCACGATACGGAATAAGTATCCGTTGCCTCGAATCGATGATTTGTTCGACCAGTTGAGGGGAGCAACTTTCTTTTCGAAGATAGATCTGAGGTCGGGGTACCATCAGATACGTATTAGAGAGCAGGATGTTTCAAAGACGGCCTTCTTATTGAGATATGGGTCTTATGAGTTCAGGGTGATGCCGTTCGGACTCACAAATGCCCCAGCCGTTTTCATGGACTTGATGAATCGAGTATTCAGAGAGTTCTTGGATCAGTTTGTAATCGTCTTCACAGATGACATCTTGATATATTCACACTCCAAGGAGGAGCATGCCGAGCACTTGAGACAGGTTCTTCAGACTCTACGAGAGCATCAGTTGTATGCTAAGTACGAGAAGTGTGTATTCTGGTTGCGAGAGGTACAGATCTTGGGCCATGTTGTTTCTAAGCAGGGGATTGCAGTTGACCCGAGCAAAGCGTCAGCGGTGAGGGAGTGGGGACAGCCCACGACACCGATAGAAGTGCGTAGTTTCTTGGGGTTAGCCGGATACTACAGGATATTCATTCGGGGATTCTCCAAAATAGCGGGTCCATTGACAAATCTGACTCGCAAAGGGGTACCATATGTTTGGGATGACGCTTGTCAATTGGCTTTCGATGAGCTAAAAGACAAACTTACTTCAGCGCCAGTCCTTGCGTTACCGAAGCCGGGTGTGGAGTACCTGGTTTACACCGATGCATCTTTACGGGGACTTGGAGGTGTGCTCCAGCAGGATGAGAAGGCTATAGCTTTTGCTTCCCGCAAGCTTAAGCCGCATGAGAAGAATTACCCCACCTACGACTTGGAGTTAGCAGCGGTCGTCTTTGCATTGAGAATTTAGAGGCACTACTTATTGGGCGAGAAATTCTGTTTGTTCACAGACCATAAGTCACTGCAGTACTTGTTCACTCAGCGAGAGCTGAATATGCGTCAGCGCAGGTGGTTAGAGTTTGTGAAGGACTACCAGTTCGATATACAGTATCATCCGGGGAAGGCCAACGTAGTTGCTGATGCGTTGAGCCGTAGACCGGTAGACGATGTCGCAGACATCTGGAAAGCAAAGTGGAAGGAGTTGGGTCACCAGGACGCAGTAGCCCGTTCTTTCATATCCGTGATGTCAGTCACACCCGAGATTGTTACGAGGGTGATACAGGCATAGACCACAGACCCATTTTTCTAGGAGAAGATTGTGCGACTTCTAGACGAGGGTGCTGAGTCCTATTCTGTTAGTTCTGATGGAGGTTTGCGGTTTAATGGGAGATTAGTGGTTCCAGAAGGAGCGGAGTTACGTCATGAAGTGATGACTCATTCTCACGGGTCTCGATTTGCAGTACATCCGGGAGGTGATAAAATGTACCAGGACATGAGGCGTCAATAATGGTGGAGTGGGATGAAGAAGGACATCGCCGAGTTTGTGTCCAAGTGTTCTACCTGCTAACTGGTGAAGGTGGACCACTAGAAACCGTTAGGATTGCTTCAGCCGTTGGAAGTACCCGCGTGGAAGTGGATGAGTATTTCCATGGATTTCATTACAGGGTTGCCTACATCACAGCGGGGCCACGATTCTATCTGGGTGATTGTAGACCGTTTGACCAAAGTGGCTCATTTTCTGCCAGTGCGGACAGATTATACTACGGGTCAGTATGCTCAATTGTTCATTGCTGAGATTGTCAGATTACACGGGGTGCCCCTGAATATTGTGTCAGATAGAGACAAGATTTTTTGTGTCACGTTTCTGGGAAAGTTTTCAGGAGGCTATGGGTACCGAGTTGAGGTTGAGTTCAGCTTACCACCCACAGACATATGGACAGACAGAGCGTACTAAGCAGATGTTAGAGGATATGTTATGTGACACCCCGACTAATTAAATACCGGGTAGCTACTCCTTTATAAAATTAATTCAAAATGCCAAGTTGGCTCAGTTAATAGCATCACTGTCGAAAACATTTTATTATTTCTAACCACCTAGTATTTAAAAAGCAAGTTGCCAAATTTTAATTCAAGTCTGATTAACATGCAACAAATGTAATGAAGAAATAAATAACACCATTCACCATACTGAAGTAAAACGAATAACCATCACAATAAAGTAAATAAAGTATGGAGGAACTCCTCACTACAATCCCATAACTGAAATGAATAACCGAAACTGAAATAAAACATGCTAAAGTCTGAAAACTGAAGTATAAAAGATGCTCTAAATAGAAATGGGCAACATGCCCTACAATTGATAGATAGCGACTCTGAAATCCAAAAGATAGAAGCGTCTATAAGCAAGTCCCTGTAGCTTCCACAAGCAGCTACAGCTCGTCACCTGAATGAGTATCCTATGCTTGGTGTCCTTGTGGCTGGGCACCTAAAATGGTTTTACAAGAAAAAGAGATTTGAAAAGCAAACGGGTCAGAGCCCGAATGTGGAGTTATATTTTAAAAACCTGCAAGTGCTTTAAAAAACATTTAAAACATTAAATGCAAAGTACATGTTAGGACGTACACTCGCATGATATCCTCAACTCTCGTCTAACTGTGCACTCCTAACGTAAGTACCCATCTATAACAACCCATACTACTAGCTAACTGACAACATAACTAGCTAGACTGCCAAAGGTTCTACCCATATTACTCGGTTCCATTTAACACAACAACGCTCGTAATTAAATAGAGGTTTAACGTAAACTCAGTTACTAAATATGCCATTGATATAACTATCAGTTAACTCATTATATAACTCGAAACAATACCGTAATATTTTTTTTAACATTAACATGAGGATTCCCATTAATATAATGTATATTATTCATATCATAAATATACAATACAAGCACCCCGCGAACTAAGCTGTGGTGCACACATACTCTGCTATCCATCCCGGTACATCACGCACATAAGGATTACATATTCCGAATCTCTCAGGAATAGTTTACCGATAACAACATCACAAATAATGGAGGCGAACACAGTCACCATCACATGGGTCACGCACATACCTACGCTCCCATGATCAGCGGACTTATTAATATCACAATAAGTCTTTCTATGACCTATGTTCATCCAGGTACCAGTCTATATCCCCCCCGTAGGCACACAAGGATTAGAGGGTCCTAAGCGAACGCAACCTCCCGTGATAGCAAGTATGGTAGGTATGTCATACACGCAATCCATATACTAATACTAAGTAAACACATGTCTTAGTAATACCATATTTTAATCGTAGTACATATCGCATTCTCGTACTAACTATAATTATCACAATTCGTACTATTCTGGTTTGTAATTATACGCGCTATAATTCATCCTCACATCGTAGTAGACACTCACGTCTTAACCCAAATGGTTCATTGATATAACTCTCGTATATAATTTACTCCTCTCAATAATCCAAAAGTCCCAAATCTAACCTCACATCAATAAAAGAAGGTCATCTATATCCTCGAACAAGTTTACGGGACTCCAAAAATCAAAACAGTCCAAAAAGGACCAAACTGTCAACTCGTTAGAAGTCTCGTTCGAACGAGACTTCGAACGAGTTTGGACTGTCAGGTCGTTAGAAGTCTCGTTCGAACGAGGCTGTTCGAACGAGATCCAGTTCGTTCGAAGGAACTGTCCCTTCTAATGATATCTCGTTCGAACGAGATATCGAACGAAATCACTACTCGTTAGTAACGACTGGTCAACTCGTTAGAAGCTCGTTCGAACGAGTTCATTCAAACGACCTGGGGGCTGCTTTTAACGAGCTTCCAGCTTCGGCCCAGAATTTTCCCATCTCGTTTTTCACCATTTTTATCAATTCAATCCTTCTCCAAAGTTCGTTCTAACATTGATTTAAGTCCTCTAATCATACTAAAACATGCTTAGGTCATAAACTAACGTCTTTTAAAGCAATAAAGCATCCTAAACATCATTAAATCCCAAGATTTTACTTTTCCTCAATATCATCAAGAACATGAACCCTAGATATATATCAACATCAAATTCCAGAATTTAATTCGTTTTTCTTTCACCCAATCATGTATTAACATCAGATTAATTGTCTCCAAACTATTCTACATGCAATTCTCTTCACAATTTCTCAAGTTCTATGATCTAAACTACATGGGTTTTCATATTTTATCAAGAACAAACCATAAATCCGAATTTTCTAACATGGAAAAGACATTCTCAGAAATTAAATGGAATAAAGTCACTTGCCTTGGTTGTCTCTGAGTTTGGTGTAGATTAGATGAAGTTTTCTGCAGAAATTCCTCTCTCTCCAAGCTCTTCTCCAATGGTGGCTTAAGGTGGCTAGGGTTTTGATTTGGGGAAACTTAGAAAACCTAAATGACAACCTATGTAGCCTTCTAGGTTAATATGGGTTGGTTAATGGGCTTAATGGGTTTAATCCACATCAGATTTACATCTCTAATTTTCGTCATTTTTAATTCTTAAAAATGTAAAATTACCAAAATACCCTTTAAGTTACCGGTATGTCCTAAAAATACCCCGGGACCCAAACTATACCCCCGGCTAGTGTTTTCTGACTATCTCGACCCTTCCGGACGCGTTGGCGCACTCAAAACGACCATACCGATTATAGATTTTAAATTCACTTTTATTAACAAAATATTATACCGTGACGCGGCGGTCCCACGCGTCTCAAAAATTTCTAAAATGCCGTATATAAATCTCACGACAAATTTTATAATACCAAATACATATATAATCATATATGCACCTAATCAAATACCAATTCGCATCTCATTAGTATTTATGACCCGGATTAAGTTCCAATTAATACACATTTAATTAATTAATCCCAAAAATAAATATAGCCAAAAGTACGGAGTATTACATGCTACGCATGTGTGTTCTCGATTTTGGAGGAGGTTGGGAGCCACATCTTCCACTGGTAGAGTTTGCTTATAATAACTCTTATCAGTTTACGATTGGTATGGCCCCATTTGAGGCTTTTTATGGCAGGCCTTGTCGTTCTCCAACTTGTTGGCTCGAGGTGGGGGACAACAAGTTGCTAGGACCAGAAGTGATTCATGAGACCTCCGGAAGGATTGGGATAATCAGGAGTCGTATTCGGGTAGCCCAGGACAGGCAGAAGAGCTACGCTGATGCGAAACGGTTCTTCCGGGAGTTTAATGTGGGAGATAAAGTGTTATTGCGTGTATCTCCTATGAAGGGAGTGATGAGGTTCGGGAAGAAGGGGAAATTGGCCCCGAGGTATGTGGGACCATTTCCCATCATCGAGAGGATTGGGCCGGTTGCATACAGGTTGGGATTGCCAGAACATTTACATCGCATCCACAATGTATTCCACATCTCGTCGTTAAGACGATATCTTCGGGATGATATGGCCTATACTCACATTGCGATAGATGAGACAGATTTACAGTCTGATAGCTCTTACGAGGAGAGACCAGTGGCTATTCTAGACTATAGTGAGAGGAGATTGAGGTCGAATATAGTTCCACTTGTGCGAGTCCAGTGGGAGCATCATAATGTGGAGAAATCCACTTGGGAGTGTGAGGCAGATATACGCGAGAGATATCCAGAGTTGTTTTTACCAGGTATGCCTTATTTTCCGAATTTCGGGACGAAATTCCGTTATTAGGGGGGAAGTATCTAATACCCCGTATTTTTATGTTATATTAATTTGGGGATTTATTAAATTTAATGAGAATGATTATTTAATAAAAATCCGGAAATTAATTATGTTATAATTATTAACGTGACGAGAGTTAGTAATTATGGGAAACTTGTTGAATATTACTAATGAGCATATTGATATACTATATTGGTTATATTGAATGTCATAAGTGAATTAAATGACTATTTCGTAAATTTAAGTTGGGACGTGCCCGTGTCACGTCGGGACTATTTTTGTTAAATAAAAAGTGAATATTTTATAAGTTGTTCGTATGGTCATTTTGAGTGCGCCAACGCATCTGGAAGGGTCGAGATAGTCAGAAAAGTGTACCCGGGGGTTTAGTTTGGGTCTCGGGGCGTTTTTAGGCCTAATTGGTGCCCCGGGAGGGCATTTTAGTCATTTTACTTAAGTGGACAATTAAACCCACGAATTTCAGCCAACCTATATCAGCCATTAGGTCAGCCTCTTAGGGTTAGAACATTCACAAATCAAGTGACGTCCATTGGAGAAGAGAGGAGAGAGCTCCAAGGCAAACCAAGGCCAAAAAGCCACCGGATTTCACCGCCGCCACCACCACCGCGTAGATCACGAGACAAGGAACGCAGCCATACCAAAATCATCCGGGAATCTGCATACCAAAATCCCAGGCAAGTGTTTAAACTTGCTATTTTCGTTGATGCAGTCTTCATGTCAGCTTAGGAATAAATTGTGATATAAACTATGGAAGAAAACCCCATTTTTGATAGGAGAACCCATGTAGTATTTATGTATATGTAAATTCTCGAAACCCTTGCCATGTAGAGGTAATAATCCACGAAATTTAGTGATCATAATAAAGAAATATTGGAGAAAGATTCATTAGAAATATGTTTAAGAAAATTTTAGGGTTCTTGATAATTGGACATGATTTTAGGTTAAAAACCCATGTTTAATGATAGTTACACGCATGCTTAACGTTATAAACACCTGGTATAGTGTTATAATGATGATTGTAGGATTTTTGGGGCGATTAGAATGGAAACACATCGTTTTAGATGAAGAAGTTGGATGAAACCCGTAACTGCATTCTGCAGAATTTTGCCCAGACCTGCTTGATCGATCGATCGAGCCTAGAGCTTCGATCGATCGAAGGTTCGATCGATCGAGCCCCAAACTTCGATCGATCGATCCCTCCTGGCAGACTACTAATTCCCTCTTTAAATGCGTTAAATTCAAATTGTCGTGATATAATTCTTGGGCACTCTTGATAAGTTGATTTGGGAGACATTGAGGACCAGTAGGGTATATGAATAAATGTTGGAACCTTAATCTTTAACGAAAATGGTATTTATGGGATATTTACTTTAGGTTAGTGGACTTATGAATTTAAAGGGTGAGGTGCGTAAGAGAGTTACGTTGGAACCTAATAAAGACACTTACTGAAATTCAGATTTGTGAGGATGTAGCCCATGAGTGTTAGGTAATAAGTGAGAAAACCCTTCGAGTTAAGGTTAGGAATAAAACCATATACGAAATTCTATAACTGTGAAATTAAGGATATATGGTATAATTATGGGTGATGAGAAGAACCTATATTAATATGATAAAGTGGTATATTTATATGATTGTGTGTACATATATCATATGCATGTGAAAATCATACCCACGCTACTTACTATCCCGGAGGTTTCCGCGCTGGGACAAGTCTTATCTCGATGGGACCTTTATGGGGGATATTGACTTGTACCCTAGGAGATAGATATCCTTGGTACAGGCTATCGATGTGATAGTTCAGACGGTCCTAAGAGACGCCGGTATGTGCCATCCTCTTAGAGACTTGGAATCTATGCTTCGCCTCAATTGTTTGTGTATTTCAGTTAATACAATTCGAGAGTGATTCCGAATGTATTCCCTTTAATATGAGTGATATGGGGCTTTGGATAGTAGAGTTTGCACGCACCATAGTTTTATTCGGGGTGCTGTTATATATATATATATTATACGAGTAGTTAATATATATATGAGATTGATATTTGAAACTGTCTACTGAGATTTGATAAGTAGGACATGGTTGTTAACTCAAATCATTAAATACTTGTTTTGAAAAAGTATAAGATGTCACTGTAAAACTTTTTTGATTTTTATAAAGTTAAAATGGAGGACCTTGATTACTGTTTGGAACATTCTTTTAAAATGGAGTCGTGGATTATAAATCTTGCGAGTAATCTAAGTTAAGTTAAATCTTTTAGAAGGACTAGTGCGTTAAATGATAAGAAACCGTGGGGAAGGTTAGTGCGATAGGTGTGCACATTAGAAGAGAGGTGAGTATTTTCTCAAGAGAGTGACGTACTAATATGTTATTGCATTGGCCTGTATCGATTTAAATACTTGCTAAACGTATTTTAAAATCAAACAAACTTTCGGGCTCTGACCCGTTTCTTTCCCTCTATCTCTCTTGTATATATATGTATATATTTCCGGTGCCCAGCCACAGGGGCGTCTTGCTTAGGATCCTTTGAGAGGAACGTGCTGCAGCTTAGGTGGGAGTTGCAGGTCACTTGGGTAGACGGCTTCCTTTATTGACTCCACTTCTAGCATTCTCATTTATTGGGCATGTGTCGCCCTTTCCATTATTTCATTTGTTGTTGGGACATTTATATTTCAGTTATTTCCAGTATTGTTCCATGGGATTTATTTAGGATGGATTTGTGATTTTAGTTTCATATGTTGACATTCGATTGACGAATGGTTTATGTTATTTGGTTTATTGTGGTGTGATTCTTAATTGTAGAAATGTTGTATTAATTAAATAAATCTTTTTCGTTAATTAAAATTGGGAAAGTTGTATGAAAATGTTTTTGACACTTAGCTTAATTATTTAAGGTGTTAAATTGGAAAATTTATTTTTATCGACAGTGATGCTGAGAATGAACCAACTGTTTACCTTGATTTAATTTAATAAAGGAGTGATCGCCCGGTATTTAATTAGGCGGGGTGTCACACGGTCGAGCCTCCCTCTGGGCGAGGCATCGCCACTACAAACATCTCTTGCCCCGGAATGGCAAAAACAATGCTCCCACCGAAGCAATCAATCATGGATCTATAATCAGCGAGCCAATCCATACCGATAATCACATCGTGAACATGCATATCTAATAACAACATATCTGCAGGTAATACGAGACTACCAATCTCTACCCCCACTCCCCGGCATATAAATAATATAAGTGACCCATTCCCCAATGGTGAGTCGACACACGTCACTGTGCTCTCTGCCGTAGCTAACAACCCTAAGGCTTTCGCGAAATGTGTAGCTATAAAATAATGTGTAGCCCTCGTATAAAATAATACCCGACCCATAATTCCATGGATAGGAAACGTACCCTCAATCACGGGCGGTGCCTGTGGAACTGCTGCCCGGTGGACGTTATAGACACGTCCATACTGTAGCTGCCCCTGCTGAGCTGGGACTGCTGGAATGGGTGGCAATGCTGCCATCTGTGGTGGTGCGGGGAGAGCGGTGGGAAATATAGGCCTCTGCTGCTCCTGGCGAGCACCCTGCTGCTGCTGCTGTGGGGCCCTGCCCCTATTAGGACAATCCTGTCGTTTATGGCCAGTCTTGCCACAAACAAAACACTTCCCTGGGAAGTTCCCTCCTCTCTGCCCCTGCGGTCCCCGGCTCTACTGGCCCTGCTGAAACTGCTGCCCATTCTGCCGCTGCTGGCCCTGATTACCGTTTGGACCCTGATGCCCCTGACGGAAGCCTCCCTGTCCGTGCCTGTAATTCCCTGATCTGAACCTCTTCTGATCCCCTTGTTGGGAACCCTGCTCACCCTGTCTCTGCCCCTGAACAGATTGTGCCCCACCGGCACCATGTCCTCCAGTCCTGCCCTGATGGCTAGACTCTCCCGATCTCTTGCCCTCAGCCATATGAAAGCGGTGATCCTGGCAGTGTAACAAAGCAGCGTTAACCACATCAGAATAAGTGGCCAACGAAAGGTTCCCTAACAGATGCTGACGGATCCTCCATGTCAACCCGTCGGTGAATTTCTCAATCTTCTTCTTTTTTGTCGGTATCTCATCTGGAACGATATTCAACAGATTCGTGAACTCGGCCTCATACTCGGCCACGGTCTTACCCTCTTGCTTCAGATTCATCAGTTTCCTCCTCATTTCCGTGTGAACAGCTGACGGAAAGTACTCGCGGTCGAACCGCACCCAAAAGTCCTGAATAGTGAGAGTATCCCTCTCCTCCACGGTGGTAATAGACTCCCACCACTGCAGTGCGGATCCAACTAGCTTGAAAGTAGCTAGCACCTGCTTCTGAACGTCCGTGCACTCATACATCCTCCAGTGCCTCTGCATATCTTTCCTCCACTGGCTCCAGACTACCACATCTGAGCTACCTGCAAACTCTGGCGGATGCGCTTTCTGAAAAGTGTCACGTACACGTTCCCAAGCAGACGGGAATGCATTTGCCTGTACTGGCGCGACGACCGATGCCTGAGGTGGTGCCTGCTGAACTACGGCAATTGCGGCATTTACCGCTTGGGCTACAATGGCTGCAACCTCAGCGGCGTTCATCATGCCCTGACCTGGAGCGGGCTGGGGTTCGGGCATTGCATCCCTGGGAACTCGTCGTGCACGTCGTGGAGGCATCTGGAATAAGAATAAAGTTTATAAGTTCACAGTTTATAAACTTAAAATAGCTGAAGAACGAAGCATACACAAAAAGAGTACAACAGTACTAAAATATAGGGCTCTATATCAAAGAAAACTTAGCGAAAACATAATAGCCGTACAGATCCTAAAGGACACTAGAACCTGAGTCTATGATACCACCTGTGACACCCGACTAATTAAATACCGGGTAGCTACTCCTTTATTAAATTAAATCAAAATGCCAAGTTGGCTCAGTTAATAGCATCACTGTCGAAAACATTTTATTATTACTAACCACCTAGTATTTAAAAAGTAAGTTGTCAAATTTTAATTAAAGTCCGATTAACATACAGTAAAAGATTTAAAGCAAGAATAATATCACCATTCACCATAACGAAAATAATAGAATAACCATCACATGACATAAATAAATTCGGAGGAAAAACTACTCACAACAAATCCCACAACTGAAATAAGTAACGAAATACTGAATACTGAATTAATACATGCCAAAGTCCGAAAAACTGAAATGGAAATGTCTCTAATAGAATTTGGGCAACATGCCCTACAACTGAGGAATACTGAACATGGAATCCAAATGATAGAAGCGTCTAAAAGCAAATCCCTGTAACTTCCACAAACAGCTACAGTTCGTCATCTGAATGAGTATCCTATGCATGGTGTCCTTGTGGTTGGGCACCTAAAATGGTTTTACAAGAAAAATAGATTTGAAAGCACACGGGTCAGAGCCCGAATGTGGAGATATTTTAAAAACCTGCAAGTGCTTTAAAAGCATTTAAAACATTAAATGCAAAGTACATGTTAGGACGTGCACTCACATGAAATTCTCACCTCTCGTCTAACTGTGCACTCCTAACGTAAGTACCCATCTAAAATGACACAAACCACTAGCTAAGTGACATCATATCTAGCTAGACTGTCATAGGTTCTACCCTTATTACTCGGTTCCCATTAACATTATAACGCTCGCAATTAAATAGGGGGCTCAACGTAAATTCAGGTTCTCACATAAAAGTAATACAACTCATTATAGATCATCCCTTTTGTTATTTCATAGTTATACACACAATACCATATGAAAGTTCCCAGTTTATTAAGTGTATATTTTCCACAACATAAATATACAATATAAGCACCCCGAGACTAAGCTGCGGTGCACACATACTCTGCTATCCATCCCGGTACATCACGTACATAAGGAATCACGTATTATGAATCTCTCAGTAATAGTTCAGATAACATAAATCACACACATAGTGGAGGCGAACACAGTCACATCACATGGGTCACGCACATACCTATGCTCCCACGATCAGCAGACTTATTAACATCCCAATAAGTCCTTCTCTGACCTATGTTCATCGAGGTAACCAGTCTAAATCCGTCAACACAAGGATTAGAGGGCCCTAAGCTAACGCAAACCTCCCGTGATAGCAAGTATGGTAGGTATGTCATACACACAAATCATATATCAATACTAAGTAAACACGCATCTTAGTAATCACCGTAGTTTAATTGTAGTACATATCTCCTTCTCGTACCAACTTATAATTTACACAATTTATATAATCCCAGTTCATAATCATACACGTCATAATTTATTCTCACGTCATAGTAGCCACTCACGTCTCAACTCAAAGTGTCTATTTGATTCGTTCCACAATTATGTAATTTACTCCTCATTATGTCCCAATTGTCCCAAGTATACCAATACATCATCAAAGGAATGTTATCTCTATCCTCGAACAAGTTTACGGGACTCCCAAAATCAAAACAGGCCAAAAAGGCCTAAACTGCCAGCTCGTTAGAAGTCTCGTTCGAACGAGGCTATTCGAACGAGATTTCGTTTGAACGAACTGGGCTATCTAACGAGATCTCGTTCGAATGGGATTATCGAACGAACATCCCTCTCATTAGAACCCCAAACTATCAACTCGTTAGAAGCTCATTCGAACGAGCTCGTTCGAACGACCTGGGTAGGTCTTCTAACGAGTGACCAGATTCAAGCCCAGAAATCCTATCTCGTTTTTCCAATTTCTCTACACCTCAAATCTCATCCAAACCTCAATTTAACAATTGTTTAAGGTCTCTAATCGTCCCTTAACATGTTAAAGTCACATACTAACGTATTATAAAGGATCAATTCTTCCTAAACATCATCAAATCACAAGTCTCTACTCTTTTCCCCAATTTTTTCAAGAACATAAACCCTAGAATTTATCATCATCAATTCCCAGAATTTAATCCGTTTTTATATCACATAAATTTGTAATTCTCTTAATTCAATCTTCCAATAACGTTTCTACATGCAAACCTACATCCAAAATTAAACTAACAACTCCAATTTCATGGGTTTTCCTTTATCTCCCAAACAAGAATGATTATCAAGATTTCTAACATGGAAGAAACATTTACAGCATAAAATGTAAATTAAACCACTTGCCTTGATTCAATCTCAAATTTTGATGACGATTTGAAGGAGTTCCCTCTCTCTTTCTGCAGAATTCCCTTCTATCCCTCTCTCTCCAAGCTTTCTTCTCCAATGGCTATGGTGGCTAGGGTTTGTTTTTGGGAAAGGAATTAGAAACCTAATTCTAATAACCTACGTAGCCTATTGGGTTAACATGGGTTGGTTAGTGGTTTAGTGGGTCAAATCCACATCAGATATAATTTACTAATTTTCGTCACTTTTAATCCCCAAAAATACAAAATTGCCAAAATACCCTTTATGTTGCCGGTATGACCTAAAAATACCCCGGGACCCAAACTAAACCCCCGGCTAGTGTTTTCTGACTATCTCGACCCTTCCGGACGCGTTGGCGCACTCAAAACGACCATACGGTTAATAGAATTTAAATTCACTTTTATAATTAAAATAATTATATCCTGACGCGACTGTCACACGCATCCCAATAAAATGTCCAAATTGCCGTATATCAATCACACGACAAATTTCATAATTCAATATTCATATATCATCATATATACTCAATATAGTCAAATACCAACTCACATCTCGCTAGTATTTTATCCGGATTAATTCCCAATTACTTCTCATTTAATTAATTAATCCCAAAAATAAATATCGCCAAAAATACGGGGTATTACACACATATATATATATATATATATATATATATATATATATATATATATATATATATATATCACAGAGAGAGGAAGAAGGAAAAAAAGGAATCACATACCCATTTTTAGCTTTGGTTTGATCGAATTTTTAAGCTTCCATGGTGGGTTTCTTGGTTTTGTTTTGTTAGGAAGGATATAAGGATTTACCTTCCATTTTTTTCTTTATTTCCTTTTCTCTTATAACAATAGATGGGGTATATATATTTGTGTGTGTGAGGGAGGGAGAGGATACGGGTTTTGTTAAGGTTTGGGATAAGAAGGAACAAGGTGATGAGGTAATGAATAATTTAGATGACTATTATTATTATTATTATTATTATTATTATTATTATTGTTATTATTATTATTATAATTATTATATTTCTTATTTTAAATTTTATAATCTAAAGTTTGAAACTTTAGAATTTAAACTTGGTACTTTTAAGTTTTAATTTAAATTTTCTACATATTAGTTTATTTTGGGTTAATGCAAAATTTATAATGAATAAGATATTTAAATTCTACATTGCAGTCATATGAGTATTAATTTGTTGGAATTCCTTTAACCGGGACAATATCAACTTATTGGAAGAATTCCAAAAATAAATTATTTGGTGGAAAGGTAATCCCACATTCTTCTATAAATATAGTAGGCATCCAATGACCCTCATCTAAAGCACACAAATCGCAAGGCCCTAATACCATCTCAATAGTCACCCACTTAGGAATTTTTCTCTTAGCCCTAAATTCCCCCATAGAATCTTCATCAACAATATATACCACCTTAATAAATTAAAAATAAGAAATGAAGGAAAATGTATTTTTACATTTACTGGGACGATGGAGAACTCCTTAAAACAACAAGAGGAAAACAATAATGGAGGAAAGAGAAAGTTTGATCGCAAAAGGTGAGGCAAAACGGAGGGAAACTAAACCTTTATATAGATGTGATTATGACTCTCGATATCCCATAAAGATTGCATTTTAAATGGTTCAGTGTACCAACGTTTAGGTTATCGATGACGTCCCAAATCCCAAAAAGACCAACATACGAACTGCTATTTTTCAAGATATTTACAAAACTTCCATTTTCTCAACACACGAAACAAAAATTACAAATCTTCAAGGTCGACTGCCGACTACAACCTTTATGAAACACTGAATAGCGATAGACAAAAATACTACACCCTTTCATCTAACCTTCAAAAATGCAGTATTGGGGGCTTTTATTGTAACATCAAAATATTAGTCCATCTAGACCAATAAAGTAATGACACCAGTAAATCTTACTTCCACGTTGTCCATGGAGGATAACACCTATTCGGCTCAGGTACTTTTGGCCGGATCTTCAGCCTACCACACTCCATAATGTGAACCATCAGGCACATGAAGATACACATATGGGTAACCTCAACAATCCTTATATTCATGCATGTGAATAACACCCAACTGCATACTTATGCGTATTGGTGTAATTATTTAAAATTGTAAAAGCAATCCACCTTTATGGATTCCCGAAACTATAAATACACCATCTTCCCCGGCTCAAGGGGGAGGAGGAACAATCCACTTGCATTCAAGATATATTTATAAAACCTTAAATACTATGAGCTCGAGGATGTAGGATCTATTCCTGAGCTGAACCACCTTAAAAAATCTTCAGTGTTTTGTATATATTTTATTTTCTATTTTGCCTATGATTATAAATGGTCATTGAGATCTAGGATAAATAATCAAAATTTAAACATCAATAGTCATATTTTCCATTAATCATTTGGATGGAAAAAATTTCAATGGGGCCAAAGAATCGTTATGCCCAAAGGGTGGAATTTTTTTAAAATGTTTGTTAATGCTGTACTAATCACATCATGTAGTCCTTAGGAATCATAAAATAAATATGTCAGTAAACTACTCATGTGTGTATGTAGGTGCTCCAACATCCTCAAGACGATGAGAGTAATTGAGAAGACTCTAATCATACCTATCAAACTAGACATCGCAAGAGTCCTTAAGGAACCTCCACTTCAATGTGTGGTCCTTATCATTGAGACTTAGGTTGATTTTTTTACATTGTTCTTGGTCGGTGTGAAACATATCTTCCTCTACTGGAGGTCAATAATTTATGTTTTTAAAAGGGGAACGACCCCATAAATATTACTTATCTTAAACTTTCAATCCTTTATCTGTTTCAGTTTCCTATAGTTAAATAAGAAAAATTTTGAAAGGTCCAAGTAGATAGTAAAGTATATCGACCTCACGTGCTTGCCTACCCCACTCCTACGACGTACTCAAGGTCATCATTGATCGGTGAGACCAGTGAATATGCCAATGAAATAGTTTTATAAAGGGGATAAGATATTATAGTATGTTTGAAAACATAACACAAGGTAAATTAAACATATAAGTACACACATCTCAAAGGAAAACCAAAAATATTAATGAAAACCATTGTTCATTAATGGTTGTCCATAAAAAGGGGCTTGTCTAAAGTAGTCTCATTAAAGTTGAAGGAAAAGAAGTACAAAAAAAAAGAAAAAAAAAACACCTAAAATTTAAATGTGGAGAGACCCTTATCGGTGGCATCATCTTCAACCACATATTTTTCATATCCTTATCCAACTACCGAAGTATCACTAGGTGATTCCTTGTTGTAGAAATTAGGGGAGGAAGGGACTTTAGCCTTCGCAAGAGAAGCGTCCATCATTGCATCAAGGATAATTTTTTGACATACTCCACATGTTCTTCAGCATGCTTAAAAGAATTATTACGTCTCTAAGTCTTAACGGCCTTGTTGGACTCCAAGTCAGTCTTTAAGTTATCAATTGAGGTAGTAAACGTGTCCCTAATCTACCATTCGCCTCGAAGACTAGTCTCGCCTTCTCGAAAGACATGGTGTGAGACTATTTATATTGTTTTACTTATTGACAAGGTAGAGTTGAATTATAATAAGAGATGTTATTATTCCCCCATGTCCCTCTCGAACTCATAGGCATGTTTGACTAAATCGACATCCCTTTCCACAAAGGATGAAAAGTACACAATTAAAATTAAGAACTACATAAGTGGTACAAATCTTAAAGAACATTAGGATTTAAAGAAAAGAAAATAATGTTAAGTATCAATAAGAGTTTTAATATAATGAAGGACGATGTCATCATTTTTCAAATGAGCAATGGTTTCCTAGTCATAGAGGATGATGGCGAGACAAAAAATGTCAATAGCTAGGTTAGCCGATGAAACTATGAAGGTACCCCTAATGACCTAGTTTCCTTTTTTGTGGTCTCACCTCCTTTGTTCCTGATAAGAGGTTGGTCAGAAACCTCAACAGCCTTGACCTTTTTGGGGCAGGATCCCCTAGTTGATTTTGTATAAAGTAATCGACATTAGTTGTAGCGAATGAGCTCTCAACCTCCTTTCTTTTTCTTCCCCTAAGTAAAAGGGGGCTTGGTCAAAACTTTCCCCAATAGTTTGAGGATTTATTATTTAGGCCACATGTGGTTAAGTGAAAGGTCATCGAAAAAAGGTATTTTTTTATTCCTAGAGGCTTGAAAAGGTCGGATGTTTACTCTAAGGCATTACCATATATCCCATTAGTAGCACTTCTTCAAAGAGTAATGAAAATGGGTACATGGACAATGTACCCCTTAGGAACTTCAGACTCCTTACTAAATACTTTTGTGATGATGGAGGTATATGGGAGAAGCACAACCCTAACCCAAGGATGGTCGATTTCTCCTATACTTTGCTTGATCAAGTAGATTTTATTCAAATCAACAAATTTGACTTCTTATGGTGGTTGGTCTTTCCTCTAGCATTCAATATAAAAAACCACAAACATACATTTAGAAATTAACTATATAGATATGTGAAAAAAGGAAAAATAATCACCAAGAATTGCATTTGGCCTATTGCCCTCCCTTCCTTAGGGAACCTAGGCCCACCATATGTAGATTGCCCTTATGGTGTGGCCCAATGCTCCTTGTTTTACACTAATAATTCCCAATGCCAATAGACATGAATGCAATTGGGGATGTTCATAACCAAGGCACACTTTACATTTCTTGCCTTCGTGTAGTAAATTCCATCATACAACAATACCCATTGTTACTAGTGTTTTATCTCTAGGACACGTGGGTGGATGCCATTCAACTCCTTTGTTTGTGAACAATGTTTATAATCTTCGACACATTGGGGACACCTTGGGCTAGAATCAACTTAAAATACTCCCAAAACTTAAGTAACAAAGAGTTAGGAGGGAAGGTGATCCTAACCTCATCAACCATTATTGATAATAGCTAATGGTCGTTATGGGGATGGTAATAGTTGATGCCTGATCACTTCAACTCAACTTCCAACCAGTGTGTGATATATCTCCTCTTAAACACTTAAAATTGTTAATTTCTTTATGATATACCTCATTTTGCAAAAGAAAAGTAAACAAGAACTAAATAAAATGAAAAGGTAAGGGATAGATCAATTACAAAGATTAGAATAAAAGTGGTCTCAGAATGAGCTCTAAGTTTGCTTGAATACTTACATAATGTGAAATTAATGGTCTATAGAAATATTCAAGGGGCTTTGGATCCACATATATTCAATACAGCTCCAAACAAAATCGTCATCATTGAGAGTATATATCTCTGGATGGTTGAAGCTCTTCCTAATATATTGCCTCTTTCGTAATAGGGGAAAAACCCATGTACGCTCCAACCAGAACAAGTCTTCTCACCTTAAAGCGCATAAAGACTTGGGGAAATTATGGGAATTATAATTAAATCAAGACCCGCGGGGGGATTTATAAGCGTGGAGCCCACAGACTCAAACTGGGCATGATTCTTAAATACACGTCCTAAAATGTTTAAGAAATTCATGGATCTAGATATACATTCCATAACTACTAGCTAAGTAATAAGGGGATAGTTTATCCTTAAAGGGACACCTGAGCCAACCTTTATAAATATTGTAACAACCACATTTATAGGGAATATGAATTTCAAGGGCTCCAATTTCTATCAAATTATGCTCATGAAACACATAATAAAAGATCTCTTTTAGGCATCCTGTGGACGTAAGTTGTTTGGCCGAACTATGTTTATATATGTGTTCGTCTTGTGTACATGAAAAGTCTTTTATGTTGTTTGTATTATGTGTTTGAATAATTTACAGTAATAATTTTTGTGATCTAACAATACACACAGACACACACACACACATATGTATATAATATGATAAGCAAGTTTTTGAATTCTCAAAATGTAAAACAACAATAACGTCCTAGATTCTTTAAAAAAATATGGGGCTCTAATGAACTCTTCAATTTCATTATCCCGCCCAATAATTTTGAATTAATCTATTTGTTCAATCAACATTGGTATTTTACAAGTTTAAGAACATAAATTGAAGTTATAATAATTATATATAAAACATAACTCTAATTCATGATGAAACTAATAAATTCCATATTGTGCCATTAACATGGTTATTTAGCCAATTAAGTTAATTACCATTTGAAAACTTTAATCTAAATTAGATTAGGATAATATTATATTTAGATTCCAATGTATAGATATAATCTAGCACAAAAAAACCTATAATCAAGTTCTATATAAACTACCCTCAATCAATTTGTGGAGCAAACCATACTAAGATCCCTCAATTCATTCTCATCGCTTGAACTTCCCCTTCTTTAGCCTGAAGGTGCTTCCCCGAATTATGTTATGTGACTTTGAGATCCACAAATAACGCATTCAATTGCTTAATCCAAAAAATTAGGCTTGGTCCCTAAATGGTCCTCACCTAAAAAAGTCCAAAATCACTTCCAGATGAGTTAAAATATTAGTCAAGCCCTATATCCATCTAATAGATTTAAAGACCAACATTTTAAGCTAAAAACGGACATTCTAAGCATCCAAAAGGCCAATTACAATATATTCCCAATCCAAATTAATAATAAATCATTTAATTATTAATCACACAGTAGAAGTCCAAATATATATTAATGAATTAATGGGCTAACTCACATAAAAACCATTTTCAACATTAAATTAATTACATATAAAAATACAAATAGTGACATCTCCAGCCATTTTCAACATTAAATTAGTGCAATTAATTATAATTCAGGGATTTAGATTAAAATCCGGGAAGGATTAGGTTTTCTCAGACCATTAGGATCCACATACTTATATCTCCTTAGGGTACCTACTGTAGCCTATATATATGCACATAAGTCTCATTCTTTCTTAACCTAGTTGTCACTCTTGAATACTAAAAACACCCCAGTTCGGACTTGTGACAAAGAGAGGAAGCAGAGAAGAAAGAAGAGATAGGAAGGTGGTCAAGAAATAAGAGCCTACCCTCTACTCGTGATTGTCCATATTAGGAGTACAGTAGAAGACTGTGAGGTGAATCGAGCCATCACATATTCTATCCGTGCAAAGACGAGATCAAATCAAATAGATCTTGAAAGGTAAATCCTAATTCTACATTGTAGTATTTCATGCATGTGAATTTTTTTTGTAGTTTAATCTATATGTGTTTTTAATAGACCCTTGGACTTACTCTCTAACACTAGTGACCTTACTCCTTTGGTCGATTATAGTAAAACTCGCCTTGTTTGGCCTGATCTCATTTGTCGTGACCCCACTGGTCATAATTTCCTCATCCCTATTGTCCGTGACATATCATATTATCTAGTCTTAGAAACCTCTTGGGGTCTGCTCCCTCTATGCGGACCCTCTGCCTCAAATCATTTCTCCCACTTTAGGCTCGGTCTTCATAATATTCGTGACACGCCCTAACCTAATTTATTATAATTATGTCTGAAAATTCAAAATAAATAAAATCGTTACTATTTTAATCTAAGATTCCTAAGCTAATTTCCCATTTTTTCCTCTTCAGCCACTATCTTCTACCGAGACATCCTAGACTTGGCAATAGATTCTAACATCTGAAAATTTCAAGCATAAGAATACATGAGCAAAATAGCTCAATGAGTATAACACAAAAAACTATAGTAATTAAAATACGTAACATTCAACTTAATCCACTTATCTATTTTATCAGTATCTCATAACTTACATTATCTCTAACCAACTCAACAAATTAAACAGTCCATCTTTAGAAATATTCACCGAATATTATAATCATATTATATCATTCGATCATAACATAGTTCTTCTAATCTAATCCATGATCATATTACTTGCAAAAATATCAAATAAATAAAATCTTAAAATTCAATCTTATAATATTCTTACCCTTTCGTGCCATTCTCAAAAATAAACATATCGCATCTCTGGTTGTTAATCATATTACGTCACCTGCATTACAACATTAAAAAAAATTGTCAATAGATACTAAAATATATTTGGATTAATATCCAATATCTCTTTCCTCTAAGGCTATAAAAATCTTTATATGATTTGGGCAATAAAATCTCTTTAGATTAATATCCTACATCTCTAGTCTCGACCACTATAACATCTCTATGTCATTTAGGTAATAAAATCCCTTTGGATTAATATCCAACATCTCTTGCCTCTATGGCTTTAACATCTCTATGTCATTTAGGCAATAACATCTCTTTGTATTAATATCCAACATTTCTTGTCTCCATGGATATAACATATCTATGCCAATTGTGCAATAACATCTTTGTGGATTAATATTCGAACATTCTTATACCTATGGCTATAATATCTCCATGCCATTTATGAAATAACATATCTTTGGTTTATTATTCCAACATCTTTTGCATGTACGTCTATAAACATTTGTATGTCATTTAGGTGATAACATATCTTTCAGTAAAATACCCAACATATTTGAGTTGTAATCATCACATCTATTCTCCTTTAAGCCTACAAACATCTCTTTATATACTATATTTATATCTATATCCAATCAACTACTAAACTTTCAAGGAACATAGTCCTACTTATCAAGTTTCACCAAATTTTTTAATATATTATGAAAAAATAAAAACCAATATACTTACTAAACATAACTGTAACCGTAACCAAGATTATAACAATACCCCTAGCCATCACCATAACGATCATAATAACCATCGCACTAATCATTTCCACTCAAATAAATCATATAAACCAAACATAGCATAATTATATGACATTAACCATGCACATAACATTAATATATCAAATACTGACCATATAGATCACAATAATAAACAATCAAAATATTTTTTGAATTGATAATATAATATGTACTTCTCGTATGATATATACCTCTCTTCATATTAATTATCTAGCATCTTAATGAACGTAAAATCATCCATCATCTCTTGAATTTAAAATTATGAATATCTTATATATATATATATATATATATAATAAGTTACAATGGTGTTTTCACTATTCATAAGATGGGGAGACACTTCACGGTTCAGATTGAAGCCAACAAGGCAAGAATCCAAGGGTTGAGATTAAAATACACCTCTTACCATTTTTGTCCCTTACATATTTGGATTCCCCCTTTTTTGACACACTCTAATTTATTTCCCCCTCTTCAAAATTCAAAAAAAAAGGGTAAAAGGGTATTATACCTATTTTGATCTCACTTTTGAACCTCTTACCCTACTTACCTCCTCTCCACTCCCTCTCCTATCACACGCAACCCACTGACCCTCGAACATTTACCCCTTCCTCTCTTCAGCTTCTCTCATCCCCATGACCCCCGCGTTCTCTCTCTCTCTCTCTCTCTCTCTCTCATATAAGTATTTGAAGAAAAGGATGAGATGGTCTTTGTCTGGATTACAAGACCACCGACCTAGGGTTTCTAAAAGTGAAACACGGTTATCTTCTTTTTCATTTTCTCCACCAGATTTTTTCCTCAAATCAGAGGGTTTAGGGTTGGATTCTTCATTAGATAGCTGTCAAGAAAGTTTGTTGTTTACCAAACCATGTATATTTTTACGAACTACCTTTTATTTGGATTTTGATTGTTCTTTTTCTCAATGGTTTTCCAGGCATTAGTGTTTCAAGGAGGTATTGCGGTGGAGCTAAGAGGTGCAGAAAAAATGTAAGATTTTGTTAATTCATTTTTCATAACAATTTAGGGGTCATAATTCTTACCACATACTTCATTGTTCTAACTGATTTTACTTGGTGGAATTTGTGTGCAGGAAGCATTGATAAATGGCAGGAAAAGGCGGCATATTGAAAGATGAGAAATGGTGTTTTTGTTGCCCATGGGGGTTGTTTTGATAATTTTGCATGTTCCACTAACAACATATTGAAAATTGAACCTACACACTTCTTTTTTACCACTCCCAGTAATATAAAAATATTGGAAAACCACTTTCGTTGAGATAATGAAGTAATTTAATGTTTGTTGCCTACATGTCACATGCTTGAGTGATGGTTCTTTGTAATATCTATGTAAATTTAAATTAATTTGTCTTGATATTGCAAGTACACACTTTCTGTTAAGGAGATCATGGAATGCCATTGTAAGGAATTTTAGGGTAGTTATTTGGGTATTCAGTTGTTTGAACTTATCTGCCTTCAGAGAAATATTTTTGTTTTCTGTTGAAATTTTGATGATTTTTTTTGGTTTTATATATGCCTTTGTGGTTGGTCTTTATTCCAAGATAAGAGGTGCTATTATTTGAAGTAATTTCTTTAAGGTCTACTTTTGAAGATAAAGTGTGTTGTGTTATGTGGATTTGATCAGTTGCCTATAATGAATGCAAAATCACAAAAAACATATTGCATAATTTTCTAATGTATTTGTTACATTCCAGCAAGCCATCCAACAACTGGATGTGGTTCCCAGCGAGCCTTTGTTACATTCCAAGACTGCTTAAAAATTAATTCGCTGCCTAAGTTGATAGGTGGTTACATCTGTTAACAAATAAGTGCCAAGTGATAGCTTGGTTATGTGTGTAATACGATGTGAATGTGGTTGTAGTTCTTAGTTTGTTTTTAGAAAAATTGGTTTGAACTGAAATGAACTAGGAATGATAACCTAGATAAACTGTATCAATTTTATCTCTTGGTGCGAAGAATATGCTTCTTTGGATCCTTTTTTTAGATAAAAATATTACATTACTTGATAGTGTTTATGAAATGTGTAGAACTAAATGCTACACATAATATGAGCAGTATGCTACACATAGTATGTATATGATAACCATCTATCAGACATTATGATTTTTATTTTTGAAATTTGACATAAGTATGAGCACTACGTCCATTCTAATGTAGGTTTGGTACCGTTTGAATTGTTAGTATATAATTTTGAGTAGTTCCCTAATTCATGAGATGTGTGACGGGCTAATTGCGTTTATGAATTATCGTGGCGTGTAACATAAAATTAATTGTTAGTATATACCACAAATCAATGGTTAGCATATAATTTGTATTTTTGAATTATTGATTCCTGTAATATCAAATCAATTGTTAGTATATATTAACAATTCAATTAAATTGAGTTTATAAATTGTCGTTGCTCTACATTATCTGTTAAAATTCAGTTTCTCATCAATTGTTAGATATGTCATTGACATAGTATTTGAACTATAATTTGTTTATAGATAAAAGTATCTAATGAAATTCATATTATTATGATAACATGTTTTTATGTTAAATATTTATAGTTTGTATGCTAACATGTTTTTTTTATTATTATGATAAACTGAAGGGCCATTATTGTTTTATCCTCTAATTATTTGTCTTTGTTGCGCATTAGTTGTCCCATCTAATATTGTTTTCCACTTTGCAAGAGCCTAATAGAATAGTGTGATCGCAATGCTTTTAATACTGAGCAGTGTGGTTGATCCCCAACGACCATTTATGAGTCTCTTGGTGAGCAGTGTTGTTGATCCCGAGCAGTTCTGTTATTGGTGAGCAGTGTCTATCTCCAAATGACCTGTGCTGGGGATTTTGTAAACACTGCAACACCGTCAATAGTTTGGTTTATCTTTGATTATGCTTTTTTTCATTAATGCCGACCTTTTTCTAAAGAAATAATTAATGTGATATATTACTTTCACATATGTTTTGTGAGTTCATATGTTTCGGGGTTGGTTGGCAACATTGTAATCGAGTGACTAGAGTATGCTTAGTTAAAGATACTTGAGTTTGCAGTTATGTGTGTGAATGATGTTTTTTTGAATAATTGTTCCAGTTTTGAAATGCAGAGGAGATTGGAGATGGTGCTAATTTGATTCACTCACATGTATGATTTTGGTTTTGGCAGAGGAGATTGGAGAGGAAATGTAGAGGAGATTGGTTTTGGTTTTGGCAGGGGAGATTGAAATGCAGAGGAAATGCAAACGAGATTAGAGATGGTGCTAATTTGATAATTTCTTTTGCTGGGGAGCTCCTCCAAAATTGAGAGGAGCTCATTAGGATGGGGCTGCATCTAAGTGAGATCATTACTGGATACACAAAAGAAATTAATAAGGCATTTTACGGCTCTACAAAGTTCCTAGAGTGACCTTATTTTTATTTGAATGAAAAGCAAGCGAAAATAAAATAACTTTCTAATTCACTGTTTCCCCCCTCCTGCTACTGCAGACAATCAAAAGATGTATGTGAGGAATAAGGTTGAAGTAATTTCAAGGATGAAATCCGCTTTTGCTAGAAAATAATTTGGGCAGGAGGGTATTTTATGTCCTTTTATTGCTGATGTAATTTTTACTTGCCTATCTAATCATCTATTAGTAATATCATTGGATGTTTAAAGTCCCTGATCATTGGATGTTGTTGTGTTGTAGGCATGCATACAAGTTCTAATAGAGGTATTTTGTTTACTAAAAGTAGGATTCAATATGTGTTTTAAGTTCAGTTCTTACAATGCTATACTAATATGTTCATTTATACTTTTCGCAAATTTCATTTTTCTTTTCAAGATTATCCGAGACGTATACTATGACATTGTGGTTTTTGTTATTCTCTTTAAGCTTTTATTGGCACATGAATGTACTGATCCCTAATTCTTTTTTGTTGGTCCATTATAAGTTGGGTTTCATACCATTTTGTTTGATGGTCTCTTAGGTTTGGGCTATGAGTTTTGCAACTCATGCTTTTACCTTCACTGTTGTTTTGTGTTTTTCTTGCAGGTCTAATCTATCTGAGAATATTTGATATCACAAATATATTTTCTCTTTCAGTTATACAATCCATCCCTAAATATTTGATTTCACAAGTATTTTTTCAGATTTGAACACTCTCTATAAATTGTTATGTGAAAATGTTAGTATAGTAACAATTACTAAGCTTGAACACTTCTTATACATAACAAGGAGCTATTACTGGCTTAGTAACCCCACATTCAATTCGAGAAGAATACGACATAAAAGTCTAGGCCCAATTGGTAAGGTTTCAACTATACTTTATTATTAGATTACTTTCTGAGTTTGATATTAGGTTTCAACTGTACGGATCAACACATGTGATGTTTTTTTTATCATTTAACTATTAGTTGAGTTGGAAGAGTGTCAATTTATTATCATAGCATTGTGGAAGGTAATATTTATCTCTTCTCATTGAACTGACTATTTAAGTTATGGTTTTCCAAATAACCTAGAGTGTTTTTTCATATTCGGAGCTTTCATATACTAATTATTTTAAAGTTTAAAGTAGATAGGTGCTTGATAGCCATGATTTCAATTTCAAATTTGAGGTTCTTTGTATTTTATTCTCGGGGATTGGTCTTATGTTTTGGTGGATTGGTATATATGAGGTCTCAGATTTAAGGTTATAAAAGAGATGTAACTTACTATACTTTAAGATCAAGGGTGATTGAAATTATATGAGGCATTGGTCTCATTGAGCATTATTTTTTATTTATTTGATCTCAATAATCTTTTATTTGTGTTATTTGGCTCACATAACTACGAGCTATATTTTTCTGTTTTTGTTTCGCGATGACGAACAACCTATAAATTGTCATTTGAAAGTTTTCTCTTGGTTATTCATTTTTCAATCTACTCATTGAACATAGGCGATACATATTCATTATGAGTTCTGACTTAAACAGGGGACATAAAAGCACTCTTTTGTTCATTAAACATATTCATTTTGAGTGCCCTTTATACTTTACTTAAAACCATGTTAAGTAGAATCATATGCTTCCTACAAATAGTTTGGTAACTTTTAGACATGAATGACTTTCAGTCAAATTCAATTGAATAACATGGGTAAAAATCCCCTCTTCATTTCCTTATATTAAAAGCATGATGAATATTGAAATTGTATGTGTAGTATGCGAAATAAATTGTTTTTCACGAGAATGCTAGTTTGTGCAATGTGTAAATGCAATATAAGTTTATCGGGTTTACTTCTGAAATTTTGAATTGTCTTTTGTCCAATTTAAGTTCAATATATAAAAATCATGTTGTTTAATCAATAGTTGTCAATAGTCTTACTTTATACACACATTAATATATACATTATACAAATCATGTTGCATTTGACATATAACAGACTTACGTTGGGGAATTGAAGAAATATATGTTGAAGTTTGTATTGATAAGTTCTTATACATATGTTTTTATACGGTGCATACATCTTACGAATTGTAGGATTGCATTTTTTGCTACTAACTAATTATTTTCTTATTTTCAATTATAGGCTACAAGAGCACGGCAATGATAATTCAAATGTGTAATAAGGATTATAATGATGAGTGTCTATAGGTTTTGTTCGGGGCCGGGAAGTTTTTGGTCCAGTTTAGTTTGTTGTTGGAGGGGCTTGAGGTCTTAAAATGACGTCCAAACACCGTTTCAACCACTGATCTGGAAATAATCCAAAGAAGCAGACATTATTTTACTATTCATGGGTCCCGTGTCGCTTCATCATTCTTCGTCATTCTCTCCACACGCACACTATTTTGCAGGTATAACATGTTCTCTCTTAACTTTGTTACTACCGATCCATTTTTATGGGTTGTATTTGGGTTTTTAATTTATTTTGTAAGTTCTGTACTGGCTGGAGTCCACCCACCAGCGATCCACAGTCCGCTGCATTATTCCGCCCACCTCACGATCCAACTCACCTACGAACCTGGAACTCCGACCAGTCATCCAGGCCTACTTTTTAATCCCAGCACAGGGGAAACCATTAATTTCGACCCCCAACCCATCCCCGGTATTCATATACACAAGGCAGCCAAACCCGCTACCCATTACCAACTTGACCTATTGAACCGATCTGAACCGCGACCTGCTTTCCATTCAAGCTTTTCCAAACCTTAAATCCATTTAAGCTTTTCCATCCACTACCAAATTTTGTCCAAAGACTTCTACCCGTACCATATCTCATTCTGTCACCGACATTTATTAAGGTAACTTTTCATCTCTGTAAGGTTTTTAAAGAACTATGGCTTTTCTTTTGGGTTTGAAATATGGGCTCTTGATTTGAGTTTTTAATTTTGTTTGAGATTTGAGTTTTTTCGTTTTAATAGGTTTGTTTGGTTTAAAAACATGGGTACTTTTGTTCGTCTTTGAGTAGGAATGCAACCATCCGTAAAAGATTTGTTAAGTTTTATGTTATTTTTTTTCATCACCGCGTTGGGTATATTAGTAAATTATTATTTTGGAGCTTTTTTGAAATAGTGATGCTACAGGGACTTGGTTTGTGGACATAGTTGGGGGACACGGTGACGTGTCGCGTACACCCATTGATTAATTGGATCACAGTTTGTTGTTTGTATGTTTCCATTGATTAATTGGCCAATTGATTAAATATTACCGAACATGAGGCACTTGGTTAATTGATTCACTGATTCACTTGGTTAATTTTGATGTTATATATTTAACTAGCTGCTATATAACAGCTATATAACTGTTATATATAAATCACCCGGGGACCAACCCATCACGCAGAGCCGATACGAGTCCCAAAAGAGGAGAGATTGGAACACATTTGGTATGTATTTAAGGAACCAGAGGCCACCAGTTCCACTATCACAGTGTAACAGCAACCATGTGCATACTGCATTTATGCAGAATATAAGTAATATCCCTAATGCAATAGTAGCATCCCTGATCAGGGACGAATCCAGAATTGGCCGAGTAGGGGAGGCATTCCCTTCTCAATTTTTCAAAAAATTTTACCGAGAATTTTTGAAACTTAAGGGTTAAAAATGTAATAATAACATAATTTTGTTTATACCTGAAACCATTGTGCCTCTTTTCATTCAAAGAGCTAATATACCTATACCTTATCTTTTATTTCCCTATATTTTTATTTATTTTTAATTTTCTACATTTCCTTTCTGATTTCTTTGTTTTTCCTTATTTCCAAATTTGGAAGAAGGATTTGTGCTTCTACTAGCAGCCCATTTAGTAAGGAGCTGTTGCTCTAAATTAGTGCCATTTTTGGCCCCGGCAGTGAGTTCTCAACTTATTTTTGGGTAAGTTCCTTTTTTTAAGTTAAATTAATGGTTAGATTTTAGAATAATGATATGGTTTTACGTACTTTTTAGTTTATTTTGTTGTCTTTATAACATTTTTTAGATATACCAGCTATGTAATCACTATACATGGCTGCTATACCAGCGGTATAATTACTTTTTGCTCCTTTTCTCCAATGCATTATCAGTGTCGGTATAACGTGAGCTTTTTTCCATTATTCAGTGTTATTTAGGCATATGAAAATGCATTTTTTTCATTTAGTATAAAACATAGTCTTGCATAAATCATCTTCATCACAATTATCGTCGTGCTAGGAAAAAGACTTTGAATAATTTGAATACTAATCCTAATCACAATAATAATATTGTTTTTCTCAATGGCTGAAATATAGAGGGCTTGATTGAAATACACGATATACATAATAAACACCAACAATGGCGTGTTAACAGCAATTGATAGAGTGCGTGTTTGAGGAACTTTAAGATATAAATTGCAACACCAACAATGGCGTGTTAACAGCAATTAACAGAGTGCGTGTTTGTGGAACTTTAAGATATAAATTGCGTGTTTGTGGAACTTTACAATTGGGAAAGAAAAAATATAAAAGTCAGAGTGATTCGATTATACTTTAAGATGATGAATGATGACAGTTTTATCCCACAAATTGATATCATTGTTTAATAGTTATTATGTTATTATAGTTACGGACTTCATTTGAATGTTTATTCTTTCTATTTTCAGGATATTGTGTTGTTTGGGGAGTCGAGGCTCTCAAATATGGATATCTGATCATTCTACATATGGTCCTGATCAGATTTGGAAATGTTGATTGTCTATTAATGCATCATGAACAGTGGTCTCACGCAGCCACACGAACTATTATCAATTGTGTGTTTATATTCCAATTGTGTGAGGTGTCAGCTTTAATTGTGTTTTACTTTAATTCATGTTTTATTACAGTGGAGATAATAAAGTACAAAACCTACTTTCAATCCAACTTTTGTGAAAAACATTTAAAGATCTTCCTATTTATTATCTTTTTGGCACATGTCGGTAATAAAGTACTAATGTGCTGGGACTTTCACACCTATCGTGCCGGGACTTTTATGACATTCGTGACTCATGTGCCCACAACTCGGAGAAGCTTCTATTGTCAGACTAATATATACAGACCTATGCTGACTTTAATAATTTTCACGACTTTTGTAGTGTTTGAATTTAGTTTGGTAAATTTTTTTGCTATGGATACTTTTGTAATCTTGCGAATGACCTTTTTTAGTATAAATAATATTAATACTTTTATGGATTCTGAATTCATGCAGATCAGAACTCCCGCCCTCCACTTCCTTCTTAGAGAGAATAAGAAAGAGGCAATCCTTGATAGTTACTCTAGAAGCAAGCATAGGATCCTATTCCAACGGCTTCTCAAAGACATTATGTTTGTTGCCGTTAGTTGCAGTGTATATGGAAGGTCAACTTCAAGAAGTGGGCAGGGCTTACGAATTGAAGAGAGGAAAATCCTTCCAAGAGCATCAACCTGGAGAATAGAATGTTGCTCAGTATTGTCACGAGATCGAAAATGCTCTTCATTTCTTCATCTATAGCAACAACGATTGGTAGCAGTAGTGATTTGCAGTAGCAGCCATTAAAGTTAAACTGTTAAGCCAGATTATGCCATTGCTGCTGTCACTGTTATGACAACAACACAGCCACTACTGCTGCTGCAATAATCTGCTAACAGTCGACGTCGAGTTACTAACATTTTTTTATCAACTTACATTGGTTCCTTCCTATTACGTTTGTTAAAATTAGTTTATTTCATACGGTTAAATGTTAAGGCTTTAAGTGCACTGAGCGATGCACATTATACTCGCTGGATGATAATTATTTGGGGCATTTGCTGTTTGTAGCCTCTCACCGCTGAATTTTCAAATTTCATGATGAATGGGTCATAGGTTCTTTGGTATTTTTTATTGTTAGTATTTGTTATGGGGTAGTTATTGAAGTGTAGATAGATTGAAACCAATTTAGTAAATAAATGAACTTTTCTGTTAGCAGCGCTAATTTCTTGATTTCGGTCTATTTTAGATCAACTCCCCATTTCTTGAAATTAATATGTGAATGACACGACATGAAATTAAACGTTTGAATCCATAGATTCATTATTATATTCATTTGGTTTCTACTATTGATGTATAATAGTGTACATATCATGACAAAATTCTTGATTTGTTTAAGGATCAGCTTCGCATATATCATGACGAAATCGCTCAAATTGACTTCCTTTGCGAAGCTACATCAATTATTAGGGGTGTGTTCGATGGAATAATGTACTAGACTTGATCGATGGGATTATTGGAAAGAGGAATTACATCAAAGACTTGATCTTTCAAGCTCTCATCCCATGGATTGCTTTGGAGTTGTCACCCGTAGACTCTCTCAGTGCCCGTTTGGGGGTGCAACAACACATTTATAAAAGGTATTTAAAGATCTTCCTATTTATTAGCCCTTGACATTTTTACTTAATGTGAATTTTACATAATGATAATAATTATTGCTATTATCTGTTTATAGTTCGTGCTTGAGGAGCTAATCGATTGACCAAAAGTGTTGTTGTGCAGTAGCTCCCGTTTTATGGGCATTGGTGCCATTATATAAAAGACGATGAGAATGAGATCTTCAGTGGGATGGAAGATAGGAAACCGATAGAGCAAGCATCTTCCATTTCTCTTTTTTCTTCAAAAGTGTTTTCATAAGTCAATATGATGTATGTTGGTAATATTGAGAACTTATTTATTTCTTTTTTAAAATATTTATTTTAGTTGGACACATTCTATACAATGTTATTGTTTGGCCCTTGCAAAATGTGAAACCAACTACAAATGAGTACTCCATATGTTATACATCTCTAAATAGATAATGATATTATATTTGAATTTCAAACTATTAGTTTTGTTGTTGGTGTATCTTTTATTTCTTATACAGGGTGGATAATCCTATAAACAAAGGAAATTTTGCCCAAAATTTTTAAATTGTTTATGATTATTTATTTTATATAAAAACATTAGACTTAAATTATACATGACTTGATATTTTGAAAAAAATTATGCGTGCCTTCAGTCAAAGGGCAATATGCTTAACTGCAGGATCTTGAATCGGCGGAGGTCGACTTGCTTACTCCATATATGAAGAGGTTGTTCCCATGTCTCGAACCCTAGACCAATCTTAGCTTTGGCGAGGGAACTTGCCATCTCACCAAGGAACGACTATATGCTTTTCAAAATTATCAGCATGCCTTCAGGCACGGGCATACCCTTATATATATATTTTTTTTTCTGAGTGGACTCACCTCATTTGTGTGTATATTTATTCTTTCCCTTGTCCATCTGAGTCATAGTCACCAACGATGTATCAGAGCCTAACAATCCAACACAATCAGTATCCTATAAAATATGATTGACTTTCATAAACTTACTACTTTAACTAAAACACATCACCCATTCATATGTTTGCCCGCATTTATAGTCAACTATAATGATCACAATCATTTCATTTAAGGAATATTAAATATTAACACTTTAAATACTACAATAATACTAATTTCTTCTTACACGATGTTAATTTACACTAATCATGCTTAAATAATAATGAATGAAATTGATACAAAAAATGCAAGATAACATACTCCATAAATTGACTAGGACAACTTTAGTTCTCCTTAACATATCAAATTCTAAATAGATAACCCGGTAAAAATCAGTATTTGGTTAATATTGAGTTTATTGAGTGGAATATCACTATAATTTAGAAAAATATTAAATTATATAATCGTGTTCCTCTCGTATCTTGACACAACCTTTGTTGTAGGAGAACACAAATTAAGACCATAATTAAAATCTAAACTGAAAGAAATGACCTACACAACTCAATAAACAACTTTAATTAGGAAAAATTACCTTTAGAATTTATCTAGATTTATGGAATTTTTTTCTTCATCCTACATTTACGATCCAAAATCCTCTGCCTTTTCCACTTTTGTTATTTTCAAAACTTCTATTTGTCTCCTCCATCATCTAACCATAAGACTTTCACATATATAGAATTCTAACTTATTCCAAATTATAATTTCAACCCCTTTCCTTAACTTACGCTCAATTATACATCACCCCCACTTTATGTTATTATTGATAACATATCGAAATTAATTATTTCAACACTTTTTAATATCTCTCTCACATTTATATATAATTAAGGAACTAAAATTACGTAATCAATCATGATAATATTACATTAAACATATAAAACTATCAACTACTATGCTCTTTAATTATGAAATAACTCACATAATTTAACTATTATGAATAATTAAATAGTTTGAAATGGCATGCAAATTTAAGAATGTCACAATCACATTCTTATACACGTAACCTTTTTAATTACAACTATTCATGTTTAATAATATATCGTACAAAAAAAATTAATATAATGTATTAAACACAACCTAGCATATTAATCCCAATTATTGAATATTCATTTGGGATGGGATATTACACTTAGGGACTCTGTCTCTCAAACAGTTATAACGCTCCTGCTAATGTAGGAAGGAAACTTCAACCACTTGAGCAAAAGTGGTAAAAACAGATTAACTAATAAGACCCGCTAAACACTTCATGTAAGGTTTTTTCTAACTCCAAAAAGTCTTTACGTACTGTAATTAATAACGTGAAAATCCTTCTTTTCTTTCGTATCAATCTCTCCTGGTGAAGCAAAATAAATTTAGACTAACTCCAACTCATTTTGAATAACACACAGTTTTACAAGTGAGATCTTAAATAAGACTAACTCCCACTCGAACCATACTCTAACCACTGACTAAAGGCCTCGCACCAAAATGTTCCCAACTCGTGACCAAAGTCGACCTCATGTGTGAGACATCTCGCAAGTTAAATTTAAATAAGGATCCCTCCTTATACACTTGGTCAATTTGAACATTTTGTCTGGAACCATGATGCGATAAACCCTAAGATAGCATCATTATAGTTAATACAAACCCTCAATTGTAAGGCTCTGTAATAATAAAATAACACAACACTGAAAAATGATAAACACCCTCAAGATTCTTGGGACACTGGAACTGACAATGCTTTGATACCAATTGTGATGCCCTGTAATATCCATAAGTAGATTGATTGGGTCTAATAAAAAAATTATAGGAATGAAAGACATTTGGTAACATCCATAGCATAACGAAATAAAAAAAATTGGACAAGTAACGAAATGAGATAATGAAATACTAAAATAAAATAAATCCAACTCTGATACCAATCACTGAAAATATAATAGTCCAACTCTAAAATATAGATGTCCTAGGAATAAAATCTAACTTGGTAATAAACTATACGACATACAATCATGTTATAAATGTAAAATAATACAAGACTGAATGAGTGACCTTTCTCAAATACTACATCATAATAGCAAAGGATAGGATGTCGCTAGAGGTGCTCCTCCAATGGTGAACTCGGTAAGTGGCATAAAATAATGATCTAGGACCTGTGAAAACACAAATATAACAACAACGTAAACATCAAGTTTATAAATAATAAAATTATAACTTAATTTCTTCTATAATATATCTACAAGTCTTCCTCTCGTCATTTAGTGAATTTTAAGTTATTAGTTACCCACCCCAATAACCTACAATAACATGCAGTTCTAATCCCGAACCCATGTGTAGCCCATATGATTAAATTTGCATCTCTTAATTTTTTAATCTTTAGTTTCTCATCAATAAGTTAATCTCTTTTATTATAAAACATATATTGTACGGTAGTTTCAAACCTACGGTACATCCCATTAAGTAACCATCGTTCGACTCACAGGTTTAAATCATATATACTAAGTTAATTTGTTTAGGGATATCTCATGCTAAAAAATAGTTCACATCTTTAGTATATAAGACGCAAGAATCCCAATTAATAACCATAAAAGTATACAACTCTAGTATAGGTCCTACACATTACTAGTATAGCACATAAACTGGTACAACTATCGCTTGTACCGTAACCCATAAAATAATAGATATCACACCTGTCTAATATCCTAAACCTAAGTGAATCCATGATTAAATATTTGTATACCAATTCGAATATAAAAATGGATTCATAATAACCGTTACACTAAGAATCTCAGGTGTATACAATAAGTAAGACAATCTCAAAGTCTAATATCCAAATAAGGACGGTCATCGACATGTCTCACTCGAGCTCCAAACAACAAAGGTCTATCCTTAATGACTTCAAGATGGGCTCACTCGTTCATACTAGGAATAATGTTAAGTCACCAAAAACCTAAGACATCATCAAAATCGAGGGATAAATCACTACACATACCCATGATTTTTATAACATACCATACCTAAGACGCCACGATGGAATATCCTCAGTAAACCTCCCTTGGACACGGGTACAAAGGAATAGTACGCGGGGTAAAAATGAAAATGGTAAGCTCATCTCTATCACTGAGGTACTAACATGGTCGAGTCTCATGTGCCCCATCATGGAATAAATCCTAGTACATAAGCCACGAGCACTCACACATGATATGCATTACACATAAAACATACAACCAAATATAACCCTCACTAAGAAATTTAATCAAATTAGCACAAATCGGGTAAAACACTTAATCATACATTGATCACATATAACATTATCCCTAACTCTCAAGGTTCTCAAATCTTAGTATAGTATAACCCTCAACATCTACAAGAAAGCATGCACAGTCGCAATATCCAATCTCATATAACTCAAGTCTGATCTCCCTAGGATCCACATCTACTCATTATTTCATACCAAAATAATATAAAGATATCAAATGTGATAACTACCCCACTCTCGAGTTTCAGTCTAAATTCTAGTCTAAGGATGAATACCCTACTAATACTTCACTATGACTCTATAAACCCAACAATTTAACCCCTACAATCCCTAACGAGGTCTAAATACCCAATTTTCCAAACACCCAAATCATGTCCTCAAAATAATAATTTAATATCACTCCTTTATGTATAAATATCCTATAGGCCAAACTTTACTAGACCTATGACCCAAATTTCAACCAACTAATCATAACACAAAGCCCAAATCAAAATCGCCAATCCATAAATTTAGCCTTGTCCACTCTTTGTAATATATACATAAGAAATTCAATAAAAATATAAAAAGGCAAAACCACTGCTCACGTGTTCTTAATTTAATTTCCTATAATGCTGGGGGTTCGACGGTCAATGGCACTTGTACAAAAGGCTCTTCTTTTAACTATGGGTTTGACCTAAAAAACCTCTATTAAAGCCGATCCCAGCTCCTAAAACAGATTCAAACCTAACCTCCTTCATATATAATGGTCCCAGCAACAATCCAAACCTCTTTCTAACAATAATATACAATTATAATATGAATTGAAAGGGTAATTCTCATAATCAAGTCAAGAACCCTAGTTTTAGAAATATCTTCAATTATTGTAGGATTTTCATCAATTCATTCAATTAACATGGGGCCCTTAAAAGTTTAACAACATATATTCAATTATAATAATTATATATCAAACCTAACTTAAATTCATGATGAAATCAATCGATTTTACATTATGTCATTAATATGGTTATTTACCCAATTAAGTTGATTACCAATTGATAACTCTAATCAAGAAACAAGATTAGCATAAAATTATATTTAGATTCTAATGAATAGAAATAATGTAACTCAAAATAAACTCTAACCAAATTCAATATAATCTTACCTCAGTTAATTTGTGGAGAAAACCATACCAAGATCCCATAATTCCTTCTCTTATCTTGAAGTTCCTTCTCTCTAGCTTCATGGTGCTTCCCCAAATTATGTTATCTGAATTTGAGGTCCCCAAATGAATCAGTAAAACCCTTAATCCAAGAAATTAGGCTACGACCCTAAATTGTCCTTGCCTAAAAGAACTCAAAATCATTTTCAAATGTCTTAAGACATTAATCAAGCCCTATACCCTTTTAATAGAATGAAAATCCAATATTTTAAAATAAAAACAGACCTTATAAGCGTCCCAAAAGTTGAGTAGAATATACGATCAATCCAAGTAAATAACAAATTATTTAATTAATAATCACCTGATATAAGTTCAAATATCACTTAATTAACTAATGGGTTAACTAATATAAAATTAGTTTTCAACTTCAAATTAATTAACACATAAAAATGCAAATAGCGACATCTCCACTCACAAGAAGTACACATATTTATTTTTTATGAATTTTCTAGATTAAATAAAATTCAATAAAAATATGGGGTATTATACTTTCACTCTATTTACAATTATTTATATTTCTACAATGTGTGTTTGTAATGCAGGGTATTATACTTTCATCTTTCATAAATTTTCATATAATGCGTGTTTGTAAGTGTATAGGAGAATGAATATTTTAAAATTATGATGAATGAGTTAATTGAAATTTTCCTTAGTTTTTTTGTTTTTCATTTAGCATGTTGGAAAATGAATTAAAATATAATAGGTTTGTCACATTAGCTTAGATAGACATGAATATTTAGAAAATACATCTGATTTTTCAATTATTATCTCTTTCAACGATTTTTTATGTATAATATAATATTTGATATTTATTAATTACTAACAAATAAGTATGGTATACCTGTGAATTATAATTGATTATGTAGTGTCTAGCTATATGTCTGGTATGGTTGTTTCTTTTACAGATTGGCCTCGTAATATTTGATAGGTAGATGTTCTCTTTGAGGTTGGCGTTTAAATGTTTTAGTTGCTAATAGGAGGTGAACTGTCAAAGCATGTGCATAAGTTTTTGAGTTTTTATAATTTTTTTAGATTGAATTGGGCATGGTGTTTGGTATCTTTAGCCCAACGTTTGAGATTGAATTTTAACCTTTTTTGGTAATTGGTAATAATTTTCCTTTCATTTAATACTAACTATTGACAAAATGGCTTTTCCATGTACACGAAAAAGTGAAATTAAATTTTCTTGAGTTAAAAGGTTTTATGAAGTTATTTTAAGCATTATTTAATTCTTTATGTTTTTTTCCTAATTTATTTTGTCAGTATGGGAGTGTCTAAGCCACAAGACACAAGTATGCTTATTTATTTTTTGGTATGAAAAATGTGCTTGATTATTTTTTGGGTTAAACAAAAGTATTGTGGAGAATAATCTTTGAAGTTTCCAAAATTTAACTTCATTTTAAATCCCACATATACTTTTACGATTTTTATTTTATTTGTGCATTTATTATTTATATCTATTTTTTTTGCAAGTATTAACCTCTGTTCTCTCTTGAACCTTTCCCTCATTGCCAACCATTGTATACCATATTTTTATTTTTGTTACTATAATTTAGGATTTTCTATCATTTTGAAATAGGATTATTATTATTCTATTGGGTAAAAACGAGGTATTTTTAATGTTAAAAAATATACCCCTTACTCTAATGCCGCTCCAATTAATAATTAATGTGCTTTAGGATTTGTATTAAGTTGGCGTAGTTTGATTATATTATTTTATGGAAATTTTAAAATGCCCAATTCAAGGTAGAAATCTATAATTTTCAATGTCGTTGCAAAAGTGCATACAATTATTAACTCAATATGGTGAGATCCCCTATGTTTGATGTGCACATGTTCATTTCGTATTATGATAGTAGTTGTGGGGAAAGTTAAATTGTATTTGGTTTGTTACTATAGACACTTATGGAAGTACACATTGTGAATAAGCTTCAAATAAATTTATTGTTTAAATTATGATAGTGTCATTGGCATGGGCATATGCTATATATATATATATATATATATTATGGGTATAACTGCAAGGTAAAGTAATAAAAAGAAATTATGTTAGGTTTATTTTTCATAGAGTATCCGTAGAATGTTTAGATACTCTATCAACAAATAATCCAATTATAATTTTTTACTATTAAAAAAAAATTGGTTCGCATTCAGGATCCTAGTTTAACAAACTCAAATATGTGTACATATAAAATATATTTTTTTGATTTATCTAATTGGAATAATTAATCTTGACCTACTTTAGATTGGATGAATTTAATGTAACTAGGCAATACACCTGCATCGCACATGTAGTATTATAATCCGTTATTATTATTTGACACTTATATATTAATTTTTGTGAATCGAAATGTCAAATATTATTTTATCCCACAAAATTAGATCAAGCTTATGAACATATTAAAAATTAATATATTATGTATTACCTTAGGTTATAATAGATGCATGAGCATGATCTAACCAATAATAATGGCACTAAGGCTTATGCCTCGTTTTTTTTTTACTTCTCTCCTTGAGGTAAGCCTCAAGGCATAAGTCTTTAAACCTTTTTAAATATAGATCGCTACAAGTGAGATAAGGAAATAAAAAATAAATTTTGTGAACTGACTTAAAACTTTGGAGAAAAAAATGTCTCTCGGCACCATTTGTATACAAGTAAGAAACTACATATCAAAATTGTACATGTACGAGTTTATATACGACAATTTCATAAAGGGAATAACATTTTATAGAAAGCTTCATATTGTAACACCCCATAATTTTGAGCATTTAATATTTAATTAATTTGAGTAATAGTAAATTACACTGTGTGTCATAATTTAATTTAATGATTTGTTATGCGTGTATTTAAATACTAATCGAGAGAGAAAATGATTAATATTGAGGAAATAAAAAATTAATAAGTCAATGGTAATAGCATTGGACGTTATAGGTAATGTGGTGACGTGACAATTATTCTATCTCAATCAGAAGTCGTGTTTGAACTAGTTCGGTCGAGATAGGAAATTTTTACATGTTAATTCGGTTGATGGTTTTGAGGTCACGAATGAGTCCGGAGAGGTCGAAATAGTCAAAATAATGTACCCGGGGATAGTGATTGGGTTCGGGGCCTTTTTAGACATGACCGGGCATATACGGGGACATTTTAGTCTTTTGAATGTAACCTATAGGCCTAATTTCGGGATTTGGGGGTAATTAACCTAGGTCTATGATAGTGGGTAGCAGTTATTGATCCCAAATCACAAAATTTAGATAGAGGAGAGGAGAGAAATAACAAGAAGGAAAAAGGGAGGAAGAGATCATTCCGGGAAAGTTCTGAGAAGAAGTCGCCGGATTTAATTCCACTAATGCAAGTATTTTATTTCTCTATTTGAGTTGTAGTTTGTAGTGTTCATAATTGATATCTTACCAATAAATTTCGGAATTTGAACAATCATTGGGTATGAATTTGAATTGAAAATTTCTGGGATTTTAGATATGGAAGATGGAATAAACCATTAATGGTGGACTCATGAATCTGTGAGAAAGTTAGGTGATTAATATTATCTTATGAAATCTCCGTAATGATAGTCATTGGGAATAGTTATAATGGTAGGATCTTGGGCTTAAACGGATGAGAAAGGGGCTTTGAAAATTGGGGAAAATCGCAGCTGATATAGCAACATGCACCAGACCTGCGGGGACTGGTCGACCGGGGTCCAAGGGTCGAATCGACCGGGGGTTACTTCAACCCTAAGGTGTGGGGTAGTGAGACAAATTTGAGTTTTATTTTTATATTTTCTAAGAATCTTTAAATGGGCATAACTTTATCATACGAACTCGGATTTATTTGCCATTTGCGGCCATGCATAGTTAGTTAAGAGGAGTACACAATCCAATAAAAATTGTTATCTAGACATAAAATGTAAAATTTATAAAATACCCTTAAAGATGTAATGAGTGACGAAACATTCCCAGAGTTGAAACCAAAATTTGGAGGGACCTTGTGAGACTAATAGGAACCTATTTGACTATATACGTGGTGAGATGTAAAATCATGTAGTTAAAATAAATAGGGGCGTTGCTAATTAATGTGGGACATCGAAAATTATGAACGGACTCGTGAATTCTTGGAATATACATGTATATAAATGTGTGAATTATATATGTAAATGTATGCATGTGAGATGAATGCAAACTTTCTTTATTAAACTTTAATCGTGGATGTTATCCAAGAGATTGCGCATAGTGGGCGATCCTACCCTGGCGATTCCAAGAGGGTTTTGATTTTGCTATATGTTATAGTGCACGGGTGGCTCCTACCGTGATGAGAGGAGGACTTCATGCGGATCTTTAAGGAAGGTTCATTAAAATACTAAGGCCTATGTATTTATAACTCCCTCCATTACTTGCTAACAATTTTGGATCGTTGGTGAGATTCTGACCCGATGACCAGAGGTGACACGAGATGTGCATAGCACCCGATAGTATGTACGAGAGATGCATCTAATAGGACCACGCTATGAGGATGCGTTATATATGCATACGTGTAATGAGTGATATGAGTATATATTTTTAGATTGTGTGTGACTATCTGTTGATAGTACTGATGTGACACTTAGTATATTCATACAGACGAGAGAGATATGTATTATACTAATTATTATTGTTTGTTTAAATTATATCATGGTAGTTATTTGGCTAGCATAGGTAGATACTGTGTCTAGTTGAATGAAGTAGTGACCACATAGGATAAAATGAATGTGATAGCCGATAGGTGTGCACTATAAAAGAGGGGATAGGCTATCTTCAAGAGAGTGCGATCGTGAAATTAATTATAAACATTATATACTACACATTTCATTTATTGCAATAAAATGCTTGCTAAACATTTTTTAATAACTGGGCTTACGACACCCCGCTTGTTAAAATAAGAGGTGGCCAGCCCGATACTCCAATAAATAAAGGAATTATAGATGGTCCATTCTTAGCATCACGGTCGTGAAAATAATAATACGAGATAACCACCAATTATTTTAGAAAGTGGATGTCAAATTATTTGTATGTTTAAACCAAACCATTTCGACAATCCAATTTGAAAAGAAGGTGTTTATAAATAAAGACAGATAAAAGTTTAACAATCATTAGCAACATAATAACTGAATAAGTTGTTGGTTAACAGACCAATACAAACGGTTACACCAAGTATTATAAAGAAATATCACAGTATATAAGAAAGTATGAAACTTGGTCAACACGCCCGAATGTTCAGACTGATCATAACTAGAGTACAGAAAATATGGATGCATCTATAACAAAAGTCTTATAACATCAACAAAAATGTTATAGCTCCTCGGCACTAGGAAGGAAGGATCAACATAGGCATCCTTATTGCGGAGCACCTGGCCGTAAAAGAGAACCACACAAGATAGAGATATAGAGACAAGTTAGGGCCCGGTTTGATAGGATAAGCATGTGAATAAGATGCATAATAGTTATGAATGATAACATCATAAGCAAGCTTAACTCGCCCTTACAATAAGGATAATCCTCACCTCTCATCTAAGTGCACATCCAAGCGCAATGTCATTTATAGTTTTAACAATTCATAAATGCAAGAGAAATAACTCAATTCCAACTTAATAAGCTTACATTTCATTTTTGCACAATATAACTTCACATGTCCATTCCTCATTAGGAAACTTATTCCAAACAATTGATTTATAAAATGCTTTAGCCATTTATAAAATGCCTCATTCGTTAGAATAGTTATAATCACAATATATAATGATTCTAGGACCATACTTTCGGGAGTCACCTCACTGGATGGGACCCTAAATAGCTATCATCTTTCGGGGCCTATAACAAACACTACCTGGGCATCCTAAATCGTGTCGTGTGGGAAGAAACCATATACCTTCGACAATGAGTCATAACCATACGCAAAATTACCTCACTTCGAATAAAACAACAACACAATGCACCCACCGGTCATATGTCCGCGAACTATATTCACCCTGCATGAACTAGCTAGGGGACTTCACCTCATTCGCGCAACTTCCCTTATGATAGGATTTAGAGAGGTATGTATATGAAAGTCATAATTCACAAGATATGCCAATTTAAAAGTATGTTTTTTTAAATTCGAAACCACGTGTGTTTAACGACATAAGTTACCATGTTTAATTTGCCACCATACTATCCTCCGGGAATTTATTACAATCTAAGGGCTACCACGTATAAAGTTTCCTCATTTTAGTCTCTAAGAGTCCCAAAACAATACCACATAACTTTCCTTTAGTCCTAGGCTAGCTTGCTAGAAGAAAACTATAATACTCTTATTAAACGACCCTTAAAATAAGCCCAATTACCCCTTTTCTATTCCAAGGTATTCATCACCCTAATATGAGACTCTAGTACTCTAATTTACTTCATAAGAGAAGGTTCTGAGGTCTTAGACCTAAAAGGCAAGGGCTAAAAAACTAAGTTAGAAAAATATCCTAAAACAAGGGGCCGGATCGATTCGCCCCTGATAGAGAATCGATTTTCCCTAAAAGCGAATCGATTCGGCTGAGAACACCAACTTTCTGCCTCATGCCAAATCTGTAATAAACCCACTTTTAGATCCTCATATGTATATAGTTTGTTTTTACACTCATATGGTACTTATTATCTTATAGATGTTGTATTATTATATATGTGGTATTATTGGCTATCAATATAACAAACCACATTTTTTTAAATATGAAGAATCAACTATAAATTCAATCAAATCAAAATCTTATGACATATCTTAAGGTAAATAATAAGTTTTAGGGTAGAAAATATAAATTTTTGAAACTTAAGGGACTAAAATAAAAATACAAAAAAGGCCATTTTGTAAATAAAATATTTTCAAGGACCTCTAAGAAATATTGAAAATATATAGTGTGAAATTACCAAAATACCCTTCACGTGTGAAATGACCCTTATACCCTTATCACCTTTCCACCACGTGCTGGTCACCTCCACCTTACACATGTCGCCTTTAGAGAGAAAGCTAAAACACTTTTCATCATTTGGTGATATTAACACTGCAAGACCACTGTGGAACATGAGACCTCGGCGTTGAATCACTACTCCAAAAAGCTTGGTCATTTGACACGTGTCAACACCATAATATCCTTGGAAACCTATAAATAAGGCCTTTGGGATCATTTGTAACTCACACAATTTCCTTGAGAATTATAGTAAGAAAGAGTGATAGCTTGGGAAATATCTTAAGAAGAAGTTCTATAATTTTGAAGAAAGAATTCGTTTCATAGGTATGATTTTATTTAAATGTTGTAATGCATATTTATAGTTTTAATTTCATGCGTTATAGATTTACTTAGAAGTTATGCTGGGAAAATACACTAAAGGCTCCACTAATCAAAACTTAAAATTTGGAAACAATCTAAATTTATTTTATTTTCAAAAGATGTCAACTTGTTTGAAAGTATATATACGCTTTTTAGAATGATTTTTGTAAGTAATTGCTCGTTATTTTGGAATCTCATTTAAGTAATTCCAAAGTCAGTCCCGGTGAAATTCTGTCTAGTTGAGATGGTATTTAAGTGGTGCACCTGTGACCCTCCATCTGTGACACCCCGACTAATTAAATACCGGGTAGCTACTCCTTTATTAAATTAATTCAAAATGCCAAGTTGGTCCAGTTAATAGCATCACTGTCGAAAACATTTTAATGATTACTAACCACCTAGTATTAAAAAAATAAGTGCCAAATTTTAATTTAAGTCTGATTAACATGCAACAAGTGTAATAAAGAATAATAACACCATTCACCATAATGAATTAAATAGAATAACCATCACGCAATGTAAATAAAGTCTGGAGGAAAATTCCTCACTACAATCCCACAACTGAAATAAGTAAACTGAATACTAAATCAATATATGCCAAAGTCTGAAAAACTGAAATAGAAAGAAGTCTCTAATAGAAATGGGCAACATGCCCTACAACTGATTGATAATGAATCTGGAATCCAATTGATAGAAGCGTCTACAAGCAAATCCCTGTAGCTTCCACAAACAGCTACAACTCGTCCCCAGAATGAGTATCCTATGCATGGTGTCCTTGTGGCTGGGCACCTAAAATGGTTTTACAAAGAAAAATAGATTTGAAAGCAAACGGGTCAGAGCTCGAATGTGGAGTTATATTTTAAAAACCTGCAAGAGCTTTAAAAACATTTAAAACATTAAATGCAAAGTACATGTTAGGACGTGCACTCACATGATATTCTCACCTCTCGTCTAACTGTGCACTCCTAACGTAAGTACCCATCTAAAATGACACAAACCACTAGCTAAGTGACATCATATCTAGCTAGACTATCATATGTCCTACCCATATTACTCGGTTCTATTAACATTATAACGCTCGTAATTAAGTAAGGGTTTAACGTAAACTCAGATGCTCAATATGCAATATATTTCACTATCAGCTAACTCGTTATGTTTCTCGAAACAATACCGTAATTATTTGTACAATAATAACATAAAGGTTCCCATTAATTAAGTGTATATTATTCACGTCATAAATATACAATACAAGCACCCCGAGAACTAAGCTGCGGTGCACACATACTCTGCTATCCATCCCGGTACATCACGTACATAAGGATTACATATTCCGAATCTCTCAGGAATAGTTCACAAAATCAACATCACAAATAATGGAGGCGAACATAGTCACATCACATGGGTCACGCACATACCTACGCTCCCACGATCAGCGGACTTATTAATATCCCAATAAGTCTTTCTATGACCTATGTTCATTAAGGTAACCAGTCTAAATTCGGGCAACACAAGGATTAGAGGGACCTAAGTGAACGCAAACCTCCCGTGATAGCAAGTATGGTAGGTATGTCATACACACAATTCATATACTAATACTAAGTAAACCCACGTCTTAGTAATCCCGTAGTTTAATTGTAGAACTATTCTCATTCTAGTACCAATATATAATTTACACACTTTATACGATTCCGGTTTATAATCATACATGCCCTAAATTTATTCTCACGTCGTAGTAGACACTCACGTCTCAACCCAAACGGTTCATTGATTTAAATCACTCGTATATAATTTACTCCTCATAATAACCCAAAAGTCCCAAATCTATCCATATATCATCGAATGAATGCTATCTCTATCCTCGAACAAGTTTACGGGACTCCCAAAATCAAAACAGGCCAAAAAGGCCTAAACTGCCAGCTCGTTAGAAGTCTCGTTCGAACGAGGCTGTTCGAACGAGATTCCAGTTCGTTCGAACGAACTGCACCTTCTAACGACATCTCGTTCGAACGAATGTATCGAACGAAATACAGTTCGTTCGAATGAAGGTATCGAAAGAAAGTCTCCCCTCGTTAGAAGCGACTGGTCAACTCGTTAGAAGCTCGTTCGAACGAGCTCGTTCGAACGAGCTCGTTCGAACGACCTGGGAAGGCCTTCTAACGAGAGACCAGTTTCGGCCCAGAATTTCTTGGTTACGATTTTCATCAATTCTTACTCCTTAAATCTCCTCTAAAATTCGTTCCAACAATGTTTTAAGTTCTCTAATCATCCTAAAACATGCTAAGGTCATACACTAACATCTTTTAAGGGATTTATACATCCTAAACATCATTAAATCACAAGTTTCTACATTTTTCCCAATTTTCTTCAAGAACATAAACCCTAGATTATTATCATCATAAATTCCCAGAATTTAATCCGTTGTTACATCACATAAATATGAAATCTCTGAATTCAATCTTCAAACAACGTTTCTACATGGAAACCTATACCCAAAATTAAACTAATAACTTCCAATTTCATGGGTTTTCCTTTAACTCTTAAATAAGATTGATTACCAAGATTTCTAACATGGAAGAAGCATTCACTGCATAAAGAATGTAATTTAAATCACTTGCCTTTATTGTCTCTGAATTTGGTGTTGATTTCTGTAAAGATTTCTGCAGAATTCCTTCTCTTTCTCTCCCTCTCCAAGCTATCTTTTCCAAAGGTGGCTATGGTGGCTAGGGTTTTCTTTGGGAAAGTTGGAAACCTAGATGATAACCTCCGTAGCTTATTGGGTCAATAAGGGTTGGTTAGTGGGTTTAGTGGGTCTATTCCCAATCAGATAAAGACTCCTAATTTTCGTCATTTTTAATTCCTAAAAATACGAAATTACCAAAATACACTTTATATTGCCGGTATGGCCTAAAAATACCCCGGAACCCAAACTACACCGCCGGCTAGTGTTTTCTGACTATCTCGACCCTTCCGGACGTGTTGGCGCACTCAAAACGACCATACAGTTTAAAGATTTTAAATTCACTTTTATAATCAAAATATTATACCGTGACGCGGCGGTCACACGCGTCTCAACAAAATTTCCAAAATGCCGTATATAAATCTCACGACAAATTTTTCATAATCCAATATTCATATAAAAACATGTATGCACATAATCAAATACCAACTCGCATCTATCCGGATTAATTTCCAATTAATACGCATTTAATTAATTAATCCCAAAAATAAATATAGCCAAAAATACGGGGTATTACATACTCCCCCCCTAATAACTGAATTTCGTCCCGAAATTCGAAACTAGAAAGTACCTGCTAAAAACAACTCTGGATAACGTTCGCGCATCTCATCCTCGCGCTCCCATGTGGACTCCTCGACATTGTGATGTCGCCACTGAACACGCACTAACGGAACTATCTTTGACCGCAGTTTCCTCTCGCTTCGGTCCAAAATGGCAATCGGCCCCTCCTCGTAGGAGCTATCCGGCTGGAGATCGATGTCCTCCACAACAATGTGAGAATGAGCCAAATTATCTCAAAGGTATTTCCTCAGCGAGGAAATATGGAACACATCGTGAATCCAATGCAAATGCTCCGGTAACCCAAGTCTATACGCAACCGGTCCGATCCGCTCAATAATAGGAAACGACCCCACATACCTCGGTGCCAACTTCCCCTTCTACCCGAAACGCATAATCCCCTTCATAGGAGACACTCTGAACAAATCCTGGTCCCCCACTTGGAACTCTCTGAAAAACCTCTTCACATCAGCGTAACTCTTCTACCTGTCTTGAGCTACCCGAAAGCGACTCCAAATCAACTCAATCCTTGCCGAAGTATCCTGAATCACTTCCGGCCCAAGCAGTTTGTTGTCCCCCACCTCTAACCAACATGCTGGGGAATGAAAAGGCCTATCGTACAATACCTCAAACGGAGCCATGCCAATAGTAAACTGATAGGAGTTGTTGTAAGCAAACTCCACCAGTGGAAGATACTGCTCCCATCCACCCCCGAAGTCAATAATGCACATGCGTAGCATGTCCTCCAACATCTGATTTGTGCGCTCGGTCTGCCCATCAGTCTGCGGATGATAAGCCGTACTAAACCGCAATTCCGTGCCCATGGCCTCCTGGAAACTCTCCCAAAACCTCGAAACAAATATCTTGTCTCTGTCAGACACGATATTTAGGGGCACACCGTGAAGTCTCACAATCTCTAAAATGAAGAGGTGGGCATACTATCCCGTAGTGTAATCAGTCCTTACGGGTAAAAAGTGAGCGACCTTGGACAACCTGTCCACAATTACCCAAACGGAGTCGTGACCCCTCTGCGACGTAGGCAACCCCGTGATAAAGTCCATGGATTTTCTCTCCCACATCCACACTGGGACCTCCAATGGCTGTAGCAATCCTGCTGGTCTCTGATGATCCACTTTTACAAGCTGACAAGTGGCGCATTTCGAAACAAACTCAGTGATATCTCTCTTCATACCGCTCCACCAATACTGGCGTCTCATGTCTTGGTACATTTTGTCCCCTCCGGGATGTACCGCGAACCGTGAGCCGTGCGACTCTGCCATCACCTCGTTTCGTAATTCCTCCCCTTCCGGAACAACCAATCTCCCATTGAAGCGTAATCCCCCGTCTGAGCTAACGGTATAGGACTCGGCTCCCTCTGCTACTAATCGAACTATATGCTCCTGACAGAATGAGTCATTAGCCTGTGCCCGTACTACCTACGTGACAATCTGCGGTGTAACGGTCATCACAGATATGAAAGATCGGGCCACTACATCCTGGTGTCCCAATTCCTTCCACTTTGCCTTCCACACCTCTGCCACCTCATCTGCTGGCCTACGGCTCAACGCGTCTGCTACCACGTTAGCCTTACCTGGGTGATACTGGATATCGAACTGGTAGTCTTTCACAAACTCAAGCCACCTACGCTGCTGCATATTTAACTCCTTCTGTGTGAACAGGTACTGTAGGGACTTGTGGTCCGTGAACAATTGGAACTTCTCCCCCAAAAGATAGTGCCTCCAAATCCGTAGGGCAAATACCAATGCCGCCAACTCCAAATCATGTGTGGGGTAATTCTTCTCATGAGGCTTAAGCTTACGGGAAGCATAAGCTATGGCCTGTCTCTCCTGCTGTAATACACCTCCAAGTCCTTGTAAAGATGCGTCGGTGTAAACCAAATACTCAACTACCGGTCTCGACAATGCTAACACAGGTGCTGAGCTCAATTTGTCCTTCAATTCATCGAATGCCAACTGACAGTCATCACTCCATATGTATGGTACACCCTTACGAGTCAAATGTGTCAAATGACCTGCTATCTCCGAGAAACCTCGAATAAACCTCCTGTAGTATCCTGCTAGACCCAAGAAACTACGAATTTCAGTCGGTGTCGTGGGTTGTCCCCACTCCCTCACCGCGGATACTTTCCCCGGATCAACAGATATTCCCCGATCGGAAATGATATGTCCCAAAAACTGGACCTCCTTCAACCAAAACCCGCATTTCTCATATTTTGCATACAACTCGTTCTGATGAAGTGTCTGCAAAACCTGCCTCAAATGCTCGACGTGCTCCTCCTCTGTCTGGGAGTAAACCAGAATATCATCAATGAAGATAATGACAAACTGGTCTAGGAAATCCCTGAACACTCTGTTCATCAAGTCCATAAACACTGCTGGAGCGTTGGTCAAACCAAAAGGCATAACTCGAAACTCGTAAGAACCATATCTCGACAAGAACGCAGTGTTCGAGACATCCTCCTCCCTGATACGCAACTGATGGTATCCCGATCTCAAATCAATCTTCGAGAAGAAAGAAGCTCCTCTCAACTGGTCGAATAAGTCATCGATTCGAGGCAACAGATACTTATTCTGTATCATGAATTTATTCAACTCTCGGTAGTCCACACACAATCTCAGTGAACCGTCCCTCTTCTTCACAAACAAAACTGGAGCGCCCCAAGGTGAAGTACTCCTGCGAATAAAGCCCTGACCTGACAGCTGCTCTATCTGATCCCGTAACTCCCTCATCTCAGTTGGTTCCATACGGTACGGTGCGCGTGCTATAAGTCTCGTACCCGGTAGAAAATCTATAACAAAGTCTATCTCTCGACTGGGCAGTAAGCCTGGTATCTACTGAAACACATCCGAATACTCCCTGACTACTGGGATAGAATCTAAAGGGATCACTACCTCCTTAGAGGTATCCTCCTCAATGTAATACAGATGAGCGGTCGATCCTCCCTCTGGGCGAGGCATCGCCACTACAAACATCTCTTGCCCCGGAATGGCAAAAACAATGCTTTCGCTGAAGCAATCAATCATGGCCCTATAAGCTACGAGCCAATCCATACCGATAATCACATAGTGAACATGCATATCTAATACCAACATGTCTGCAGGTAATACCAAACCACCAATATCTACCCCCACTCCCTGGCATATAAAGAAAATAAGTGACCCACTCCCCAATGGTGAGTCGACACACGTCACTGTGCTCTCTGCCGTAGCTAACAATCCTAAAGCTTTCGCGAAGTGTGTAGCTATAAAGCAATGTGTAGCCCCCGTATCAAACAATACCCGACCCATAGTGCCATGGATAGGAAACGTACTCTCAATCGCGGGTGGTGCCTGTGGAACTGCAGCCTGGTGGACGTTGTAGACACGTCCATACTGTAACTGCCCCTACTGAACTGGGACTGCTGGAATGGGTGCCAATGCTGCCATCTATGGCGGTGCGGGGGGAGCGGCGGGAAACATAGGCCTCTGCAGCTCCTGGCGAGCACCCTGCTGCTGCTGCTGTGGGGCCCTGCCCTTATCAGGACAATCCTGTCGCTTATGGCCAGTCTTGCCACAAACAAAACACTTCCCTGGGAAGTTCCCTCCTCTCTGCCCCTGTTGTCCCCGGCCCTGGTGGCCGTTACTGTTCCTCCCTTGGCCCTGCTGGCCCTGGTGAAACTGCTACCCATTCTGCCCCTGTTGGCCCTGATGGCCGTTTGGACCCTGATGGCCCTGACGGAAACCTCCCTGTCCCTGTCTGTAGTTCCCTGATCAGAACCTCTTCTGATCCCCTTGCTGCGAACCCTGCTCACCCTGTCTCTGCCCCTCGACAGATTATGCCCCACCGGCATCATGTCCTCCTGTCCTGCCCTGATGGCTAGACTCTCCCGACCTCTTGCCCTCGGCCATATGAAAGCGGTGGTCCTGGCAGTGTAACAGAGCAGCGTTAACAACATCAGAATACGTGGCCAACGAAAGGTTCCCCAATAGATGCTGACAGATCCTCCATGTCAACCCGTCCGTGAACTTCTCAATCTTCTTCTTCTCTGTTGGTATCTCATCTAGAACGATATTCAACAGATTCGTGAACTCGGCCTCATACTCGGCCACGGTCTTACCCTCTTGCCTCAGATTCATCAGTTTCCTCCTCATTTCTGTGTGAACAGCCGACGGAAAGTACTTGCGGTCAAACCGCACCCAGAAGTCCTGAATAGTGAGAGTATCCCTCTCCTCCATGGTGGTAATAGACTCCCACCACTGCAGTGCAGATCCAACTAGCTTGAAAGTAGCTAGCACCTGCTTCTGGACGTCCGTGCACTCATACATCCTTAATTGCCTCTACATATCCTTCCTCCACTGGCTCGAGACTACCACATCTGAGCTACCTGCAAACTCTAGCGGATGCGCTTTCTGAAAAGCGTCACGTACACGCTCCTAAGCAGACGGGAATGCATTTGCCTGTACTGGCGCAGAAACCGGCGCCCGAGGTGGTGCCTGCTGAACAACGACAATTGTGGCATTTACCGCTTGGGCTACTATAGCTGCAACCTCAGCGGCGTTCATCATGCCCTGAACTGGAGCGGGCTGGGGTTCGGGCGTTGCATCCCTGGGAACTCGTCGTGCACGTCGTGGAGGCATCTGAAATAAGAACAAAGTTTATAAGTTCGCTGTTATAAGTTCATCAATTCTTACTCCTCAAATCTCCTCTAAAATTCGTTCCAACAATGTTTTAAGTTCTCTAATCATCCTAAAACATGCTAAGGTCATACACTAACATCTTTTAAGGGATTTATACATCCTAAACATCATTAAATCACAAGTTTCTACATTTTTCCCAATTTTCTTCAAGAACATAAACCCTAGATTATTATCATCATAAATTCCCAGAATTTAATCCGTTGGTACATCACATAAATATGATATCTCTGAATTCAATCTTCAAACAACGTTTCTACATGCAAACCTATACCCTAAATTAAACTAATAACTTCCAATTTCATGGGTTTTCCTTTAACTCTTGACACCCCGACTAATTAAATACCGGGTAGCTACTCCTTTATTAAATTAATTCAAAATGCCAAGTTGGTCCAGTTAATAGCATCACTGTCGAAAACATTTTAATGATTACTAACCACCTAGTATTAAAAATTAAGTGCCAAATTTTAATTTAAGTCTGATTAACATGCAACAAGTGTAATAAAGAATAATAACACCATTCACCATAATGAATTAAATAGAATAACCATCACGCAATGTAAATAAAGTTTGGAGGAAAACTCCTCACTACAATTCCACAACTGAAATAAGTAAACTGAATACTAAATCAATATATGCCAAAGTCTGAAAAACTGAAATAGAAAGATTTCTCTAATAGAAATGGGCAACATGCCCTACAACTGATAGATAATGAATCTGGAATCCAAGTGATAGAAGCGTCTACAAGCAAATCCCTGTAGCTTCCACAAACAGTTACAACTCGTCACCAAAATGAGTATCCTATGCATGGTGTCCTTGTGGCTGGGCACCTAAAATGGTTTTACAAAGAAAAATAGATTTGAAAGCAAACGGGTCAGAGCCCGAATGTGGAGTTATATTTTAAAAACCTGCAAGTGCTTTAAAAACATTTAAAACATTAAATGCAAAGTACATGTTAGGACGTTCACTCACATGATATTCTCACCTCTCGTCTAACTGTGCACTCCTAACGTAAGTACCCATCTACAATGACACAAACCACTAGCTAAGTGACATCATATCTATCTAGACTATCATAGGTCCTACCCATATTACTCGGTTCTATTAACATTATAACGCTCGTAATTAAGTAGGGGTTTAACGTAAACTCAGATGCTCAATATGCAATATATTTCACTATCAGCTAACTCGTTATGTTTCTCGAAACAATATCGTAATTATTTGTACAACAATAACATAAAGGTTCCCATTAATTAAGTGTATATTATTCACGTCATAAATATACAATACAAGCACCCCGAGAACTAAGCTGCGGTGCACACATACTCTGCTATCCATCCCGCTACATCACGTACATAAGGATTACATATTCCGAATCTCTCAGGAATAGTTCACAAAATCAACATCACAAATAATGGAGGCGAACACAGTCACATCACATGGGTCACGCACATACCTACGCTCCCACGATCAGCGGACTTATTAATATCCCAATAAGTCTTTTTATGACATATGTTCATCAAGGTAACTAGTCTAAATCTGGGCAACACAAGGATTAGAGGGCCCTAAGCGAACGCAAACCTCCCGTGATAGCAAGTATGGTAGGTATGTCATACACACAATTCGTATACTAATACTAAGTAAACACACGTCTTAGTAATCCCGTAGTTTAATTGTAGCACTATTCTCATTCTAGTACCAATATATAATTTACACACTTTATACGATTCCGGTTTATAATCATACGCGCGCTAAATTTATTCTCACGTCGTAGTAGACACTCACGTCTCAACCCAAATGGTTCATTGATTTAAATCACTCGTATATAATTTACTCCTCATAATAATCCAAAAGTCCCAAATCTATCCATATATCATCAAAGGAATGCTATCTCTATCCTCGAACAAGTTTACGGGACTCCCAAAATCAAAACAGGCCAAAAAGGCCTAAACTGCCAGCTCGTTAGAAGTCTCGTTCGAACGAGGCTGTTCGAACGAGATTCCAGTTCGTTCGAACGAACTGCACCTTCTAACGACATCTCGTTCGAACGAATGTATCGAACGAAATACAATTCGTTCGAACGAAGGTATCGAACGAAGTCTCCCCTCGTTAGAAGCGACTGGTCAACTCGTTAGAAGCTCGTTCGAGCGACCTGGGAAGGCCTTCTAACGAGAGACCAGTTTCGGCCCAGAATTTCTTTGTTACGATTTTCATCAATTCTTACTCCTCAAATATCCTCTAAAATTCGTTCCAACAATGTTTTAAGTTCTCTAATCATCCTAAAACATGATAAGGTCATACACTAACATCTTTTAAGGGATTTATACATCCTAAACATCATTAAATCACAAGTTTCTACATTTTTCCCAATTTTCTTCAAGAACATAAACCCTAGATTATTATCATCATAAATTCCCAGAATTTAATCCGTTGTTACATCACATAAATATGAAATCTCTGATTTCAATCTTCAAACAACGTTTCTACATGCAAACCTATACCCAAAATTAAACTAATAACTTCCAATTTCATGGGTTTTCCTTTAACTCTTAAATAAGATTGATTATCAAGATTTCTAACATGGAAGAAGCATTCACTGCATAAAGAATGTAATTTAAATCACTTGCCTTTATTGTCTCTGAATTTGGTGTTGATTTCTGTAAAGATTTCTGCAGAATTCCTTCTATTCTCTCCCTCTCCAAGCTATCTTCTCCAAAGGTGGCTATGGTGGCTAGGGTTTTCTTTGGGAAAGTTGGAAACCTAGATGATAACCTCCGTAGCTTATTGGGTCAATAAGGGTTGGTTAGTGGGTTTAGTGGGTCTATTCCCAATCAGATAAAGACTCCTAATTTTCGTCATTTTTAATTCCTAAAAATACGAAATTACCAAAATACCCTTTATATTGCCGGTATGGCCTAAAAATACCCCGGAACCCAAACTACACCCCCGACTAGTGTTTCCTGACTATCTCAACTCTTCCGGACGCGTTGGCGCACTCAAAACGACCATACGGTTTAAAGAATTTAAATTCACTTTTATAATCAAAATATTATACCGTGACGCGGCGGTTACACGCGTCTCAACAAAATTTCCAAAATGCCGTATATAAATCTCACGACAAATTTTTCATAATCCAATATTCATATAAAAACATGTATGCACATAATCAAATACCAACTCGCATCTCGTTAGTATTTTATCCGGATTAATTTCCAATTAATACGCATTTAATTAATTAATCCCAAAAATAAATATAGCCAAAAATACGAGGTATTACACCATCTCTATATGAATAAATCTGAAAATGTTTTGTCTAGATGAGATGGTATTTAAGTGGTGCCCCTGTGACCCTCATCTCTACTGGGAACTGACTAATTAGGAAGAACTATGAATTGAATTCTTTAAATACGATGAATGAATATTACAAATTGAGAAAATGGTTTTAGTAACCGTTTACAAAAAGTTATTTTAGGATTAAAACATAATATTTAGAATTGGATTTACTTAGAGTACATAATTAAACATTTATTGTATTTATTAGATAAACGTGTGATCCAAGACTCAATATCTGTATTTTTGAGCCCCTGTTTTAGGTGAGTACTCTATGTCATTTCTTACACATTTCAATTATATGATATTATGCAAACTATGTATTTTGTGAACTGCTTTTATTCTCAAAATGCATCTGATACGGATGATTCCGTCGTTTGTTAAATGCTTATATCTCTCCATATAGACATATGATTCGAATTTTGAAATTATTGACTCGGCCTATGGAAACTCTCTTACTATATTGGCATTGACTACTGGGTGGAAATTTTGGGTGGTACCTTCCAAGCTGGTTTATCGCTGGTGTGCCCTAAACAAGGCGTTGTTCCAGAAATCATGATTCTCTATCTGTGATGTTACCGAGTGGAAACATTTGGTAACACTATTTGTATGAGTATTAGAGCGTACATGGCCACTAAAACTGAATAATTGACATATGCTCAATTTTTTTATATGCTCTATTTTGAACTGTTTATTCTGAATATATATATTGTCATTTACTTTATATATATTACTTAAAATTCCTATCTCTATGTATATACCGTATGTTCTAAATTGAATAGGTATCAATTTTCTGAAAAACCCTAGAATGTCAGGATATTGAATCTCATTCGGCTTTTAGCTCACATTGTACAAATAACCATTTTCCAGGAAATAATTAAGCTCGTGGATGGAACAAAAAAGGACTATGTTGAAGATTTAGATTTTAAAGATGTTTTTGTTACCTTAAGTAGAAGTTTGTTGAATTAGATAAGGCATGTTTATCTCTTTGTGTCATGTTGTAACTCGTTGATATTTTAATACAAATGAAGTTCCCTTTATAAAGCTCTGATGATGTAATTCCTTCACTTTCAGTATTTTATGATGCATAACCATGTGATTATACTTCCGCTACATATATTTTAAAAGTAAAATTTTAACGCCAGAACATTGGATGCCTTGGTGGAATGTCAAGACATTCATTGCCTACTATTTTTGGGTCGGGGTCATGACATAGGTGGTATCAGAGCATAGGTTATGAACTCGTAGACTACTGAACATAGGTTTCGAACGGTATAGATTTCATGTTTCCATCCTTAGGAGAAAGTATTAAATATCTGATTTATGTGATAACCCTCCCTATGTGTTATATTATTTATAATTGGTCTTTTAGTTTTCAGTGGTTATATAGTATAGTACATCTTACGCTTGGCCATGACTGTAGAAAATGACCGAGAGAAGATCATAAATGGGAACTAGTGATTCGAGTATAGAAGGACTGGAAGGTGCATACAAGGCAATTGAAAGTCTAGCAAAGATTGTGGAGCAGCAGGTGAACAATGAAGTACCAAAGAATCTTGAACTAAGTAGATGTACTATTGAACAGTTCAAGAAGTTTAATCCTTCATCTTTTAAAGCTAGTCCTAAACCCACCAAAGTAGAAAGTTGGGTAATGCGGATGGAAAAGATACTCGATGTTCTTAAGTGTACCGATGAACAAAGGGTGTCATTTGCAACATTTATGTTAGAAGGGGAGGCTAAACATTGGTGCAGAATGACTAAGAGAATACACGGGGAAAGGAATACTTACATAGGTTGGAATGATTTCTTAGTAATCTTTTATGAGAAATGATTTTCAAAATAGTGAAAGACGAAATGACAGCTGACTTCATGAGTCTGGTGCCAGGGAATATGACACTTAGTCAATATGAGACAAAGTTTATCGAGTTATCCCGTTTTGCACGTCACGTTGTAGAAATTGATGTTTTAAGAGCGAAGAAGCTTGAGAGTGGGTTAAGGTTGAATATTAATAGTCGAATTTCCATCCTAAAATTAACGTCATATATTGATGACGTGACTAGGGCTAAAATAGCTAAGAGAGATGGTGAGGTGTACTATCGAATTAAAGATGGAGAGAGGAAGTTTAAAGAACAAAAAGGAAAGAATTCGAATAATATAAATTTCTTTAGGAACACATCTAATGTTGGGGGATCTAGTGATAACAAACAGTATAATTACCAGATATGCCAACAATGTGGAAATATGCATTGAGGAATAGATCAGATAAAAGACTGTCTAAACCCAGTAAGGGTTCCGATAAAGGCTTCAAGTGCAAAAAAGGATCATGGCAGAGACGACAGAGTTTTTGCACTTTCTGATACCCAAGCTTCCAATGCAGTAGTGTCAGGTACACTTTCTATATGTGCACAACCTTTTAAAGCTTTAATAGATCCTGGTTCTACCCATTCGTTTGTATCTATACATGTATTAAATTGCTTTCATAAACCCTTGAATCATAACATACACGTTTCTACTCCTTCGGGTGAGTTATTGATGGGTAAATTAATATACAAGGCTTGCCCCATAGACATTGATAGTCGTAAACTATTTATTGATTTGATAGTTTTAGACATTAGAGATTTTGAAGTCATTTTGGGGATGCATTGGTTAGCATCATATCATTCTAAGGTGGATTGTTTTGAGAAGAGTGTTACTTTCAAAATCCCTCACCAACCAAAATTTAGTTTTGAAGGAACTGGCATCATATCTTCGATATGTATTATTTCTGCAATGCAAGCCTATAGTTTTCTTAAGAAGGTATGTCAAGGATTTCTTGCAACTGTTACCAGTTTGCAGATGATAGGGCCTAGATTAGAAGATATTCCTATCACTAAGAAATTTATGGATGTTTTTCCAGATGATAAACCAGGACTACCTCCTAATATAGAAATAGAATTTACCATTGACCTTATTCTTGGAACTATACAAATCTCAAAACCACCATATCGTATGGCACCTTTAGAATTAAGATAGTTAAAAGTTGAATTAGAAGACCTTTTAGATAAGGGTTTTATCAGACCAAGTATGTTACCTTAGGGTGCTCCAGTGTATTTTGTGAAAAAGAAGGATGAGATAATGAGACTATGTATAGATTATCATGAACTGAATAAGGTAACCATTAGAAATAAATACCCCTTGCCTCGTATAGATGACTTGTTTGATCAATTAGAAGGTGCACAAGTATTCTCTAAGATTGACCTTAGGTCAGGTTATCATCAATTGAAGATTAAGGATGATGATATTTCAAAATCAGCTTTTTGTACTAGATATGATCACTATGAATTTCTTGTAATGCCATTTGGACTAACTAATGCACCAAACGCATTTATAGATATGATGAATAGAGTCTTTAGGAAATATTTGGATCAATGTGTTGTTTTTTTCATTGATGGCATTCTCATTTATTCTAAGAGTATTAAAGAACACGAGAAGCATTTAGAGACAATATTACAAATCCTTAGGAAAGAGAAATTATATGCAAAATTAAAGAAGTGTGAGTTTTGGATGCCTGGTGTTTCTTTTCTAGGACTTGTCATATCCAAATAGGGAGTTTCAGTTGACCCTCAAAAGATTGAGGCTATACTAGATGGGGCAAGACCAACTAATGTGAGTGCGATTTGTAGTTTCCTTAGATTAGTAGGTTATTATCAAAGATTTGTTGAAGTATTTTATAGCATTGCCATACCTCTATCTAGGTTAACACAAAATAACGTAAAATTTGAATGGTCTGAGGAAGTCGAGAATAGTTTTCAAGAATTTAAGAACCGATTAGTGAATGCCCTAATTTTGACTATTCCTTCAGGTACGAAAGGATTGGTGATTTATAGTGATGCTTCAAAAAATGGTTTAGGATGTGTGTTAATGCAAAATGGAAAAGTAGTTGCTTATGCCTCAAGACAGTTAAAACCATGTGAACAAAATTATCCAACCCATGACCTAGAATTAGCAGCTGTAATTTTTTCTCTTAGCATTTGCAGACACTATTTATATGGTGAGACTTGTGAGATTTATACCGATCATAAGAGTTTGAAATATATATTTACTCAGAACTAATTGAACATGAGATAAAGGAGGTGGTTAGAATTGATGAAGGATTATGATTTGAATATTCATTATCACCCAGGGAAAGCTAATGTAGTAGCTGACGCTTTAAGTAGGAAGTCTACACAAAATTTAGCATTTCTTATTACAAAGCAGGAGGCTCTATTGAAGGATTTAAGAAATATGGAAATAGATATTCCTATTCATAGTAAAGGTGGAACTATTACAAACTTACAAGTACAACCGATATTGATGGAAATGATCAAAATTGCAAAAGCAAATGACCCACAACTGAAGAATATTAGAGAAGAGGTTATTGAAGGAAAGATAATGGAATTTGCGATACGGGATGACATATTGAGGTTTGGAAATAGAGTGTGTGTTCCACGTGATGCCCAACTAAAGAGGCAAATTTTGGAGGAATGTCATTACTCGAGATTCACGTTTCATCCCGAAAATACCAAGATGTATAGAGATATTCGAGAAGTGTTTTGGTCGAATAACATGAAAAGGGAGATTGAGGAATTTGTATCTCAGTGTTTGGTCTGTCAACATGTAAAAGTTGAACATCAAAAACCATCAGGATTACTACAACCCTTACCTATCCCGAAGTGGAAATGGGAACATATCACTATGGATTTTGTGATAGGTTTACCAAGGAGTTCAAATGGTAATGATTCTATTTCGGTAATTACTGATAGGCTAACTAAATATGCTTATTTTCTTGCCATTACAATTACCCATTCTTTAGAAAAGTTAGCTGAGTTGTATGTGCAGGAAATTATTAGGCTTCATGGAAGCCCAATTTTAATTGTTTCTGATCGTGACCCCAGATTTGTGTCTCGCTTTTGGAAAAGTTTATAAGTAGCCATGTGAACACAATTAAATTTTAGCACTTCTTTTCATCCTCAAACAGATGGACAATCTGAGTTAACCATTCAAACCTTAGAGGATATGCTTAGGTCATGTGTACTTAATCTCAAGGGGAATTGGTATGATCATTTACCATTAGTGGAATTCGCGTATAATAATAGTTATAAAGCAAGTATTCAAATTGCTCCGTATGAGGAACTCTATGGTAGAAGGTATCGTTCCCCTACATGTTGGGTAGAAGTTGGGGAAATAAAACTTTTAGGACCAGAATTGATTCAAATCATAACAGAGAAGGTGAAATTAATACAAGACCGACTTAGAACTGCTCAAAGCCATCAAAAGAGTTATGTTGACAATCGACACCGACAGCTAGAATTCCAAAAAGGAGATTATGTGTTCTTGTGATTATTGCCTACAAAGGGAGTAATGCGATTTGGGAAGAAAGGCATGTTGAACCCAAGATACATAGGACCTTTTGAAATCCTTGAAAGGATAGGAGTTGTTGCGTATAAAACATCCTTACCACCTGAACTCTCTAGTGTACATAATGTGTTTCATGTATCAATGATAAAGAAATATGTCCCAGATCCAACACATATCTTAAGTCACGAACCTCTTCAAGTTAGAGAAGATTTGTCATACGTTGAGCATCCGATAGAAATTTTGGATCGTAAAGATCAAATATTACAAACCAAGATAATTCCACTAGTCAAAGTATTATGGCATAATCATTCAGTTGAAGAAGCAACATGGGAGCAGGAAGATGAAATAAAGGAGAGCTATCCATACTTGTTTGCAAATTAATATGAGTCAAGTTTGGGGACCAAACTTTTTATACGGAGGGAAGGATGTAATGACCTCACTTTTATGTGCTCATATGTATATAGTTTGTTTTTGCACCCATGTGTTACTTATTATCTTATAGATGTTGTATTATTAGAGATGTGGTATTATTGGTTATCAATATAACGAACCCCATTTTTCAAATATGAAGCATCGACTGTAAATTGGATCAAATCAAAGTCTTATGACATATCTTAAGGTAAATAATAAGTTTTAGGGTAGAAAATATAAATTTATGAAACTAAATGGACTAAAATATAATTATAAAAGGGCTATGTCGTAAATAAAATATTTTCAAAGGCGTCTAAGAAATATTAAAAATATAGTGTGAAATTACCAAAATACCCTTCATGTATGAAATGACCCTTATACCCAAATCACCTTTCCACCACGTGCTGGTCACCTCCACCTTACACATGTCGTCTTTAGACAAAACGATAAAACAATTGTCATCATTTGGTGATATTAACACTGCAAGATCACTCCGGCATGTGACACCTCGGCATTGAATCACCACTACAAAAACATTAGTCATTTGACACGTGTCAACACCGTAATATCCTTGGAAACTTATAAATAGGGCCTTTGGGATCATTTATAACTCACACCAATTCCTTGAGAATTATAGTAATAAAGAGTGATAGCTTGGGAAATATCTTAAGAAGGAGTTCTAAAATTTTGATGAAAGAATTCGTTTCGTAGGTATGATTTTATTTAAATGTTGTGATGCATATTTATAGTTTTAATTTCGTGCTCTATAGCTTTACTTAGTAGATATGCTAGGGAAATACACTAAAGGCTCCACTAATCAAAACTCAAAATTTGGAAACAATCTAAATTGATTTTATTTTCAAAATATGTCAACTTGTTTGAAAATATATATACGCTTTTTTGAATGATTTTTGTAAGTAATTGTTCGTTATTATAAAATCCCATTTAAGTAATTCCAAAGTCAGTCCCCATGAAATTATATCTAGTTGAGATGGTATTTAAGTGGTGCCCCTGTGACCCTCCATCTCTACTGGGAATAAATCTGGAAATGTTCTGTCTAGATGAGATGGTATTTAAGTGGTGCCCCTGTGACCCTCCACTTCTACTGGGAACCGACTGATTAGGAAGAACTATGAATTGAATTCTTTAAATATGATGAATAAATATTACAAATTGATAAAATGGTTTTAGTAACCGTTTACATCAAGTTATTTTAGGATTAAAACACAATATTTAGAATTGGGTTTATTTAGAGTACGTAATTTAACCTTTATTGTATTTATTAGATTAACGTGTGATTCAAGACTCAATATCTGAATTTTTGAGCCCTTATTTTAGGTGAGTACTCTATGTCATTTCTTACACATTTCAATTATATGATATTATGCAATCTATGTATTTTGTGAAATGTTTTTATTCTCAAAATGTATCTGATACCGATGATTCCGTCGTTTGTTATATGTTTATATCTCTCCATATAAACATCTTATTTGAATTATGAAATTATTGATTCCGCCTATGGAAACTCTCTTAGTATATTGGCCTTGACTACTGGGTGGAAATATTTGGGTGGTACCTTCCCAGCTAGTTTATCGCTAGTGTGGCCTAAACAAGGCATTGTTCCAGAAATCATGATTCTCTGTCTATGATGTTACCGAGTGGAAACATTTGGTAACACTATTTGTTTGGGTATTAGAGCGTACATGGCCACTAAAACTGAATAATTGACATATGCTCAATTGTTTCATCTTCTCTGTTCTGAACTGTTTATTATGAATATATATATTGTCATTTACTTTATATATATTACTTGAAATTCCTATCTCTATGTATATACCTTTTGTTATAAATTGAATAGGTATCAAACTTCTGAAAAACCCTCGAATTTCAGGAGATTGAATCTCATTCGGCTTTTAACTAACGTTGCATAAATAACCATTTTTCAGGAAATAATTAAGCTCGTGGATGGAACGAAAAAGGACTATGTTGAAGATTTAGCTTTTAATGCTCTTTTTGTTACCTTAAGTAGAAGTTTGTTTAATTAGATTTAGCATGTTTAGCTCTTTTTGTCAAGTTATAACTCGTTGATATTTTAATAGAGATGAAGTTACCTTTAGAAAGTTGTGATGATGTAATTCCTTCACTTTCAGTATTTTACGATTCATAACCATGTGATTATACTTCCGCTACATATATTTTAAAAGAAAAATTTTAACACCAGAATATTGGATGCCTTGGTGGCATGTCAAGACACTCGTTCCCTACTATATTTGGGTCAAGGGCATGACATAATCCATTTTCCCTTAACCCGAATTGATTAGGCCCCCAGACTAGTATCCACCCTTTTTAGTGAATCAATTTGCTAGGGAGGGCTAATCGATTCGCCCTAGTCGATTTGCCTAGTTGGGGGCTACGGGTATATGAACCCTAAATACACAAATCCCATTTCTCTTCCATCTAGCCAACCTCATCAATCAATAGTCTGACCAATTCAATCCTACACAACCACTAACTAATAAAACCAACATAATTCATATCTAAATCAAAATTTTAGGGTTTAAACACCAAAAATCAACAAAAGTCATAAATGGTAAATCTCAAGAACACAACTAAAATAAAAACTATCCACACAAAATCATTCGTTTACAAGTTAGAAACTCGCCTTAGGATCGTAGTCTCGGATTATCTTCCGGTAACAACAACTCCATGCTCCAATCTTCAATTTTCTCTCTTTCTCTCCTCTTTCCCCCAAGCTCTCTCTTCTCTCGAACTCTCTCTAAGTTTAGGAACACATAAATAATAAATAAATGTTCTTGGAAGACTTAAATGCCCAAATACACTATGTTCAACTTTAAATGCTATTACATAATTAAAATGACTCGCAATAACATAATTAAGTCATAACCAGTCAAAAGTACCCGGAACCCAAAAATACAACTTGGTACTTATTTTGACTATCTCAACTATTTCTGGACTAACCGCGCCTTCTCAATTGGCATCCGGGATAACATAAATTATTTCATGTTCCAACATCGTTTTAAATCATAACCATCGTTTAAAGCTCAACGACGCAATAAAACATAATATGATGCTTTTTACGCTCACTTAATAGTATATATGCAAAACTCAGTACATTTTATCTCTTAAGTCACTTAAAGTAATATTTACTCTATATTCCTTTATTTTATATAATTAACCCTCATGGCAAATTAATATAATAATATTTATTCATAAAAAAAGGGTATTACAGGGCTCTGACCCTCATGGAAAATTGGATTAGATGCATCTTTACTTCATTCCTAGATTAGAGATTTCATTTCAGTTACAGCTCTATTCAGGGAATTTTGCACATTTATTTTTAGATTTAGTTCTTGGAGTATTTATTTATTCGTTAGATTATTATGTGGGTTTTGGATTTTTTGACGATGGTTTATTCATTTAGTCATTTTGTTATTTATTCTGCATTATGTTCAGACTCAGCGTTAGTATGTATGGATTTTTTTCACATGTATTTTTATCTATTTCATGAAAGAATAAAAAATTTGGCACCTGTCTAATTTATTACTTAGGTGGTTTGTAATTAATATATTTTTCCATAGTGACGTCAAAACTGAACCAAATGGGAATCATATTTTAATTTAATAAAGGAGTGATTGATTGCTATTTAATTAATCGGGGTGTCACATATTGTATCACAGAATTAGGTTCTCATGTCCGTAGGATCTGTATGGATAACTACAATTTCATCATAGCATTCTGTTGATAGAGAGCCCTATTGCTAGGACTGTGTCTTTTATCTTTATGTTCTTGAGATTTAGTACTTCTGATATTAGATTACGGTGAACTCATACAACTTATTTTGAATTTTAAATGTTTCCTAGAAGAGGTAGATCGACCAGAGAAGCGCCCGGGATTAGGTGAGGGAGGCTCACCAGCAGCCACGAGTACTGCTGCCACAACCACTCCCTGAGATGATCTCGATTCCACAAGTGGCTGAGATAGTGTCCCAGGCAGTCAATACGGCTACAATAGCTAGGTATGCTAATTTTCCATAGCCCCATTTACAATAGCCAGTAGCTCCAGTTATTCAAGCACAACCGGGGCCATCAGATTGGCAGAGAGCTAGGGAGGAAATTCAGAAGGGCCACGCACCAGACTTCCAGGGAAGTTCAGAGGTGATATTAGCGTGCCAGTGGAAGAAAGAAATGCAGTGCCACCTACGTTTGGTTGATTGTAAAAAGTTGTAAAAACAAATGTCAGCCAGGTTCATATTAGTCATGGAGGCCTTATAGTGGCGAGAGTTAGTGACGACTGCCGAAGAGAGGGACATGATGACTATCACCGAGTTATGGGTGCCGTTATATTATAGGTATTTTTATCCAGCAGTTGAGGTTGAGATACGAAAAAAATTTCAGTGACCTGACTTAGGATGACAATTCCATGGCGGAGTTTGAGGAGGATTTCACCGGTCTAGCTAATTTTATGCTAGACGAGGTGAGCAACGAGGGGCGGAAGAAAGAGAGGTTCATGGATGATTAGCCTGGAGAATCATGTAACATTTGATCATCAACCCAACATTATTAGACTACACAGATGTCATTGATGCGACATTATTACACTACCAGGATCATCGTTTCCACATGAAGGGAGGCAGGAGAGGAGGTGAGCCCAGTTAGCAGTCAAGGCATGTGGGGGTACTATTATGGACCATAATAGTAGATAGGTAGGCACCAGGGGGATAATTCTCGATAGGGGGATTCTACCAACAGATTTAGATCGGGGGCTTACCAACCAGATGGGTAAAGTTTCAGGAAGGTCCAACAGGGTCTAAACCAGCAGCAACAGGTTCCCCAGGGCCTCTAGGGCTAAAGGAACAACGGGGGAGGCAGAGGCCACCAGGGTCAGTATTAAGGGAAACCTCGATAAAGGAAGCCTCGTTAGGTCCAGGGGCAGATGGAGTTTACTGGACGGTATTTTACTTATAGGCAAATGGGCCATGGGAGGAGAGATTGCCTGTAGTAGGGTAGAGCAGTGTAGTAGGGCTCCCAGCAAGAGCAGTAGGACGCCATACTTCTAGGACGGCCAATTCCACCAGCACTACAGTCATAGGGGTAGATGCATTAAGAGCGTGTATATAACTTCCGGGACATACCCATTCCTCTAGCACCCCAGGCACTGCCATCACTCCAGGGTAGGTTTCCTATTCATGCGCTTGAGGGTAGGATTATTTTATATATAGGGGCATCACATTCTTTTATTGCTACTAGGTTTTCATGAGAAGCAAATCTTTTAAAGACAACCAACACTAGTTGTATGTGTGTAAATTCACCGTTAGGTAGTGGCCCATTGATACACTCGATGTGTAGAGGAGTAGACATCATCATTGGGATTTTGAGCTTAGTAGAAGACCTTCTTATTTTGGACATAAAGGGTTGCGATGGTATCCTAGGTATGGATTGGTTGGTGATGTACAGGGTGACTCTATACTGCTATGAAAGGATGATAGTGTTATCCATTCTAGGTTAGGATATGTTCTTGGTGGAAATGCCTCTTCTCGAGGGAGTATCGCTCATCCACGTGTACTACATTGAGGAGGATACCTCCCGGAGGTAGTTACTCTGATAGACTCAATTCTGGTTATGAGAGATTTTGAGGATGCATTTAAGGAGTTATCAGGGTTACCGCCCAGACGAGAGATCAAGTTTGTTATTGACCTAGCTTGAGGTACGAGATCGATTACCTATACACCATATCACATGGCTCCTTCAGAGATACGAGAGTTGAGGGAGAAAATTCAACAGCTATTGGGGCAAGATTTTATTTAGTGGAGTACATCATCATGGGATGTACCGATGTTATTTATAAAGAATAAGAATGGTTTGCTTGGATTGTGTGTGGATTACATGGATCTGAAAAAGGTCATGATACATAATAAGTATTCGTTGTAAAAAATTAATGGCCTATTTGGTCATTTGAGAGGGGATGCGTACTTATCCAAGATTGACTTGAAATTGGGATATCACCAGTTACGCATTCGAGAGGAGGATGTTCCCAAGACCTCTTTCCTATCGCGGTATGGGTCATACGAGTTCAATGTGATGCCGTTAAGGCTCAATAATGCACCAGTAGTGTTCATGAATCTCAAGAACAGGGTATTCATAGAGTCTTTGGAACAGTTCATGATCGTGTTTATAGACAACAATCTGGTTTACTCTCGTACTGAGGAGGAGCACGAGGAGCATTTGTGTAGGGTTTTGTAGACATATCGAGACCACCAGTTTTATGCAAAATTTATGAAGTGTGGATTTTGACTATGAAAGTTATAATTTCTTGCCCACATCGTGTCTAACAGGGGTATTGCAGTGGATTTGAGTAAGGTATCAGCGGTGACTGAGTGGGGACAGCCTACATCACTTACTGAGATTCGCGTCTTCTTGGTGTTGTCCGAATATTATCACCGCTTCATTAAGGGATTTTTGAAGATTTTGAGTCCATTGAAGAATTTGATTCCCAAGGGGGTATCGTTTGTGTGGAGTGATCACTATCATCTAGCCTTTGATGATCTAAAGGATAAGTTGATGTTAGCGTCGATACTTGCATTTCCTAGGAGTGGGGTGGAGTATCAGGTCTACACGAATGCATCCTTGTTGGGACATGGGGGTGTATTACAACAAGAGGATATGGCCATAGCTTATGCGTCTCGAAAGCTTAATCCCCATGAGAAGAATTACCCCACCCATGACCTTGAGTTAGTAGAGGTTGTATTTACTCTGAGGATATGGAGGCAATATCTATTGGCGGAGAAGTTTACCTTGTTTACGAATCATAAGTCATTTAAGTTTATCGTCACACATAAGGATATGAATATGAGGCAGAGGTGGTGGCTATAATTAATGAAGGACTACCAGTTTGATATACAGTATCATCTTGGTAAGGCTAATGTTGTGGCAAACACATTGAACCGTAGACCCACTGAAGAGTTAGTCGCGGTTTGGAAGGCAAAGTGGAGTGAGCTACAATATGGTGATGACGTTGCGAGAGAGTGCATTCAATATTAGCTCTCACTCTCGATATTATCTTATGGTTAGTGAGAGCGCATGTAGAGGATAAATATTGTCAAGACAAGGTGGGTCAGTTATTGGCTGAAGATGTCGAGTCTCACTCGATCAGATGAGAGGAAGGCACATTTTTTAATGGGAGATTAGTTATACCTGAGGATGAGGATTTGAGGCATGCAGTTATGACTGAGTCCTATGGTTCGAGACTTGCGGTACATATCGACAGGGAAAAGATGTACCAGGATATAGGGACTCAGTATTAGCGGTTCAAGATGAAGCGAGACACGACAGAGTTTACCTCCAAGTGCATTACCTGTCAGATGGTTAAGGTATATCACAAGAAGCCATCGGGGATGATACAGTCTCCGGAGATCCTCGTGTGGAAATGGGAGAGAATTTTGATCGACTTTATTATGAGACTGCCAATGTCACAGAGGGGTCACAACTCCAATTGGGTGATAGTGTATCGGTTGACCAAGGTGTCCCATTTCTTACATGTTCGTATTGATTTTTAGATGATGTTGTACGCGCAGTTGTTCATTGCGGAGATAGTTAAGCTGAATGGGGTACTTGTTAACATTGTGTATGATAGAGATAATATATTTATGTCTCACTTTTGGTAGAGCTTTCAGGAGGCCATGGGCACTGTCTTAGGGTTGAGTACCACATGTCACCTGCATATAGATGGATAAACTAAGAGGGTTAATTATATTTGAGAGGATATATTGACGATTTGCATCCTGGATTTCGAAGGAGGATTAGAACGATAACTTCCATTGGTAGTGTTTGCGTATAATAACTCTTACCATTTCACTAGCAGCATGGCAACATTTGAGGCTCTTTATGGGAGACCTTATCGTTTGCCCGCCAGCTGGCTATAGGCGTGGGACAACATGTTTTTGGGACCAGAGATGATACAGGAGATGACTGCCAATATTTAGCTAATTGAGGGATTGTTTCGAATAGCTCGAGATCTGCAGAAGTGTTATGCTGATGCAGAGTAGAGAAATGTTGAGTTAGAGGTTGGCGATAAGGTCTTGGTTTGAGTGTATACCAGGAAGGTGATCATGAGGTTAGAAAAATGGAAAGCTATCATCGAGATATGTGGGATCTTTTTTTATTATTCAGAGCGTGGTAATGGTGGCTTATAAACTGGATCTACCAGAGCATCTTCAGCGGATACACGACGTGTTCCCCGTGGAATCGCTGAAGAGGTACAAGAGGAAAAGGAGAGCCTTATGGAATGTTCCACTCGAGGAGATTGATTTGTCACCAGATGTCTCATACGAGGAGAGCCCCGTGGCTTTTCGGGATCGCACTAAGTGAAATTCACGGTCTAAGGTGGTGGTATTAGTCAGAGTTTGGTGGGGACACCACAGTATTGGAGAGTCAACATGGGAGCGGGAGGATGATATACGAGATCAATATCCATAGTTATTCGTCGTAGGTATGACCTAATTTTGGGGAGGAAATTCCTTGGTAAGGGGGGATGTATGTAACATCCCGTAATTTTGAGCATATAGTAATGAGTTAATTCGAGTAATATTAAAATACAATGTGTGTCGTCATTTAGTTTAATTAATTGTTATGCATGTATTTTAATATTAATCGAGATAGAAAATGATTAATATTGATGAAATAAAAAATTACTAAGTGAATAGTAATTGCATTAAACGTCATAGCTAGCGATGGGGACGTGACAATTATTTTATCTGAATCGAAAGTTGTATGTGAGTTAATTGGGTCCATATAGGAAATTTTTATAGATTAACTCAGATGACGATTTTGAGGTCATAAATGAGTCTGAAGAGGTCGAAATAGTCATAATAGTGTACACGTGGTAGTTATTGGGTCTTGGGGCATTCTTACACATAACCAGACCTATACGAGGACATTTTAGTCTTCTGAATTTAACCCATAGGCTTAATTTTGGTATTTGGGGGTTATTAACCTAGGTTTATGAGAGTGGGCAGTAGTTATTGATCCCAAATCACAAAAGTTTTAGAGATTAGAGAAAAGAAAAAGAAGAAGAAGGAAAATGGGAGGAAACGATCATTCCGGGCAAGTTTCGAGAAGAAGTCGTCGAATTTAATTCCTCCGAGGAAACGATCATTTCGGTCAAGTTCCGATAAGATGTGTAAATAATTGAGATCTTGATAATAAATTTTTGGAAATTTAATGATCATTGGGTATGAATTTGAATTATAAATTTCTGGGATTTTAGATATGGAAGATGATATAAACCATTAATGATGGAATCATCAATCTGTGAGAAATTTGGGTTAAAAAGTTAGGTTAAAAAATTAAATTGAAGGCGTTTGCTAATGTGATTAATATTTTTTTATGAAATCTCCATAGTGATAGTCATTGGATTATGATTATAAGATCTTCGCCTTAAAAAAATACAAAGAGGCTTCGAAAATTGGGGGAAAATGCACCTACTATAGCATCGTGCACCAGACTTGGGGGACTGGATGATTGGGGTCCCAGGGCCAGTTGATCGGGGGTCGGTTTAAGCCTTAGACACGGTGCAGTATGTTGAACTTCAGTTTTTATTTTTATTTTTATTTTATGAATCTTTAAATGGGCATAACATTATCATACGAACTCAGATTTATGTGTCGTTCATGGCCACACGTAGCTAGTTAAGAGGAGTCGCACTCCTATGAAAACTGTTATTTAGAGGTAAAATGTGAAAGGTCTTAAAGTCCCTTGAAAATGTAATGAGTGGCGAAACATTCCCAAAGTTTAAACGAAAAAATTTCGGGAACTTCCGAAACTAATAGGAACCTATTTGAGTATATAGGAGGCGAGAAGTAAAATCCTATAGTTAAAATAAATAGCGGGTCGTAGTTAATTAATGTGGGACATGGAAAATTATGAATAGACTTGGGAATTCTTGGAATATACATATATATAAATGATTGACTTATATTTATAAATGTATGCATGTGAGATGACTACAAAATTTGTTTATTACATTTTACTCGAGGATTCTATCAAGGAGGTTGTACGTAGTGGGTGGTCCCACCCTGGTGATTCCAACGGGGTTTTGATTGTGCATTGGGTAATAATGCTCAGGTTGCTTCTACTGTGATGAGAGGGGTAAGTCACGTAGGTCTTTAATGAAGGTTCATTGAAATCCTAAGGCCTATGTATTTATAATCGCCTCCATTATTTGTTTATGATTTGGGATCGGTCGTGATATTCTGACCCAGTGACCAGAATTGACACGTGATGTGCCTGGTACCCGATAGCATGTACGAGAGATGCATCTAATAGAACCACACTATCAGTACGTGGTGTATATATATATATATATATATATATATATATATATATATGCATAGTAACTGATATGTGTATATATTTATAGATGATGTGTGATTGTATATTGACAGTACTTATGTGACACTTTTTATATTCATATAGAAAAGAGATATACGTATTATACTAATTATGATAATATGTTTAACTTCTATTGGGGTAGTTATCGGGTTAGAGTAGGTAGCTACTGTGTCTAGGTTAACGAGAAGTGACGAGATCGAATAAAATGAATGCGATAGGTGTGTACTATAGAAGACGGGTGAGGTTGTCTCCAAGAGAGTGAGACTGTGAAATCGATTATAGACACTATATACTATGCATTTCATTTATTGCAATAAAATAATTTTTTTTTTAATTATTGGGCTCTGAGCCATTTGCAATTTTTTTTAAACTCTTTTTAGGTGTCCAGCCACAGGGACGCTAGACTTCTAGGGATACGAAGTTACGACATATGTGGATGCACGTAGGAGATTGGATTAAACACATCTTTCCATCATTCCTACCATAGATATTTCATATCAATTATAGTTCCATTTGGGTCATTTTGCCCATTTACTTTCAGAATCAGTTCTTGGAGTGTTTATTTATTCGTTGGATTATTATGTGGGATTTGAATTTTTAGCCGATGGTTTATCCGGCCAGTCATTTTGTTATTTATTCCGCATGATGTTCAAGCTCAGTGTTGGTGCGTATGGATTTCATTGATTTTGTTATGCACGTATTTTTATTATTTTTCACGAAATATGAAACAATTTGGCACCCGTGTAATTTATTAATTAGGAGAATTGTAATTAATATAGTTTTTCGACAGTGATGCTAGGACTGAATCAAATGGAAATCCTATTTTAATTTAATGAAGGACTGATCAACCGTATTTAATAAATCAGGGTGTCACGCATAATTATAAATTTTATACTAAAAATTTATTGCACATGGTTATGTAATGAATATAATAGTGCCCAAACATATATAATTGTTGAATGTTTAGTAATTTAATAGTATACATTTATAAGATAACGTAAAAAGTCAATTTATTAATACATGTATAAGATAACATAAAAAGTTAATTTATTAGAATTTATATAAATTACCTCATATGTTTGGATTGAATGATTAATAAACCCCTTCTCATCTCTAAAAATATGACTATTTTTAGTTTATAACTGAAATTCTTTAAAATTAACAAAAATTGAGTTATAAAAATTGTAATAAAAATGCAAATGGAAATAGATCCTTATGAAATGATATATAAATTATACACACACACGCACACACATAGAGAGAGAGGGAGAGAGAGAGAGAGAGTGACAGAGAGAGAGTGTCCTGTAACGGCCTCTTATATACATACACTTGTGAAAACTATTTTTTAAATAGTGACACAATGAAAAAAAAATGATTTTTTTAATGAAATTTTCTACAAATGATCTGCTTACTATGGAGATCATCTATAAAAAATTCAACAAAAAATTCAAGTTTTTCCTATTTTGAAAAAATAATATGCAAAAATGATGGATATGAGCATTTTTGTATTTGAAACTTTTAATGGATGATCCCCCATTATGGAGGTCATCTCCAAAAAAATTATTTTTACTATATTAAAAGTTGTCCGTGTAAGATTTGAATATGACATGTAATGAAATTGAACTTAAGAATGTTAAATTATGCGGTCCGATTTTTCCTATTTTGTAAAAAGGTAGTACTAAAGGCACTATTATTTTTTGTATCTTGCACCACCATCTGAGAACACCACATAAAATACTGAAAGTTATACCTTTCACCCCAAACTCAAGCACTCGTATGGTCAAACACCACTCACCCCAAACCCAAACACCACATATAAGTTATATTTGAGCATTGTTTTCATTTTCCCCTCTTCTTTATCTCCCTAACCTAAATCTCTCAAGAACATAAACCCTAAAAACTGATGAAAAGTCCATTATTTATATGTTGTTGTTGCAAAGACTCGTCAATAAAAAATTGGAACCTACAAGTACACTAAAATACGTATATGATAAGTAAGGGGTATCAATCAAAGTTCTTAATGTGAACAAGAGCAAAATAAAGACTCGTAAGTTTATTTAAACTAATGGTTTAAGAGATATTTATTTTAAGTAATGATGCGCTAATATTTAAAGTAAACAAATAAATAAAAACTAAAATAGGAGATGAGTGAAGTGAATAAATCTGAGAACAAACAAGGAATGACACTTTACCACGTATATTAATTATTTTTATTAATTAATTTATTTAAGATGGCCCATGATAATAATAAAGTTACAAGTCAACTCTCATCACAAAATGTAATTTCAGTATTACTCTTTTAGAAAATTAATTTTAAAGCTTCCACAAACTCTTAAAAACTATAATTAAATCTTCTTTAATAAATCAACCACTAGGATAAACCTATTAAAAATTATTAATCCATGAAAAATTTATTTATAGTTGAAATTTAATATATAGTATTACACTTCAAAAAAATCCATCTCTAGTTCGATTATAAAATTAATATTATATCCGAAATTTTATTTTTTCTTGAAAATCATATACCCTCTCTTGAGTAATAAATTGAAAAGTGAAAGTTCAAATCTAATTTCCAAAGGAACATAATAAATAAATAAAATAAAATAATTAATTTAATGTCAACACGGGGTTTATCTCACCCCTTGAATGGGGTATTTAGTTTAACATGTGAAGTATTTGTACATATGACATGTTAAAACACTCCATTAGAGGCATGAAAGAAAGAATAAAAAATTAAAAGAAAAATACATAGACCAAGTCTCAAAGAATTTTTATTGAGTCTCCAAGATTGAGTATTAAAAAACACATTCAAATATGAGTTTTACAGGTATATTTGAATTTTGAAAGATAGATCACAAACTCACAATTTGTCTTTGGGAATATAAATTTCATTACAATATTTCTCAAGAAAGATATGAAAGAAATTAATAAAATATTACACTAAACTAACCAAAAATTATACCTATAAAAATGAGTAGGAAAATGTCTTCTATCTCTAATAATTGGCTCTTAAAATGAAGACCCGTGGGTACCCAAAACTAAGGTCATGGGCCTGGACGAGTAGCCCAATTCTGGAGGCCCAAAGTCCAGGCCCCCCACCTCTTATTTTGGTTGTGATCCAGTCTCTTCCCACGTTCCCATCAAGGGAGGTTATAGGGAGAGATGGAAGACGTGGGGGAATCCAACACCCCCACTCACCTAAACGTACGTGTATATATTGAACCCTGGGTCCGGGGCAAAAGGACAAGTTGTATTCTCGGTAATGACTCCCTAGAGTGTATAGAAATAACAATGACTGCACCACCGTGGACGTAGGCACATCTTTGTTGAACCACGTACATCCTTTATTGTGTGATTGTCATTTTATATTCCTTGCTCTTACTTGGTGATTGTTTTTTTCTTATCTATTTGTGTTGCATAATAATTGTTACCACAATTGGCACCGTCTGTGGGAAGCGTTCATCTTTCCCTGAGAAGAGCCCACACCAAGAAAGGAGTTTAAAATGTCTGGTCACAGCAGCAATGCCCCCCAGGCAGGGGATATTCAAGAACCACCTATTCTCCGCAGGATTAGGTCTGAAGTTCGACGTTTAGATTAAAGAGCCCGCTTGGAAAGGCCAGCCTCAGAAGAAAGACAAGGACCAGCGAGGTCCACACAAATATCCATACTGATTGATGCACACGAGGTAAGGCTCCACGAGCAGAGGGAGTCTTCTCGCAGATACGAGGTTGAGAATGCTCGCTTGAAAAGAAGAATGGAAAGACTTGAGAGGGAGCTTCATCCTAATAACAGGAGACGTCCATACCGCACTCCTAGCCCTCAGGCGAGCAAGTCTCACAGTCGAGGACGGAGCCCTAGGCGGGGATCTCAAAAGGTTGAAGAAGGTGAATCAGACGACGACCTCCGCGAGCAGCTCTGAAGAGCTCACCGTTACTAGATCCCTACTCGCAGCGACGAAAACATACGAAATCTGGTCCGCATGGAGATAGACCAACATCCTGCCCACCACGGTACCAGATCGACCCGAGAACTCGCTAGACGAGATCTCAAAACACAGATGAAGTCACCTTTCAAGAGGGAAATAGAAGAAGAAGAAGCCCCCAAGAAATTTTACATTATAAGGTTCAAGATCTACGATGGTAAGACTGATCCCATTGATCACGTCAGGCAGTACCGACAGGCCATGACCCCTCTGAAACCACCGGGATGCGCTAATGTGCTGAACTTTTCCCTTGAGCTTGTAAGACGTTGCATAGAAATGGTTTAAAAGGCTCCCCCACTGATCCATCAGAAGTTTCAAATCCCTGGCCGAGCATTTTACGGCCCGCTTCATTACTAGTAGCTCCCATCCCAAGAGGATGGATGCTTTACTAACAATGAAGAAAACGCCTCAAGAAACATTTTGAGACTAAGAGAAAAGGTACTGGGAATCATTCAATGAGATCGAGGATTGCTCGGAGGGAGTGGTAGTGGCCTCTTTCAAAATTGGGGTACCCAGTTCTTCCCTTCTCTACCAGTCACAAAAGAAGAAGGAGGCTATGACTATTGAAGACCTGATCGCTCTCATCGAGAAATACGCTAAGGTGGAAGATATCACCCACCTCAGTATAGGAGAAAACGGTCGAGATAAACTCACTTCCAAGGGCAGTGACAAAGCTGAGAACCAGAAGAAAGGAGGAAAGAACGGGGGCAAAAATGGCTCCAATAATGGAGGGAACAATGATGCGTCGAAAGCATTCCAGACGGTCAACATCGTCTTCAAAGAATCAATTTACAAAATTCTCGCGAAGATCAAAGATGAGACATTCATCAAGTGGCCCAGGAAGATGGGAGGAGATCCCTCGAAGAGGAACAATGCGCTAAGATGCGCTTTTCACAAAGAGGGAGGACATAAGACTAAGCATTGAAAAGATCTTAAGTCTCACCTCGAGGAACTAGCCCAGTGTGGGCATTTGAACGAGTTTGTGGAGAAAAGGGCAGAGAAAGTGGCTGCGAATAGAGAAGAGATACCTGACAACGTGCTCGAAGATGACGCTGGACATGAGTTCGCGATAATTCACGGGGCTTCTGATGAGAAGAAGATCCAAGGAAATTCAGCTCGAATGGAGATAAAGAAACTTACAGCGGTAATGAAGGATTTTCAGATCGATCCAGCAAAGTCATAGTCAGGAAAGCGTCGACGAGCGGATGACGTCGACTATAACAAACATATTGTTTTTCACAGATGAAGATCTGGTGGGAGTGAGAACCCCACATCACGACGCTCTGATCATTACCCTCAGTATAGCTAACTTTGACGTCGACAAGTTACTCGTCGACCAAGGAAGCTCGTCCAAGGTAATGTATCTCGACCTATTCAGAAAATTGAAGTTAAGCGTCGCCGACCTAAAGGTAGCAATTGTCCCTTTAGTTGGCTTCGCTGGAAAAATAAATATGCCCTTGGGAAAGATTGTATTACCAGTGCGCGCTGGAAACATCTCCAAGATGATCGAGTTTTTGGTAGTTGACATTGAATCGCCATACCAGGCCATCCTCGGCAGGGGATGGCTTCATGCGATGAAGGTAGTCTCCTCGACCTACCATCAGAAACTCAAATATATAACTGAGCGAGGAGTAATGGATATCCACGGAGACCAAGCAATGGCAAGAAGGTGCTTCATAGCAGCCATCCGTCCAAGGCTAGAAAGGAAGGCCGATCAGCCCAGCGAGAAAGCAGAAGAAGGTCTGACACCTTCTAAATAGCAATTAAAGTATGAAAGACCTGGAGGGGAGGAAAGGAGGCTCCTCCCCTCCGAGTGGGTCGTCGAGGACCTGGTAGAAGTTACGGCTAGAAATGGCGACAGTAGTAGAGTCTTCTTGATTGGAGCATCCCTCACCGACCAGGAACAAATGGATTTGATAACTCTACTGAGACGCAACATAGATGTTTTCGCATGGGAACCATACGAGCTACCTGGAATCGATCCTAATTTGGTCTGCCATCAGTTGCACATCGATCCTGCCTTCAAACCCATCACGCAGAAGGCACGGCGAACTGCACCTGAGAAGGGTAAAGCGGTAGAGAAGGAGGTCAAAAAACTGTTGGATGCATGATCCATACAGGAAGTACAATTCCCCAAGTGGTTATCCAACCCAGTAGTAGTTCCAAAAAGCAACGGGAAGTGGAGAGTCTGCATCGACTTCACTGACCTCAACAAAGTGTGCCCTAAAGATAGTTTCCCCCTCCCAAAAATAGACCAACTAGTGGATGCCACTGCAGCTCACGGACGAATGAGTTTTCTGGACGCGAACTCAGGGTATCATCAGATCCCTTTGTATGCCCCTGACCAGGACAAAATAGTATTCATGACGATAGTTGGATTATACTGCTATAAGGTAATGCCATTTAGGCTAAAAAAAGCAGGGGTAACCTATCAGCGGCTGGTCACCAAGATGTTCAAGGACCAGATGGGAAGCACCATGGAGCTCTACATCGATGACATGCTCGTTAAAAGTAAGAGGAAAGAAAATCACCTCTAAGACCTGTCAAACACCTTTGAAATCCTCAGGAAGTATTGAATGAAATTGAATGCAAGTAAGTGTTCTTTCGGTGTCCAGTCAGGAAAATTTCTTGGGTACTTGGTTAGTAAGAGAGGCATGGAGGCTAACCCGGACAAAACCGATGCAATTAATAGGGTACAACCACCTCGAACAATTCGAGATGTACAAAATCTCACTGGTATGCTCGTTGCCCTAAATCGAGTCATCTCTAAATCCTTTGAGAAATGCAAGCCAACTTCTGAAGGGGAATAAACCGGTAGAATGAAGCCCAGATTGCTCGTAAGCACTAGTCGAGCTCAAAGCATACTTAATCTCTCCACCACTGGTCGTCATACCACGATGAAAAGATGTTTTATACCTGTACCTCTCCGTTTCCAACCACATTGTCAGCTCTACGTTAATATGCTAGGTTGCAGGAATCCAACACCCTGTTTATAACGTGAGCAAGACCCTACTCGACACCGAGCAAAGGTACCTACCGCTGGAGAAGCTCGCCTACGCACTATTAGTGGCTTCGAGGAAACTGAAGCACTATTTCGAAGCCCACACAATCATCATCCTTACATCTCACCACCTTAAGGCAGTCCTGAGGAAAGAGGATTTGTCGGGCAAGCTGTCTAAATGGTCAGTCGAGCTCGGGAGATTTGATATCCAATTTCAACCAAGGACCGCCATCAAGGGACAGATCCTTGCTGATTTCATAGCCGAATTCAGGGGTGAGGTACCTTCCAACCAACCTCAACTACCAAAGCAAAAGGAGGACCAAGCGACAGTGAGAACCTAGAAACTGTTTATTGATGGAGCCTCCAATTCAAAGGGGGCAGGAGTAGGCATTGTTCTCGTTACCCCAGAAAATACAATCCTTGAACAAGGAATCAGGCTTGGATTTGCAGCCTCCAACAACGAAGCAGAATACGAAGCCATAATTTCTAGCCTCCAGAAGGCACACACTTTGGGAGCAAAGCATTTACAGGTGTTCGGCGATTCCCAATTAGTCTCCAATCATATAAGTGGAGATTAAAGTGCAAATTATGAAAGAATGGTAGCTTACCTCGCTTTAGTTAAAAAATTAATGGCAAGCTTCGAAGATATCAATGTCCAATAGGTTCCCAGAGGGCAAAACGACCATGATGATGCCCTAGTAGCCCTGAGTTCAACAGTCGACTCCGACCTAAAAAGAACCATCCCCATTAATTTGCTCACTCACCCGAGCATCCACGACAGCAGGCTACCAGGCGGGAAATAGGTACTCCAGGTGGGATCAGCTCCCAGCTAGATGGACCCCTTAAGGGACTATTTGAAGGATGACACGCTCCCGAATGACAAGAAGACTGCCCACCAGATAAGAGTCAAAGCTGCTCGCTTTCACCTATCCCAAAGGGCAACCTGTATAAGGGATCCTTCTGCGGTCCCTACCTCTAATGCGTTCACCCAGGGAATGTCGAGCAAGCACTACATGAGCTTCATGAAAGAGTATGTGGAAGCCATATCGGAGGAAGGTCTCTAGCTTTTCGAGCAATGAAGGAGGGTTATTGGTGGCCATACATGCAAAGGGACTCTGCGATGTCTGTCCGCAAGTGCCTTAAATGCGAACTTCACGCTCATATGGTCCACCAACCCGCCAGCGATCTAAAATCACTATCCAGCCCATGGCCATTCGCCCAATGGGGAATGGACATCGTGGGACCACTGCCTACCGCCACCGACAATTGCAAATATCTGTTGGTTGCGACTAACTACTGCACCAAATTGATCGAGGCGGAACCCCTGGCGAACATCCGAGATGCTGATATGATAAGGTTCATATGGAGGAATATAATCACTCGCTTTGGCATCCCGAGAACCATCATCACCTATAATGGAAAATAGTTCGGCTCTTTTCAGAACTTCTGTAACGAACACGGTATCAGATACCACTTTAGTTCGGTGGCCTACCCTCAGAGCAATGGCCAAGCCGAGGCTTCCAACAAAACTGTGATCGATGGATTAAATAAGCGATTGGAGCGAGCCAAAGGTGCATGGGTAAATGAACTACCCCATATCCTATAGGTGTACCGAACCACTCCTCGGCAAGCAACAAGAGAAACCCCATTTTCACTGACATATGGCATGGAAGCAGTCATCCCACTAGAAGCAGGTTTGCCAAAATTGATGTCCAACCTCGTCGACCAGGGCCATAATGATGTAGCATTATTCGCTGAACTCGACCTAGCCGATGAGCACCGATAGCTAGCCCTAGTAAAACTAGCGAGCTATCAGCAACAGCTCACGAGGCTTTACAACAAAAGGGTTAACCCAAGGGCATTCTGAGTTGGGGACTACGTTCTAAGGAAAGTCTTGGGCAACGCAGTAAAACCATCAGCCGGTAAGCTAGGCCCAAACTAGGAAGGACCCTTTAAGATAACGAGAGACGATCTGCATGGTGCCTATCACTTGGAAACGATGGAAGGCAAAGAAATACCACAAGCATGGAACGCAGCCAATCTCAAGAGATTCTATTTTTAGATCTTTTCTATTGCTTATTCTTTTGTTATGTAACTAGAAGTTCATTTCCCATGTCATTAATGAAAGTTATTTAAACAATTGCATTATAATAAGTAAAGGCTATATGGGCTTTATCGCACATCTTTTCCAAATAATAGGCACATTGATCACCATGCCTTAGCAGGGAAGTGTCCCTCCTCAGGTCATCGTTATGAAACACGAAGGACCTCTTACCATTGCCCCTGGAAATATATGAAGCCCTATAGGAGATCCTTAGGCAATATGGCCAAATTTTATACTGGTCATCAAACCTTCTTTTGTTTAATAAAATCCTAATCGGATAAAGCATCCAACACCAGGTGTGTCCTCGCCAATTGCCACACTTAAGCCTAAGGGAGTGTGATGACACGACCTAAAGGGTAAAGTGATGCACAATGGTATCTCGATATTATACTGGACTGGGAGGACACTTGCATGACAACAAAAATTTAGAAGATCATAAAGCAGCAAGAATATGAAGAATATGATACACTTGTTTAGTCGGCAAATTTGCCCAAAAAAAAACTTTTCATTAATTTATCATACTTACAACAGTGGTGATACATGTTTAGTCAGCGAACTCGCCCAAAGCATTTACACTATCAAAAATACAAAAAGAAACAACTGGAAAAATCTCAATGGGGGTGAGGCCTCTGAGTGAGATAGTCAGCCACTCGAGCTCTTCGTCCGTCATCGGGAGCAGGAGCTAGTTCTTCCTCAACCTCATTCGCATCCGACTCCAATAATTGCCGAGGGATGGCATCGATGGGGATCCATCGATCATACCTCCGGAAGGGTTTAGGCGTCAGGGTAGAGGGAGAAATCTTATGGCGATACCAGAGCATCGAGTTCCTCGGGACTTGAGGCTCCTTCAAGGCACTCAGACACCCCCTGATAAAAGAAATCTCTTCGAACTCTGACAGTCTTGTTGGAGCATCTGACCAACCCTGATCGTAGCCGTCATCCCACACTTACCGAGGACCTTTCTTGAATAAGTGCCATAACCGAGTGACATCCCTTTGGAGACCAGCAGCGATCACATATGCTCGATGGACATCACCACGAAGCTCTTCCATCTCCCTCTCTTCAAGCTCTTCCATTTCCCTATCTCGTCTCCTGGTGCTCCTGCTAGCTCGCGTCGATGAAGAACCTCGTAGTATAGGATGAATACCGCTTGAGCCAGCCCTAGCTCGCATTGATGAAGAGCCTCGCTACACTAAAGGGGAGGTGCTTGGCGCGTGTTCCCTTAGTCGAGAGATCTCCTTCCTTAAATATTCATTTTCTTGCTGAAGCATCTCACTAACCTGGTTGATCTCGGAAGCATCGAGAAGCTTTGCTCTCAACGCATTCACTTTTTCTTGCACTGAAGCACCAACCACTTCCATTTCTTGGAGCATGTCCTTCAACTTGGCCACAAGTTCAGACTGCTCCTTATACTTCTGATTCCTAGACCTAAGGGATTTTCAACGCTTAATGAAGGCCTGGCAAACCTCAGGACTCGCATTAGGACTAAGGGTCCTGCACAGTTGAGATGTGGCAGGAATATATTCTTCTACATCAACCAACTACAAGACATAAGGAAGCATAAAAAAGATAGACAAAATCAGTGCACTGGGAAAAAAAAGCCTTTTCATTAATAAAGGTGGAAATTACATCGAACAGCAAAAAGAAAGATTACAAATAGAAAAGGCAAAAATACAAAGTAATCCTAGCAGGTAACTAGTTAGCAACCTCAGGTTGTCCATAGGTCGATGGCCCTTTCCCTTTGTCGGCATCAGCAGGAGCACCGCCCTTGGCAGGAGTAATCTATGTCGCCATAATAAGGGAAGCATCAGCAGGGGTCACCTGGGGGACAGGGTCAACAAGTTCAACAATTGTGGCAGGGACTTCATCCACGGCTGGCTTCGAACCCGGGTTATGATCGTCAAACAGGGGAGAGTCGATATCGATGCTAGTAGCCAAAAGGGCCTTGTTCTAGCCCTTCTTGAAGTTCAGACGACTAATATAGCCTATCTGAACTTCAGCATCTTCGTATGCTGCAGCCCAACCAGAATTGTATGAGTCCTCCTTGGCAGTGACAGCCTCAAACTCCTTCTTCTTCAGCTCTTCAGAGAGCACCCTATTTTCCTCCACAATGGCCAGCTTGCTTGAGCAAACCAAGTCATAGGTTTATCGCAGCTCCTTCAGATCTTTAACTGATGCGACCTTCTCCCGGTTAGCTGTAGTAAGAGCTAGGTCAGATGATATCCGAGCATCATCAACGACTTTAAAACTAGCCTCGAGCTCTGTGCCCCTCAACTTCAAGGCAGCATTCTCTCTCTCCAACTCCCTATTTTTCTTCACCATCTTATCACGTGAACGATACAGTACGGCGAAGTCAGTCACAAACTGTAAAAAAAAGAAGACATTAGGAGAGGGAAATGATGAAATTCATAAAAACATGGGAGAGAAGAGAAAAATATTACCAAAGCTAGTCTTTGACTAGCCTGAAGGTCCAATTGCTCGGACCCTACCGCCCTTTGACGATCAGCTGGGATGACAGCTCTCTCGAGCAGAGCGGGGGCCAACTTAGGGGAAATTGCAACAGAAGCCCCCTCGAGCAGCGCGGACACTGGGACTAAGGCCTACCCAGCCTTCGTCCTCGCTTCCACCCTTCTATTCTCCTCCTCTCTCGCATTTTCTTTCTTCTTACTCTCCTCTACCCTCCTCTTCTCCTCCATCTTCTTCTTCTCTTCTTCCTTTTTTCTCTCTCTCTCCCTTACCTGCTCTTCTTCCTTCATCTTTCTCTACTACTCCTAAGCAGAGAACCGGGAACCAGTAGCCACATCCCTAGAGCTAGATTTTTTCTTCTTCGACCTCTATGAGAGAAGCATGTGGTCTTCATCATTATCATCCCAGATTAAGCTCTTCCTTGGGGGAGCCATTTCCTCGCTCGAACTGCTAGATGTGCTCGACAACTCTTGAGCTTCAGAACCCTCCCCACGGTTAGAAGAACTGCTACTACTGGAGCTCTCTCCCCCCCAATTGCTTACAGTACCTACAATGTCACTTTCAGAGATGCTCTCCTCCTCATCCAACTGGATAGGATCCTCAGCAGTCTCTTCGGAGAAATCAAACTCTGGGATACTGTCTATAGGCCTTGCTATGAAACTGGAGCCAACGTTTTTATACTCGAGCAGAACAAAAGCAGACCTGGGATCCTCGCCGTCACCCAAAGACTCCCTAATGTTCCAATCCTTAAACAGTTCAGAGAGACGGACCTCGCTAAGAGAAGGCTCCAAGTTCTTTGACCTCACTATAGAAGAAGAACAAAGAAGAATCAGAAAAATCACAAATTAGCAAAAATTGAAACAACAGAGCAAAGTCTACCTATGTATTCTTCCCCATAAAAGGGAACAGAGAACCTCTCGGACCTCAACCCTTCCAATTGGGGAGAAAACTTCCAGTTTCTAACAAGGAAACCTTCTTGCCAGTAGTCCTTATCGGAATCAGGTAGATTTACTACCAATACCCTATCAGGGATCCTAGCTTTGAGATAGATGATACGAGAGCTAGTTCGAGAAAAGGAATAGCAAAAACAGACCTCGGCGAGCCCTAACCTAGTTACATATAACTGATTTATTCTATGTACGGCATTAACTATTTTCCACACATTGGGTGAGCATTGTGCAGGAACAATATTAAAATAGCCAAAGAAATGCAAGAACAAATCGTTGGGAGGAAAAGTTAGTCCCCCCTGGGAAAGAACCAAAACATGGATCCAGTGGACGTCATCTATCTCTCTAACATTTCTAGGAGGGGAAGCGCAACACTCAATACCTACCCACTCAGGGATGTTGTAAAACCTCCTAAACTCAGAGACCGACCTATTCCCAATCTTCGCCATTGGAAAACCCTAGAAATCTACAATCTCAAAGAGAAAGTGCAAAGAAATGGTAAAGGAAACTTACAAAATAGAAGATCGATTCCAACGATGAAGAAGCATGGGTCCAAACAACAAGAAAGCAATGAGAATGGAGATTGAGAGAAGAAGGTACGAAGTGCTAGATCTCACAAGGGATGGAAGAGTGCTGGAAAGATTGAAACAACGGTATAAAAGTGGCTATTTCAGAAAACCTTTAAATTTTGCTAATCATAGTGCACCAAATACGAAGCAGATGCCATCAAAATCAGCTTCACACCCTTCGAAAAGTTGCACGATGTACAGAAAGCCATTATGACTAATCATTTAAATTTATTGAGCCCAAAACATGGCCCAACAAACTTAGGGGTAATTGTGGGTACCCAAAACTAAGGTCATGGGCCTGGGTGAGTAGCCCAATTCTGGCAGCCCAAAGTCCAGGCCCCCCACCTCTTATTTTGATTGTGATCTGGTCTCTTTCCACGTTCCCATCAAGGGAGGTTATAGGGAGAGATGGAAGACGTGGGGGAATCGAACACCCCCACTCACCTAAACGTACGTGTGTATATTGAACCCTAGGTCCGGGGCAGAAGTACAAGTTGTATTCTCTGTAATGACTCCCCGGAGTGTAGAGAAATAACACCGACTACACCACCGTGGACGTAGGCACATCTTTGCTGAACCACGTACATCCTTTGTTGTGTCATTGTCATTTTATATTCCTTACTCTTACTTGGTGATTGCTTTTTTCTTATCTATTTGTGTTGCATAATAATCGTTACCACAAGACCAAATGCCCCTTTTATAGGTGGAAAGAATAGCTTTAGGGCATATTTAGAATTTTACAAATGGAAAGTTTAATTAATTAAATAATAAAAAGAGAGTATAAACAAAGGATTTATTTAATTTAAGAATATGGGTTAACAGAGCATCGAAAAAGGATTAAAATTTTGGTTTCTTTAAAAAAAATAAAAAAGAATTTGGGGATTAAAGTATATTAATGGAAAATAATATTCTTGGCTAAACCAGGGATGCACGCTCATGGAAGAAGGGAAAGAGGATGTATTGGTTCGACGGCTGTTGCGTTTCCACATGGACATCCACAATGGTGCCACATGGTGTGACACAATTTATACGCTAAACTTGGTTTAATCCTCTATTTACAAGGTTCGAACTCCTGACCTTTTGTAGGTGCAAAACGTGACTCAGCCACTAAGACACTGTGTGTCTCAGTAATTATAATGCAAGAATTAATATATATGAGCCTTAGTTATTTCTTGTGTTCCAATATTTATACTTTAAACCCCAAATTCCGTAAGTTTCTCACACGAACTCCAATTGACGAATAATAAGAACTGATGTGACCTTGCTTTCGAGGGCGACAATATTTTAATAGTTCTTGAGTCTTAAGATTTGACATCAAGTATGGCACGAGGTTTTGACTTTGACTTTATTTTGGTTTTGAACTTTACACAATCATGATTTCTTCATTTTAACTCAGAGTGGCATGCAATTTGAACCCAGGCATCCCTTGATTCACTTAGCATGTATAACAATCATTTAAACCTCCAGGTTTCCTTATAGGATCAGTCTTGTATCATGAGGGTTTGTAGTAAATATAGTTGTAGAGACGACATCTAGGACCCCCTAAGTCTTCCCTTAGGGCCCTAGCACCTCCCCATCTCACTGCAAACCCTAAGTCGTACTCCGAGTACCGATCTAGAGGGCATCGAGAGCCCCCAGGCCCCGTTTCACTCTGTCAACACTATCGTTAGAGAAAAATATTTTTGAATATTTGAAGGGCTCTGAAGACCCTTTCCAATGGTCTTCCTTGTGCATGAATCAACACAACGATTCAGAGGAATGGGCCATTTTACTAACGAAAATCGATTTGGAGGCCACTTGGCACTCCCGGACCCCGAATTGACCCTAATAAACATCATTGTTAGAGAGAAAGATCTTTGAATCTTGGTCACTGAAACTCATTTCCAAAGGACCTCCCCATTCATGAAACAGCATAACTGTTCGAAAAAATATATTAGTTTTCCCTTGAAAATAGATTCGGAGGCCCCCGAGCACCCTCGAGCTCTGTATGAACAAAGTCAACTCTTCATCTTGAATGAGACTGAATGAATCTTTGAAGGGAACTGAATTTTGACACTCAATTACCCCTTTTCTAATCAAGGTTACTCATAATCGATTAACCCTAAAAGCGAATCGATTCGACTGAGACCACCAACTTTCTATCTCATGCCGAATCGATTCAGCCTTAACCCGAATCGATTCGGATCCCCAGACCTGTAGCCACCCTTTTTAGCAAATCGATTCTCTAGGGAGGGCGAATCGATTCGCCCTGGCAGATTTTCCCAGTTCGGGGCTACGGGTAATATGAACCCTAATTTCCCAAATTCCATTTCTCTTCCATCTAACCAACACCAACAATCAATAATACCACAAAATCAATCCTACACAACCATTAACTAATGTAACCAACAAAAATTCATATCTAAATCAATGTTTAAGGGTTCAAACACCAAAAATCATAAAAACCCATAAATGGTAAATATGAAGAACACAACTAAAATACAAATTATCCACACTAAATCATACATTTGGAAGTTAGAAACTTTCCTTAGGATCGTAGTCTCGGATAATCTTCCGGTAACAACAACTCCAAGCTTCAATCTTCAATTTCTCTCTTTCTCTCCTCTTTCACCCAAGCTCTCTCTTCTCTCTAACTCTCTCCAAGTTTAGAACACATAAATGAGAAATAAATGTTGTTGGAAGACTTAAATTCCCAAATACACTAAGTCCAACTTTAAATGCTACTACAAAATTAAAATAACTCGTAACAACATAATTAAGTCTTAAGCGGTCAAAAGTACCCAGAATCCAAAAATACAACATGGTACTTATTTGACTATTTACGGACTAACCACGCCCTCTAAATGTGACACCCCACCTAATTAATCCCGGGTGATCAGTCCTAAATCAAGTTAGAAAAGGTTTCTCAGTTGGTCCATTATTATCATCAATGTCGTCTTTTTAAATTACAAACCACCTAAGTGAGAAAAGTAGACTGGTGCCAATTTTTATCTTTCAATTAATTAAATAAAACTCATGCGGAACATACAACAATACACAATCACAGTTAATTAAAATAACCATCCACAAATAAAACACCTAACCGAATAAACCATCGGTCCAAATATCCAATACAAGTAAATATCAGAAAAGCATCTCAACAAGTCTACTACTGATAAATGAACTGTGAGCGACAAGCTCAGATAACTACTAGAGAGTCTCTACAAGAATGGAAGAAGGAGGCGTCTATCAAAACCCCGCAACATCCACATGTGATGCAGCAAAGGATACCTGGAATAGAGTCAAGCTTGACGCCCTTGTGGTTGGACACCTAAAAGGTTTTTAAATTTTTTATAGCAAGGGTTAGTACCTAAAAACATTTGAAAACATTTAACAAATGATTAACTAGCAGTAATAAATAAATATGCATGCTCGTCATATTTTAGTTAGTGTCATACTCTCTTGAGGATTTCCTCACCCCTCCTCTAATGTGCACTACTAACGCTTCCGTTAAATTTACTAGGTCCCATGCTCCTGACCCAAATGCTTATTTTAACCCTTGAATGTTACCTACTCTAACCGAGTATGCCTTAATTCATGATTTTTAAGTTATTATAAATGTCAAACTTAATTGAATCATTACTCCTTTTAATTTCATATAACATTCACACCTGTTATGCACATAATACATTTTTCACTATGCATTGATTATCCCATATATAATTATTTACCTAATTATATAATTAATCATATTACCGTATTCACAAATATACTGGAATAACATTTAATACAAACTCTCGACCGAGTAAGAATACCCACAAATTATAAATTTTCCCAAGTACTATCCCACTAGGTGTATTCACGTAACCTAGTTATCCAAGTTAGATTCGCTCACTAACTTAGTTTAACATACAAATTTGGAGGCGGTCATATTCCTTTCCTGAAATCGAGATGCCCCTCACCCATATAACGGACGCTATGACTTGGGATTATACTCGCCCTACTCCTCAAGCTAGGGGATTCATCCACTATGCGCAACCTCCCCCTATAGCACTAGAGTATATAATAGGACTATTCAATCTCTGATATTAATGCACACACTATATATATATACTATCACACACCGTATATATATAAATAAAAAATGTCCCGGCTACACCATGTACTAAATCCGTAACACAAGCCTATTTAATTTATTAAGAGTTTATGGTCCAACCCTAATTATTAATTAATTTGCACATTAATTAATTTAGTCACCTTGGGTGTCGCCCCCACCATAAATTTGAACTCACTCTCGTAGCCCGAAATAACCTCACTCGTCTAAATTCCCGACTCTCGAATTTATAATCATGACGTGTCACCCCAAAAACTCCCTCAAATCATAATTAACTTTACTCACAATTTAATTAGATTTAAACTCATGTATAAATTTCTCAATAATTAATTACATAAAGATTATTATGTAAATTCCCTCATATATACATAACTGGGCGAATCTTCCAAATTCTGCCGACCTTCGATCGATCGACCCCAGACCTTCGATCGATCGATCGAACAGGTCTTCGTCTTCTTCGCGAAGACAGAATTAGCCATGGACGAAAATTCTCAAACCCTAGTTTCTTCTACCAGTAACCTCAAGCCCTCTTAACCTCAATACATGTTAGAAAACTTATTGGGAACCTCCAGGATGTCCACCAACATTATTAATTCGTCCATTAACTACAATTTCTAAATTTGGGGAAAAATTCATCTTTAACCCTTAACCCATTTACACCCGAAATTCCATCATCAAATCCGTTTTTAATTGTCCGGATATCATCCTACCAGATATGTATCAACTTATAAATATCAGATTTTACATGAATCCTTACTCAAATTCGTAAATCAGATTATTATTTTCAAAATCCCATGTTTATGCCATGAACACCCAAAATGAATTTTAATCAATCACATCACATGAATATGAATTGAAAAACAGATTCAATACTATTGCAAGTTATCCACTTGCCTTAGGTTTCGTAGTGTCTGATTCGGAGATAAATTCCAAGGTTGAAGATGATCCTTGTTGGCTCTCTAGTGATCCCAAAATTGCCTTTAACTGCTATTAGGGTTCCTTAATACACTTAGCCTTTTTCTAAAACTCTATCAACCATTTTCTTATTCCTTCTAATTCCTTAATTTACCTAAATCCCGTTTTTTGCCTAATGGGCCAAGCCCAAGTGACCCAAATGCCCCCGTGTGGGCCCGGCTATGTCTAAAAATGCCTCGTGACCCGTTTACAACCCCCGGGTACACTTTTCCGACTATCTTGGCCCATCCGGACTCAACCGTCCACTCAAAATTGGCCTCCGAATTAATTTATAAAAAATGTTTATACCCTCACCCCTTTAGTCTATACCGACTCCCGGTTGAGATAAGTGCATACCCTGTCATTAATACTCAAAATGACTTAAATAAATAATTACTATTCACTTAGTAAATAACTTCCCGCAAATATTAACCATTTACTCCTCGATTAATATTTAAATAAAATTTTCCTTAATTAATTCAATTAAATTACGACTCACAAGTAATTTTCAATTCCCGAATTAATTAAATATTTAATGCATGAAAATGCGGGGTGTTACATACTCCCCCCCTTAGAAAAGAATTTCTTCCCCGAAATTAGGTCATACCTGTGATAAAAAGCTCTGGATATTGCTCCCGCATATCCTCCTCCCGCTCCCTGGTAGACTCATCAATGTTGTGATGACCCCACTGTACTCTAACTAGTGGAACAACTTTGGATCGTAATTTCCGCTCGCTACGGTCTAGGATAGCCACCGGCCTCTCCTCATATGAGATGTCTTGCTGTAAATCAATTTCTTCGAGTGGAATGTTCCAGAAGGCCCTCTCACTCCTGCGATATTTCTTCAGCGATGCTACATGGAACATCTCGTGTATCCGCTGAAGATGCTCCGGTAATCCTAGCCTGTAGGCTACAGGCCCCACCCTCTCGATAATAAGGAAAGGTCCCATGTACCTCGATGCTAGTTTACCCTTCTTACCGAACCTCATCACCCCTTTCATGGGGGACACCCTGACCAATACCTGATCCCCAACCTCTAACTCCACGTGTCTCCGTGAAGCATCAGCGTAACTTTTCTGTCTATCCTGAGCTATCCGAATCCTCCCTCGGATCAGCTCTATCTTGGAAGATGTCTCCTGAACAATCTCGGCTATGAATAGTCATGCATAACACTTCGTCTCAAACTCTGTGCGAGCTGGTAGGAAGTGGGCCACTTTGGTCAACTGATCCACAATAACCCATATGGAATCGTGACCCTTTTGTGATGTCGGTAACCCTGTAATGAAGTCCATAGAGATGCTCTCCCACTTCCACACAGGAATTTCAAGTGGCTATAGCATCCCTGATGGCCTCTGATGGTCAACTTTCACAAGCTGACAAGTGGCACATTTTGAAACAAATTATGTTATGTCTCGTTTCATCCCTGCCCACCAATACTGCCTCCTCATATCTTGATACATCTTATCCCCACCGGGATGTACCACGGATCCCGACCCATGAGACTCAGTCATAACAGCGTGCCTCAATTCCGCATCCTCTGGCACAATCAACCACCCATTATGGCGTAAGCCTCCCTCCGAGCTGATCGAGTAGCCCTCTGCTCCCTCAGCTAGCAACTAGCTCAACCTATCCCGGCAGGTCTGATCCTCTGCCTGAGCCCTCACAACCCGCATAATGGTCTCGGGTGTGATGGATAATGCTGACATGTAAGCCCTGGCTACATCATCCTCGTATCGAAGTTCTCTCCACTTCGCTTTCCAGACTTCTGATATTTCCCCAGTCGGTCTCCGACTCAATGCATCTGCCACCACATTAGCCTTACCAGGATGATACTGAATATCAAACTGATAGTCTTTCATAAACTCTAGCCATCGCCTCTGTCTCATATTCAAATCCTTCTGAGTGAAGAGATACTGAAGTGATTTGTGATCCGTGAATAGCGTGAACTGCTCCCCTAGGAGATAATGTCTCCATATCCTCAAAGCAAAAACGACCGCTGATAACTCCAGGTCGTGAGTTGGGTAATTCCTCTCGTGAGGCTTTAGATTCCTGGACACATAAGCTATAGCCCTTTCCTCCTGCTGAAGCACACCCCAAAGTCCTTGTAAGGATGCGTCAGTGTAAACCCGATACTCTAATCCTCCCTTCGAAAATGCAAGCACGGGTGCAGATGTCAACTTGTCCTTTAACTCGTCGAAGGCTAATTGACAGTGATCATTCCAGGTGAAAGGTACCCCTTTCCGGGTAAGATTCTTCAAAGGGCCGGTAAACGTTGAGAATCCTTTGATGAACCGTCTGTAATAACTGGTCAACCCCAGAAAACTGCGCACTTCTGTCGGTGTCGTGGGCTGTCCCCACTCCCTCACCGCCGATACTTTACTTAGATCCACCGCAATACCTCGGTCTGACACCACGTGGCCAAGGAACTGGAACTCCCGTAGCCAAAATCCACACTTACCGAATTTGTCATAGAGTTGGTGATCCCGTAATGTTTGTAACACTATGTGGAGGTGCTCTGCGTGCTCCTCCTCGATACGCGAGTAGATCAGGATGTCATCAATGAACACAATAACAAACTCATCGAGAAACTCCCTTAATACTCTGTTCATGAGGTCCATGAACACTGCTGGTGCATTGGTGAGTCCGAATGGCATCACCCTGAACTCATAAGATCCATACCGCGACAGGAAAGCGGTCTTCGGAACATCTTCCTCTTGGATACGTAATTCATGATATCCTGACCTTAAGTCGACCTTAGAGAAATAAGACACCCCTCTCAACTGGTCAAATAGGTCGTCAATCCTAGGCAACGGATACTTATTCCGTATCGTGGCCTTATTCAGCTCTCTATAGTCCACGCATAACCGTAGTGAGCCATCTCTCTTTTCCATAAATAACACTGGTGCACCCCATGGCGATGTACTCCGTCGTATGAAACCCTGACCCAGAAGATACTGAATCTGCTCCCTCAGCTCATGCATCTCTGAAGGGGCCATTCGGTATGGGGCACGAGAAATCGGCCTCGTCCCCGGTCCTAAATCGATCACAAATTTGATTTCCCTACTAGGTGGCAACCCTGGTATCTCCTGAAACACATCCTCAAAGTCTCTCACAATTGGTATTAAATCCAACGGAATAACCACCTCCTATGAGGTTTCCTCCTCAATGTAATATAAGTGTGTGCGTGACCCTCCCTCGGGTAGTGGCATTGCTATTAATAACATCTCCTACCCTGGAATGGAGAACACGATAGTCCTTTCATAGCAATCCACCGTCGCCCGATAACCTGCCAACCAATCCATACCAAAGATGACATCGTACCCCTCCATATCTAACACTAGTAGGTCCGCTGCTAAACTAAGTCTCGCGATCAAAATGTCCACACCCCGACAAATCGAGTGAATCGTAGCCCCGCTGCCAATTGGCGACTCTACACACATCCGAAAACTACTCATAGTCTCTAGTAGTCTGGCCGGTTTAGCAAAAGATATATTTAATAAATGAATGCGATGCTCCCGTATCATAAAGCATATTACCCTCATAACCATGAATGAGAAACATACCCTCAACTGCTGGCAGTGCTTGTTGTGATGGAGGATTGGGAACATCCCGGATGCTATACACACGCTCGTAGTGCATCTGTCCCTGCTGTGGTGGGGCAGGTGCTGCTGCTGCTGGCGGCATCTGTCCCCGTTGCCCCCGTTGGGCCTCTTGCTGTTGACCTCTGCCCCTCTGTGGGCACTCCCTCTTGAAATGCCCTGGATGGCCACACACAAAACAGCATCTCTGATCGTTCCCTTATCATTGGCCCTGATGTGGCTGGCCCTGCTGGCCTTTCCCATTGTTCCCTTGGTCCCAACGGCCCTGAGGAACCTGTTGTTGCTGATTTGGGCCCGGCTGCCCTTGCCTGATTCCCTAACCTCCCGGCCGGGACCCACCAGGTCTAAATCTCTTGGCCTGACTCTCCTGCTGGATAATAATCGGTTGGCGAGTACGAATAGTGTCACTACCAGTAACCGCCTTGCCCTGCTGGCTTGGCTCACCTGCTTTCTTACTCCCCTTCGCATGGAAACGATGATCCTGGCAATGTGCGAGGGCGGCATTAACGACATCTGTATAAGTCATTAATGTCGGGTTCCCAATCGAATGCTGCCTAATCCTCCAGGATAAGCCATTCATGAATCTTGACTTCTTCCACTCCTCATCGCTCACCTCATTTGGCACAAAGTTCGCCAAATGGGTGAACTCTTCTTCGTAGTCTGCCACTGATCGGTCACCCTGAACTAAATCACTGAATTTCTTTCTCATCTCAGACTCTACTACTGGGGGAAAGTATTCGCGATCGAACCGCACCCCGGATTCGAATGTCGTCATCATATTTCGATCCTCAACGGTGGTAACTCACTCCCACCATTGTAAGGCTTCCTCCGACAGACGAAAGGAAGCAAGAATCTGCCTCTGCACATCGGCACACTCCCGCATGCGCATATGGCGCTAAAAATTTCTCTTCCAGTCACAAGCCTCTATCACATCTGTTCTACCCCGGAATTCAGGTGGGTGACCCTTCTGAAAGTTCTTCCTAACTCGCTGCCAAGACGGTGGCCCCACTGGACCCTGAACTGCTGGTGCCACTGGAGGCGGTGCCTGGGGCTGTGGAAAGTGAGCTGCCATAGCTCTCATTGCTGTTTCGACCGCCTGGGACACTATCACTGCCACCTGAGTAGTCGAAATCAACTTGGGTGAGGGTGGTGGTAGCGGTACTTGTGGCTCCTGATGAGCCTCCCTGATTTCATCCCTAGGCTCAGCCCTCTCTGCTCTCTGCCTCTTCGGTGGCATCTGAAACAGATTGAATCGCGTAAGTACACAATTTACACCAAAAATATACACAGCAGAAATACGATATCTCACAAGAGGAAAATGAATCAATAGTCCTAATAATAGGGCTCTATAACAAATGAGTGCTACACTGAAACGTAGAAAGCCGCACAGATCCTAAGGACACTAGATCCTGATGCTCTGATACCATCTGTGACACCCCGCCTAATTAATCCCGGGTGATCAGTCCTAAATCAAGTTAGAAAAGGTTTCTCAGTTGGTCCATTCTTAGCATCACTTTCGTCTTTTTAAATTACTAACCACCTAAGTGACGAAAGTAGACTGGTGCCAATTTTTATCTTTCAATTAATTAAATAAAACTCATGCGGAACTTACAACAATACACAATGACAGTAAATTAAAATAACCATCCACAAATAAAACACCTGACCGAATAAACCATCGATCCAAATATCCAATACAAGTAAATATCAAAAAAACATCTCAACAAGTCTACTACTGATAAATGAACTGTGAGCGACAAGCTCAGATAACTACTAGAGAGTTTCTACAAGAATGGAAGAAGGAGGCATCTATCAAAACCCCGCAACATCCACATGTGCTGCAGCAAAGGATACATGGAATAGAGTCATACTTTTGTACTATCTCCTTCTTTTGGTCTCCTTGTATTTCTTGTTGTTTCCTATTTCATTGCTAGGGACTAGCAATGTGTAAGTTAGGGGGTGTGATACGATGCAAATATTGCGTATTTCACCCGTTAACCTACGCCTTATTAGCCCCCTTGGGTATCTTAATCCCTACACTTATGCTCGTTAACCAGACAACCTCGGATTTCTATGTTAACATGTTTTGCAGGGGTTAATTGAGCTTTTGTAGGTATTTGGATGCTTAGTATGAAGTTCGGACGCTTTTCGGAAATGTTTCGTCGACTTTTGCAGCTTCGGGGGCATTTTAGTAATTCCATCATTCGGGTTTGAATCCCGAGCTCTTCACGGAAGTTGAAGCCCTCTGATTTCTCTTCGCGTGGCCGCCAACGGTGCATGATTCTGAGTTGTATCGAAAGAGTTATGGCAGTTTTAGGATGGTTTTTACTTCAAATTCACACTCAATGTCACATTCAAGGGCATTTTAGTCATTTCATATTTTGGTTTTTTATCCTAATGTCTTCTTGGATGTTGTAGTCCTTTGAGTTATCTTCGCTTAGCCTCCGACCGTGCCTCATTCCGAGCTATAACGAAGAAATGGCGGCATTTTCCGTAAAACAGGACAAAGCTGCAGAATCCAGACCTGTAGCTTGCGAATCGATTCGGCCCAAAACCGAATCGATTCGGAATGCTGCAGAAATGCATAAATGAACTTCCCCTGTTTCCGAATCGATTCGGACCATTTCCGAATCGATTCGGCTACAGTAAAAGTCCGAAAATCTTTATTTTTAAGTTGGTTTTTGGTTGGGTATAAGTGTGTAAACATTGTATTAAGTGAAACATATATTTTTTTACACTTCTAGGTTAGTTTGGCTTAGGGTTTTGGGGGGGATTTCAGAGCTCTTCTTCCTCTCTTGGTTTGACACCCATTTGGGTTTGTAATTGGTATTTTCATATTCCCTCTCCATTTATATAGTGTGTATTTCCTTTATTCTTGCTTTGTAGATTAGTTTCATGCTTTCAAATTAGTTTATTGTTGTTATTTATTGCTTTAATTAGTTTAGTTGTTGTTTAAAGTAGTTTAATTCATGTATTGTACGTAGATAACGGGTTGGGATTGCGTTTCCGCCATTTACGGGTTTGGACCTCGAAAATTAGGTTTTGTGCAAAATCGCGTTTAATTGAAACCGCGTGTATTAAAGTTGGATTGTTATGCGTTTAACTTTATTTGTCATGCAACTTTAGTGTTTATAGCGACAATCGGAATTTAATCCGCGTGTGACCATTTTTGATTAAATGTTTAATCTCGCAACTTTGGGTTAAATTCCTTATTGTGTGATGTTTATGATTAATTGAAAATGATCGATTAAATGTTTTGGAACCGAAATTCTAATTAGTAGTTGTTTAGCCCGTGAATGTGTGTATGCGATCCCGATCCTCGCTTTCCTTTAATTTATCGTTAACTTATTCTTTTCTTTTGTTACCACAACCAACCTATCATCTTTTCATTTATTTATTTTACACTTTTATTCGTGAAGTTTTAAAACAATTAACATCTAAAATTTAATCACTCCCTGTGGATTTCTTACGATACCCGACTTACCGCTGTGCTTTCTTGTCAAGTGTAGTAGTAGCTTAGGTTTTATCTTTTGCATCGCGGCGGCGAAACACACGACGACTGTGTCCTCACACGCGCACACTTTTTCCGCCCGATCAAAAATGGCGCCGTTGCCGGGGAGTTTGTTTTAGATAGTAATTGTTTTATTATTCGTAGTATTTTTCCTTTTGTATTTGTATTCTTTGTTTTAACCTTTTTTGCAGGATTTGCATACTTTGAGCGCTAAGAAACTTTGATTCACGGTTGCTCACTTTATTTCTTGGATTCTCCATCTTTCAACAACAAGGTAATCATGTCCTATTATTATAGTTATTACGGTTATTCTAATGATTCATACTTTGGGGATAGTTTTCAAGTTTTCCATTTTCAAGATTTTCTTGAAAATGAAAGACTTGAAAACATTTATCGGAATGAAAATCGTTATTGGGAGCTTGAGTTGGATTCATTATTCGAATCCAATGACGATTCTCATTTCATTACTTTCGAAGACGAGTTTCAACCAAATGAGGAGTCCGAGGCTCTTGAGCCGAGGAAGCCTACTTTGGAAGAGACTTTGCTTCTTTACTCCCAAGGTTTGGAAAGCCTAAATGAGGCTGGAATGAGACTTGGTGCACTTTGCGATGAGATGAATTCTTATGCACAAAACAACGAGGAGGTGGAAACTTGTGTTTCACCTCAATTTTTCAAAGAATTTCTCATCGAGTGTGAATCTCTCTCCCCCGAAATTCAATTTCCTTCCGACGATGAGTCGATTGAGATTGAATTTGTTTCATCACCATATTCATTTTCCGTGATCGAACCATTAGAATAACCGGTTGATTCCTATGAGTCGGTAGAAACTTTTAAAACATCTACACTTTTTGCCGACGAGGACTCCTTACCGGACTTGTTTTCGATGGATGTTATCCTCATGTGTGCACCATCTCCCATTCCATTTGAAAAACCTTTGGGAGATGAATCGATTTTTCTTGGTCCTCTTGTGTTCCTTTCCCCCTTATTATCCAAATCCCCCATCGTCCGCCCAAAATTTCAAATTGGCGATGGTTCACTTTTTTCACCACCCACCTGCCTTCCGTTGTTCAAATGGAATTCATATCTTTCGGGAGGCATGTTCACTTTGGAGGGTCCACCGTTGATCTTTCAAAGTCAAATCCCTTTTTGGGTGGACCCTCAACTATTTAGACTTCTAGTGTATAGTTAGTGTGAAGCCTAAATAGTAAGTTGTAAATAGTTAGCTTTTTAATTTTCTTTCTTTACTATTTTTCTTTCCTTTTAATCTATTCTAGTGTAATTAGTTAACTTTATGTTATTTGTTTTTGCTATGCTCGGTACTAACTTGTTTTGTAGATTCCTTTGGACTCGCGCTTATGGAGATCGCTCCAATTTTGGGTAATATCGTTCTTTTCCTCTCTTTGTGTTGTGTTCTTAATGCGCATTGAGGACAATGCAACATTTAAGTTAGGGGGTGTAGGATATTCTATCCATTTCATGTGTAGTCCATGGATTTGCTCACATTTAGTTACTAAGTATGCCTTTTTGTAAAAAAATTGAAAAATTTCAAAAATATTTTCTTTCTTTTTTCTCCTTTGTTGGGTATTTTGCCTTGTTTCCGATGACAAATTTCAATAATTTCCCGATCCAATAGACAACTCAATGATGCATGTTCTCGATTTTAAAAGTTATTAGACTTTAGTCCTCAAATCATTGATATTGTGAATAACTTCATGAATTAAACTTTATCCCATGAGCATATGCACTTTCCTTGTTCTATTGATTTGGTTTAAGATTTTTATAACTCGGTAATCTTTTGTTGCATTGTATATACTTACACCGAGTAAGCTTTGTACCTTTCGTCGTTTGTGAGTGTTATACACTATTCTTTTCTCTTTGAAAACGTTGAATTCGTCGGTAATCTCTCTAATCTTTCATTTGACCGTTCATTAATTGAGTTCATGCTTGAAATGTGTTACTTGATCATGATTTTCATATATTGTTTTGACTTGAGAATTGCGTAAACTTTGTGAAATGATCATAGGCCCTCTTTGATATATCACCCATATTAGCCTTGACCTCACCCTTATATGTTTACCCTCGTTAACCCCTTTGAGCCTAAATATTAGCCTTTCGTTTCATAACCCCATTCCCATAACCAACTCCAAATTAGAGTTTTAAACCATACATACACCTTCCATACCTTTGTTTGGAATGTTACTTGGGATTGAATGATGTTGTTGTGATGTCGGTTGCAATTTAGGCATATGAGAGTTTGATAAGAAAAGAAAAGAAAGTAGTGAAAAAAGTGAAGAAAAAGAGAAAGCAAAAAGAAAAAGAAAACAAAAGAGAAAATGAGAAAAAGAAGAAAAGAAAAAGAAAGAGAAAGTTGTTTATAGTGTCTGTAGTGTTTCAATAAGCTTTGATTACTCTCCCCGATGATATATCTAATGCCGTTTTGGAACTTGTTTTTCCAATTTTGATATTGCCCGCATTATCCGATTATCCCGAGTTTTCATTCCGAACACTTTGAATCCGTACATACATTCCTTCATTTCGTACCCTAGCCTATCCTACATTACAACCCTATTACAAGTCCTATGTGAACTTAGGTTGATGTAATTCAAAGTTTAAATAGTTTTGATAATCTGTGAAAATGTATTTCGCCTCTTTTAGTGTGCGGTATCCTTTCATTGAGATTGCAAGTTTTTCATTTCCTATATAGCGTTCCTCATTTGTGACATGTGCGCGGCCTAGTTTCCATTTACATTTACTCTTTATGCCCGCATGTCCCGTGTATTACCCCCCTTTTCATAGTGAATTCATTTGTTGAGCGTAATGCCCGTGAGGATTAAATGTATGCTTGCTTTGATAAGTATCCGGTATATATAAGTTTTTCACCAAATCACACTATGCATGTGCTTTTCCCCCTCCCACTTTTAAAGTTTCAATTCTATGAGGTGTATTCAACTTGTTAATAACAACGGACTTTAGCTTGAATTCGTTCAATATGCTAATAACATGTTTGAAATCTTTTTCCTTGTTGTTGAGTTTGTCGCATGTTGGGTTGGGCATATTTTGAGGAAACCATATGATGTTTGTGGGTTTCATCCCTGAAAACCCTCACGAGACGACACTCGTCCACTAGGGTGACCTAGGGGTTTAACGGCTTATTGCATACGCTAAATGCAATCGAATCGCCCGCGAAAGTGGCCTTATGCTTTTATACCATACTTTTGTACTATCTCCTGCTTTTGGTCTCCTTGTATTTCTTGTTGTTTCCTATTTCATTGCTAGGGACTAGCAATGTGTAAGTTAGGGGGTGTGATACGACGCAAATATTGCGTATTTCACCCGTTAACCTACGCCTTATTAGCCCCCTCGGGCATTTTAATCCCTATATTTATGCTCGTTAATCAGACAACCTCGTATTTCTATGTTAACATGTTTTGCAGGGGTTAATTGAGCTTTTGTAGGTATTTGGATGCTTAGTATGAAGTTCGGACGCTTTCCGGAAATGTTTTGTCGACTTTTGTAGCTTCGGGGGCATTTTAGTAATTCCAGCATTCGGGTTTGAATCCCGAGATCTTCACGGAAGTTGAAGCCCTTTGATTTCTCTTCGCGTGGCCGCCGACGGTGCATGATTCCGAGTTGTATCGATGGAGTTATGGCATTTTTAGGATGGTTTTTACTTCAAATTCACACTCAATGTCACATTCAAGGGCATTTTAGTCATTTCATATTTTGGTTTTTTAGCCTAATGTCTTCTTGGATGTTGTAGTCCTTTGATTTATCTTCACGTAGCCTCCGACCGTGCCTCATTCCGAGCTATAACGAAGAAATGGCGGCATTTTCCGTAAAACAGGACAAAGCTGCAGAATTCAGACCTGTAGCTTGCGAATCGATTCGGCCCAAAACCGAATCGATTCGGAATGCTGCAGAAATGCATAAATGAACTTCCCCTGTTTCCGAATCAATTCGGACCATTTCCGAATCGATTCGGCTACAGTAAAAGTCCGAAAATCTTTATTTTTAAGTTGGTTTTTGGTTGGGTATAAGTGTGTAAACATTGTATTAAGTGAAACATATATTTTTTTACACTTCTAGATTAGTTTGGCTTAGGGTTTTGGGGGGGATTTCAGAGCTCTTCTTCCTCTCTTGGTTTGACACCCATTTGGGTTTGTAATTGGTATTTTCATATTCCCTCTCCATTTATATAGTGTGTATTTCCTTTATTCTTGCTTTGTAGATTAGTTTCATGCTTTCAAATTAGTTTATTGTTGTTATTTATTGCTTTAATTAGTTTAGTTGCTGTTTAAAGTAGTTTAATTCATGTATTGTACGTAGATAACGGGTTGGGATTGCGTTTCCGCCATTTACGGGTTTGGACCTCGAAAATTAGGTTTTGTGCAAAATCGCGTTTAATTGAAACCGCGTGTATTAAAGTTGGATTGTTATGCGTTTAACTTTATTTGTCATGCAACTTTAGTGTTTATAGCGACAATTGGAATTTAATCCGCGTGTGACCATTTTTGATTAAATGTTTAATCTCGCAACTTTGGGTTAAATTCCTTATTGTGTGATGTTTATGATTAATTGAAAATGATCGATTAAATGTTTTGGAACCGAAATTCTAATTAGTAGTTGTTTAGCCCGTGGATGTGTGTATGCGATCCCGATCCTCGCTTTCCTTTAATTTATCGTTAACTTATTCTTTTCTTTTGTTACCACAACCAACCTATCATCTTTTCATTTATTTATTTTACACTTTTATTCCTGAAGTTTTAAAACAATTAAAATCTAAAATTTAATCACTCCCTGTGGATTTCTTACGATACCCGACTTACCGCTGTGCTTGCTTGTCAAGTGTAGTAGTAGCTTAGGTTTTATCTTTTGCATCGCGGCGGCGAAACACACGACGACTGTGTCCTCACACGCGCACACTTTTTCCGCCCGATCAATTACTCCTTTTAATTTCATATAACATTCACACCTGTTATGCACATAATACATTTTTCACTATGCATTGATTATCCCAAATATAATTATTTACCTAATTATATAATTAATCATATTACCGTATTGACAAATATATTGGAATAACATTTAATACAAACTCTCGGCCGAGTAAGAATACTCTTAAAATATAAATTTTCCCAAGTGCTATCCCACTAGGTGTATTCACGTAACCTAGTTATCCAAGTTAGATTCGCTCACTAACTTAGTTTAACATACGAATTTGGAGGCGGTCATATTCCTTTCCTGAAAGCGAGATGCCCCTCACCCATATAACGGACGCTATGACCTGGGATTATACTCGCCCTACTCCTCAAGCTAGGGGATTCATCCACTACGCGCAAACCTCCCCCTATAGCACTAGAGTATATAATAGTAATATTCATTCTCCGATATTAATGCACACACTATATATATATATATATACTATCACACACCGTATGTATATATATATATAAATATAAAATGTCCCGGCTACACCATGTACTAAATCCGTAACACAAACCTATTTAATTTATTTAGAGTTTATGGTCCAACCCTAATTATTAATTAATTTGCACATTAATTAATTTAGTCACCTTTGTTATCACCCCCACGATAAATTTGGACTCACTCTCGTAGCCCGAAATAACCTCACTCGAGTCTAAATTCCCGACTCTCGAATTTATAATCATGACGTGTCACCCCAAAAACTCCCTCAAATCCTAATTAACTTTACTCATAATTTAATTAGATTTAAACTCATGTTTAATTTCTCAATAATTAATTACATAAAGATTATTATGTAAATTCCCTCATATATACATAACTGGTCGAATCTGCCAAATTCTGCCGACCTTCGATCGATCGACCCCAGACCTTCGATCGATCGATCGAACAGTTCTTCGTCTTCTTCGCAAAGACAGAATCAGCCATGGACGAAAATTCTCAAACCCTAGTTTCTTCTACCAGTAACCTCAAGACCTCTTAACCTCAATACATGTTAGAAAACTTATTAGGAACCTCCAGGATGTCCACCAACATTATTAATTCGTCCATTAACTACAATTTATAAATTTGGGGAAAAATTCATCTTTAACCCTTAACCCATTTACACCCGAAATTCAATCAACAAATCCGTTTTTAATTGTCCGGATATCATCCTACCAGATATGTATCAACTTATAAATATCAAATTTTACATGAATTCTTACTCAAATTCGTAAATCAGATTATTATTTTCGAAATCCCATGTTTATGCCATGAACACCCAAAATAAATTTTAATCAATCACATCACATGAATATGAATTGAAAAACAGATTCAATACTATTGCAAGTTATCCACTTGCCTTAGGTTTCGTAGTGTCTGATTCGGAGATAAATTCCAAGGTTGAAGATGATCCATGTTGGCTCTCTAGTGATCCCAAAATTGCCTTTAACTGCTATTAGGGTTCCTTAATACACTTAGCCTTTTTCTAAAACTCTATCAGCCATTTTCTTATTCCTTATAATTCCTTAATTTACCTAAATCCCGTTTTTTGCCTAATGGGCCAAGCCCAAGTGACCCAAATGCCCCCGTGTGGGCCCGGCTATGTCTAAAAACGCCCCGTGACCCGTTTACAACCCCCGGGTACACTTTTTTGACTATCTCGGCCAATCCGGACTCAACCGTACACTCAAAATTGACATCCAAATGAATTTATAAAAAATGTTTATCCCCTCACCCCTTTAGTCTATACCGACTCCCGGTTGAGATAAGTGCATACCCTGTCATTAATACTCAAAATGACTTAAATAAATAATTACTATTCACTTAGTAAATAACTTCCCGTAAATATTAACCATTTACTCCTCGATTAATATTTAAATAAAATTTTCCTTAATTAATTCAATTAAATTACGACTCACAAGTAATTTTCAATTCCCGAATTAATTAAATATTTAATGCATGAAAATACGGCGTGTTACATACTCCCCCCTTACAAAGGAATTTTGTTCTCGAAATTAGGTCATACCTGTGATAAAAAGCTCTGGATATTGCTCCCGCATATCCTCCTCCCGCTCCCTGGTTGACTCATCAATGTTGTGATGACCCCACTGTACTCTAACTAGTGGAACAACTTTGGATCGTAATTTCCTCTCGCTACGGTCTAGAATAGCCACCGGCCTCTCCTCATATGAGATGTCTCGCTGTAAATCAATTTCTTCGAGTGGAATGTGCCAGAAGGCCCTCTCACTCCTGCGATATTTCTTCAGCGATGCTACATGGAACACGTCGTGTATCCGCTGAAGATGCTCCGGTAATCCTAGCCAGTAGGCTACAGGCCCCACCCTCTCGATAATAGGGAAAGGTCCCATGTACCTCGGTGCTAGTTTACCCTTCTTGCCGAACCTCATCACCCCTTTCATGGGGGACACCCTGACCAATACCTGATCCCCAACCTCTAACTCCACGTGTCTCCCTGAAGCATCAGCGTAACTTTTCTGCCTATCCTGAGCTATTAGAATCCTCCCTCGGATCAGCTCTATCTGGGAAGATGTCTCCTGAACAATATCCGCTATGAATATCCATGCATAACGCTTCGTCTTAAAGTCTGTGCGAACTGGTAGGAAGTGGGCCACTTTGGTCAACCGATCCACAATAACCCATATGGAATTGTGATCCTTTTGTGACGTCGGTAACCCTGTAATGAAGTCCATAGAGATGCTCTCCCACTTCCACACAGGAATTTCAAGTGGCTGTAGCATCCCTGATGGCCTCTGATGGTCAACTTTCACAAGTTGACACGTGGCACATTTCGAAACAAATTTTGCTATGTCTCGTTTCATCCCTGCCCACCAATACTTCCTCCTCATATCTTGATACATCTTATCCCCACCGGGATGTACCGCGAATCTTGACCCATGAGACTCAGTCATAACAGGGTGCCTCAATTCCGCATCATCTGGCACAATCAACCTCCCATTATGGCATAAGCCTCCCTCCGAGCTGATCGAGTAGCCTTCTGCTCCCTCAGCTAGCAACTGGCTCACCCTATCACGGCAGGTCTGATCCTCTGCCTGAGCCCTCACAACCCGCATAATGGTCTCGGGTGTGATGGATAACGCTGACATGCAAGCCATGGCTACATCATCCTCGTATCGAAGTTCTCTCCACTTCGCTTTCCAGACTTCTGATATTTCCCCAGTCGATCTCCGACTCAATGCATCTGCCACCACATTAGACTTACTAGGATGATACTGAATATCAAATTGATAGTCTTTCACGAACTCTAGCCATCGCCTCTGTCTCATATTCAAATCCTTCTGAGTGAAGAGATACTGAAGTGATTTGTGATCCGTGAATAGCGTGAACTACTCCCCTAGGAGATAATTTCTCCATATCCTCAAAGCAAAAACGACCGCTTCTAACTCCAGGTCATGAGTGGGGTAATTCCTCTCGTGGCGCTTTAGCTACCTGGATGCATAAGCTATAGCCCTTTCCTCCTGCTGAAGCACACTCCCAAGTCCCTGTAAGGATGCGTCAGTGTAAACCCGATACTCTAATCCTCCCTTCGGCAATGCAAGCACGGGTGCAGATGTCAACTTGTCCTTTAACTCGTCGAAGGCTAATTAACAGTGATCATTCAAGGTGAAAGGTACCCCATTCCGGGTAAGATTCGTCAAAGGGCCCGCAATCTTTGAGAATCCTTTGATGAACCGTCTGTAATAACCGGCCAACCCTAGAAAACTGCGCACTTCTGTCTGTGTCGTGGGCTGTCCCCACTCCCTCACCGCCGATACTTTACTTGGATCCACCGCAATACCTCGGTCTCACACCACGTGGCCAAGGAACTGGACCTCCCATAGACAAAATCCACACTTACCGAATTTGGCATAAAGTTGGTGATCCCATAATGTCTGTAACACTATGTGTAGGTGCTCTGCGTGCTCCTCCTCGGTACGCGAGTAGATCAGGATGTCATCAATGAACACGATAACAAACTGATCGAGAACTCCCTGAATTCTCTATTCATGAGGTCCATGAACACTTCTGGTGCATTGGTGAGTCCGAATTGCATCACCCCGAACTCGTAAGATCCATACCGCAACAGGAAAGCGGTCTTCGGAACATCTTCCTCTCGGATACGTAATTGATGATATCCTGACCTTAAGTCAACCTTAGAGAAATAAGACGCCCCTCTCAACTGGTCAAATAGGTCTTCAATCCTAGGCAACGGATACTTATTACGTATCGTGGCCTTATTCAGCTCTCTATAGTCCACGCATAACCGTAGTGAGCCATCTCTCTTTTCCAAAAATAACATCGGTGCACCCCACGGCGATGTACTCCATCGTATGAAACCCTGACCCAGAAGTTACTGAATCTGCTCCCTCAACCCACGCATCTCTGAAGGGGCCATTCGGTATGGGGCCCGAGCAATCGGCCTCGTCCCCGGTGCTAAATCGATTACAAATTCGATTTCCCTGCTAGGTGGTAACCCTGGTATCTCCTGAAACACATCCTCAAAGTCTCTCACCACTGGTATTAAATCCAACGGAATAGCCACCTCCTGTCAGGTTTCCTCCTCAATGTAATATAAGTGTGTGCGTGACCCTCCCTCGGGTAGTGGCATTGCTATTAAGAACATCTCCTGCCCTGGAATGGAGAACACGATAGTCCTTTCGTAGCAATCCACCGTCGCCCGATAACCTGCCAACCAATCCATACCCAAGATGACATCGTACCCCTCCATATCTAACACTAGTAGGTCCGCTGCTGAACTAAGTCTCTCGATAAAAATGTCCACACCCCGACAAATCGAGTGAATCGTAGCCCCGCTGCCAACTGGCGACTCTACACACATCCAAAAACTACTCATAGTCTCTAGTAGTCCGGCCCATTTAGCAAAAGTTATATTTAATAAATGAATGTGATGCTCCCGTATCAAAAAGAATATTACCCTCATAACCATGAATGAGAAACATACCCTCAACTGGTGGCGGTGCTTGCTGTGCTGGAGGATTGGGAACATCCCGGACGTTATACACACGCTCGTAGTGCAGCTGTCCCTGCTGTGGTGGGGTAGATGCTGCTGTTGCTGGCGGCATCTGTCCCCGTTGCCCCCGTTGGGCCTCTTGCTGTTGACCTCTGCCCCTCTGTGGGCACTCCCTCTTGAAATTCCCTAGATGGCCACAGATAAAACAGCGTCTCTGATCGTTCCCTTGTCGTTGGCCCTGATGTGGCTGGCCCTGCTGGCCTTCCCCATTGTTCCCTTGGTCCCGACGGCCCTGAGGAACCTGTTGTTGCTGATTTGGGCCCGGCTGCCCTTGCCTGAATCCCTGACCTCCCAGCCGGGACCCACCAGGTCTAAATCTCTTGGCCTGACTCTCCTGTTGGATAATAATCGGTTGGCGAGTACGACTAGTGTCACTACCAGTAACCGCCTTGCCCTACTGGCTCGCCTCACCTGCTTTCTTACTCCCCTTCGCATAGAAACCATGATCCTGGCAATGTGCGAGGGCGGTATTAACGACATCTGTATAAGTCATTAACGTCGGGTTCCCAATCGAATGCTTCCTGATCCTCCAGGCTAAGCCATTCATGAATCTTGACTTCTTCCACTACTCATCGCTCACCTCATTTGGCACAAAGTTCGCCAAACGGGTGAACTCTTCTTCGTAGTCTGCCACTGATCGGTCACCCTGAACTAAATCACTAAATTTCTTTCTCATCTCAGCCTCTACTACTGGTGGAAAGTATTCGCGATCGAACTGCACCCCGGATTCGAATGTTGTCATCATATTTCGCTCCTCAGCGGTGGTAACTCACTCCCACCATTGTAAGGCTGCCTCCGACAGACAAAAGGAAGCAAGAATCTGCCTCTGCACATCGGCACACTCCCGCATGCGCATATGGCGCTAAACATTTCTCTTCCAGTCACAAGCCTCTATCACATCTGTGCTACCCCGGAATTCAGGTGGGTGACCCTTCTGAAAGGTCTTCCTAACTCGCTGCCAAGACGGTGGCCCCACTGGACCCTGAACTGCTGGTGCCACTGGAGGTGGTGCCTGGGGCTGTGGAAAGTGAGCTGCCATAGCTCTCATTGCTGTTTCGACCGCCTGGGCCACTATCACTGCCACCTGAGTAGAGGAAATCAACTCGGGTGGGGGTGGTGGTAGCGGTACCTGTGGCTCCTGATCAGCCTCCCTAATTTCATCCCTAGCCTCAGCCCTCTCTGCTCTCTGCCTCTTCGGTGGCATCTGAAATAGATTGAATTGCGTAAGTACACAATTTAAACCAAAAATATACACAGCAGAAATACGATATCTCACAAGCGGAAAATGAATCAACAGTCCTAATAATAGGGCTCTATAACAAATGAGTGCTACACTGAAACGTAGTAAGCCGCACAGATCTTAAGGACACTAGAACCTGATGCTCTGATACCATCTGTGACACCCCGTCTAATTAATCCCGGGTGATCAGTCCTAAATCAAGTTAGAAAAGGTTTCTCAGTTGGTCCATTCTTAGCATCACTATCGTTTTTTTAAATTACTAACCACCTAAGTGAGAAAAGTAGACTGGTGCCAATTTTTATCTTTCAATTAATTAAATAAAACTCACGCGGAACATACAACAATACACAATCACAGTTAATTAAAATAACCATCCACAAATAAAACACCTAACCGAATAAACCATTGGTCCAAATATCCAATACAAGTAAATATCATAAAAACATCTCAAAAAGTCTACTACTGATAAATGAACAGTGAGCAACATGCTCTGATAACTACTAGAGAGTCTCTACAAGAATGGAAGAAGGAGGCGTCTATCAAAACCCCGCAACATCCACATGTGCTGCAGCAAAGGATACCTGGAATAGAGTCAAGCTTGACGCCCTTGTGGTTGGACACCTAAAAGGTTTTTAAATTTTTTATAGCAAGGGTTAGTACCCAAAAACATTTGAAAACATTTAACAAATGATTAACTTGCAGTAATAAATAAATATCCATGCTCTTCATATTTTAGTTAGTGCCGCACTCTCTTAAGGATTTCCTCACCCCTCCTCTAATGTGCACTACTAACGCTTCCGTTTAATGTACTAGGTCCCATGCTCCTGACCCAAATGCTTATTTTAACCCTTCAATATTACCTACTCTAACCGAGTATGCCTTAATTCATGATTTTTAAGTTATTATAAACGTCAAACTTAATTGAATCATTACTCCTTTTCATTTCATATAACATTCACACCTGTTATGCACATAATACATTTTTCACTATGCATTGATTATCCCATATATAATTATTTCCCTATTTATATAATTAATCATATTACCGTATTCACAAATATACTGGAATAACATTTAATACAAACTCTCGGCCGAGTAAGAATACTCTCAAAATATAAATTTTCCCAAGTGCTATCCCACTAGGTGTATTCACGTAACCTAGTTATCCAAGTTAGATTCGCTCACTAACTTAGTTTAAAATACGAATTTGGAGGCGGTCATATTCCTTTCCTGAAAGCGAGATGCCCCTCACCCATATAACGGACGCTATGACCTGAAATTTTACTCGCCCTACTCCTCAAGCTAGGGGATTCATCCACTACGCGCAACCTCCCCCTATAGCACTAGAGTATATAATAGTAATATTCAATCTCCGATATTAATGCACACACACACTATATATATATATATATATATATATATATACTATCACACACCGTATGTATATATATATATAAATATAAAATGTCCCGGCTACACCATGTACTAAATCCGTAACACAAGCCTATTTAATTTATTAAGAGTTTATGGTCCAACCCTAATTATTAATTAATTTGCACATTAATTAATTTAGTCACCTTTGGTATCGCCCCCACGATAAATTTGGACTCACTCTCGTAGCCCGAAATAACCTCACTCGAGTCTAAATTCCCGACTCTCGAATATATAATCATGACGTGTCACCCCAAAAACTCCCTCAAATCCTAATTAACTTTACTCACAATTTAATTAGATTTAAACTCATGTATAAATTTCTCAATAATTAATTACATAAAGATTATTATGTGAATTCCCTCATATATACATAACTGGGCGAATCTGCCAAATCCTGCCGACCTTCGATCGATCGGCCCCAGACCTTCGATCAATCGATCGAACAGGTCTTCGTCTTCTTCACGAAGACAGAATCAGCCATGGACGAAAATTCTCAAACCCTAGTTTCTTTTACCAGTAACCTCAAGCCCTCTTAACCTCAATACATGTTAGAAAACTTATTAGGAACCTCCAGGATGTCCACCAACATTATTAATTCGTCCATTAACTACAATTTCTAAATTTGGGGAAAAATTCATCTTTAACCCTTAACCCATTTACACCCGAAATTCCATCATCAAATCCGTTTTTAATTGTCCGGATATCATCCTACCAGATATGTATCAACTTATAAATATCATATTTTACATGAATCCTTACTCAAATTCGTAAATCAGATTATTATTTTCAAAATCCCATGTTTATGCCATGAACACCCAAAACGAATTTTAATCAATCACATCACATGAATATGAATTGAAAAACATATTCAATACTATTGCAAGTTATCCACTTGCCTTAGGTTTCGTAGTGTCTGATTCGGAGATAAATTCCAAGGTTGAAGATGATCCTTGTTGGCTCTGTAGTGATCCCAAAATTGCCTTTAACTGCTATTAGGGTTCCTTAATACACTTAGCCTTTTTCTAAAACTCTATCAGCCATTTTTTTTATTCCTTCTAATTCCTTAATTGACCTAAATCCCGTTTTTTGCCTAGTGGGCCAAGCCCAAGTGACCCAAATGCCCCCGTGTGGGCCCGGCTATGTCTAAAAACGCCCCGTGACCCGTTTCAACCCCGGGTACACTTTTCCGACTATCTCGGCCCATCCGGACTCAACCGTACACTCAGAATTGGCATCCGAATTAATTTATAAAAAATGTTTATCCCCTCACCCCTTCAGTCTATACCGACTCCCGGTTGAGATAAGTGCATACCCTGTCATTAATACTCAAAATGACTTAAATAAATAATTACTATTCACTTAGTAAATAACTTCCCATAAATATTAACTATTTAATCCTCGATTAATATTTAAATAAAATTTTCCTTAATTAATTCAATTAAATTACGATGCACAAGTAATTTTCAATTCCCGAATTAATCAAATATTTAATGCATGAAAATGTGGGGTGTTACACTAAATTGGCATTCGGGATAACCTAAATTATTTTAGGATTCAACGTCATTTTAAATCATAACCGTCACTTAAAGCAACGACATAATAAAACATAATATGATGCTATTTACATTCACTTAGCAGTAAATATGCAAAACTCAGTAAATTTTATCTCTTAAATCACTTAAAGTAATACTTACTCTGACGTCCTTTATTTTATATAATTAACCCTCATGTCAAATTAAAATAAAAACAATTACTCATAAATAAGGGGTATTACATACCCCCCCCCCTATAAGGGAATTTTGCCCTCAAAATTAAGGCGTACCTTGTAAAAGAGATGTGGATAATTCTCTCGAATATCATACGCACGCTCCCATGTCGATTCCTTGGCATTGTGATGTCCCAATCGAACACGAACCAAGGGCACCACCTTCGACCTTAGCCTACGCTCTCCGTGATCTAAGACTGCAAGTGGTTGTTCCTCGTATGAAATATCGAGTTGCAATTCGATATCATCCAAAGGAATGTGCGAGTGAGCTCCGTCACACCTTTTATACTTTTTCAAGGATGAAACATGAAACACGTCATAAATCTGTTATTGGCATTCCAGCAAGGCGAGTTGATATGCTACGTGGCCTACCTTTACAATAACGGGAAAAGGTCCTACATTGTGAGGCGCAAGCTTATCTTTCTTCCCAAATCATGTTATACCCTTCATTAGTGACAATGTTACCAAAACATTGTCCCCTACCTCCAATTCTACATGCCTTCTATTCGCATTGGCATAGCTCTTCTGATGGTCTTGGGTGATTCGGATGCGGCTTCGAATAAGCTCAATCTCTGAAGAGGTGTCTTAGATCATTTCAGGTCCAAGGAGCTTATTATCTCCTTCTTACAACCAACAAGTAAGTGATCTACATGGAGGACCATATAATGCTTCATAAGGTGTCATACCTATTGTGAATTTTTACGAATTATTATAAGCAAATTCAACCAAGGGAAGGTATTACCCCCATCCTCCTTTAAAGTCAAACACACACACTCTAAGCATGTCCTCCAACATCTGGTTGACTCTTTCCGTCTATCCATCTATTTGCGAGTGGTAGGAGGTACTCAACTTTAATTCAATCCCCATTGCTTCTTGGAAACTTTGCCAAAAATGCCACACAAAAATCTTGTCTCGATCAGAGACTATATTGATGGGCACCCCATGGAGTCTCACAATATCCACAGTAAAGAGTCGAGCGTAACAAGTCGTATGGAAATACGTACGTACCAGTAAGAAATGTGCTGACTTGGTCAGACAATAGAAAATAACCCGAATGGAATCATGGCCACTTTGTGACGTTGGAAATCCTATAATGAAATCCATCGAGATAATTTCCCATTTCCATGCCGGTATTTCTAATGGTTGTAACAATCCCGTTGGTCGTTGGTGATCTATCTTCACCAATTGACAAGTAGTACGTTGGCAAAAAAATTCAAAGATGTTCCTTTTCATACCCTCCCACCAATATTCACCGCGCATGTCTTGGTACATTTTGTCTCCACATGATGTACTACAAATTTGTACCAATGAGATTCAGTCATGATGGCACATCTCAAATCTCCCTCATCCGGGACAATAAGTCTCTTGTGGAAACGTAACCCACCCTCAGAACTGATAGAGTAGGAATCCTCTCCCTCAGTCAACAACTGGTGTATCCTATCTTGGCAATATTTATCCCTTCCTTGAGCTTCCACGACTCTCGTCACCATCGTAGGTGTAATGGTCAACATTGACATAAACGTCATTGCTATAGCATCCTCTCGGCTAAGTTCTTTCCATTTAGCCTTCCATACCTTTGCTAGTTCCCCTGCGGGTTTTCAGTTCAGCGCATCCGCTACCACGTTTGCCTTGCTTGAGTAATAATGAATATAAAATTTATAGTCCTTCACAAACTCCAACCATCGACGTTGTTGCATATTTAGATCCTTCTATAAGAATAAATATTGCAAAAATTTGTGGTTCGTGAAAAGACTAAACATCTCCCCCAGGAGGTAATGTCTCCATATCTTCAAGGCAAACACTATCGCAGTAAGATCCAGATCATGCACGGTATAATTCCTCTCATGGGGCTTCATCTTGCAAGATGCATAAGAAATGGCCTGATGCTCTTATTATAACACATCTCCCAATCCTTACAGGGACGCGTCAGTAAAGACTAAGTAGTCCACCCCAAGTCTTGGCAATGCGAGTACTGGAGAAGAAGTCAACTTATCCTTTAACTCATTGAAACCTAGCTGACAAAAAACATCCCATACAAACTTCACTCCCTTCTCGGTCAAGTTTATCAAAGGGCTAGCGATCTTGGAAAAATCCTAAATAAACGATGCTAATAACAATCCAAACCCAGAAAACTATGAATCTCAGTGGGCATCGTGGGCTAACCCCATTCTCTTACCGCGACAACTTTACTCTGGACTACAAAAATGCCCTCAAATGTCATAATGTGACCTAAAAACTGCACTTCCTGTATCTAGAAACCACACTTCTTGAACTTGGCATACAATTGATGATCCCTAGCATTTGCAGAACCAATCCTAAATGTTTAGCATGATCGGCTTCAGTCTGAGAATAGACTAGAATTTCATGAATAAACACTATGACAAACTGGTCTAGGAAGTCCCAAAATACTCTATTTATAAGGCCCATAAATACCGCAGGAGCATTGGTTAGCCCAAAAGGCATTACCAAAAACTCATAGGACCCATATCTAGTCAAGAATGCAGTCTTCGACACATCCTGCTCTCAAATCCAAAGCTGATGATGCCCAGTCCTTAAATATATCTTAGATAAGTACGACGCTCCCCTTAGTTGGTCAAACAAATCATCGATCCGTGGTAAAGGGTATTTGTTCCTAATGGCGACATTATTCAATTCTCGGTAATCAACGCATAACTAGAGGGAACCAACTCCCTTCATCATGAATAACACAAGAGCACCCCATGGTGACGTATTGCGTCGAATAAACCCTTGCTCTAATAGTTGCTTAATTTGATCAATTAACTCCCTCATTTCCACAGGAGCCATACGGTATAGAGTTCTAGCAATCGGTTGAGTTCTCGATGCTAAATCAATTACAAACTCTATTTCGCGACTTGGGGGTAAACTTGGAATATCCTAAAAAACATCCTGAAATTCTCTAATAATGGGTATCGAGTCTAGGGAAATGACTATATCACGTGAAGTCTCCTCTACAATATAATATATGTAAGTGTTCGAACCTCCCTCCGAAAGAGGCATAGCCACTAGAAACATTTCTTAGCCCGAAATGGCAAAGACTATACTCCTCCCTAACAATTTACCATAGTACCGTGTTTCACCAACTAATCCATACCCAAAATAACATCATACCGGACCATATCCAGGATGAGTAAATCGGCCTCAAAACATAAATTACCAAGGTCTATTCCTACCCTTTTACAAAAAAAGAATATAAGTGAACCATCACCCATGGAAGATTCAACACTAATAAAGGTACTCTCTATAGACCTAATCAACCCCGTTGATTGAGAAAAATACCCAGCACTAAACGAGTGCAACCTTCCCATATCAAATCACACATGACCCACATACCCGTGAATGGGAAACTTAGCCTCAATAGCTGGCAGTACAGGCGGGGCTGGAGGAAGTAAAGCATCCTGAATATGATACACACGCCCATATTAAATTTTCCCCTGTTGTAGAGGGATGGATGGGATAGGCGATGGAGGCTGTAGATGCACCTGCTGATTCTGAGGACCCCTAGGCAAATGTCCCCTAATCAACTGCGGACAAGATTTCGTAAAGTACCCATGTTCAGCACATTGAAAATAGAGGCCCGCCATACTCTCTGGATAATAACCCCAATTATTATTTAGAAACTCCCCTATGCCTTGGCCCTGTTGGTCTCAACCCCCATTATTACCTCGGCCTGCTTGGCCTTGTTGGACCACATGTTGCTGCTGCAGCTGGGCACCCTGACCGTGCCTAAAACCACCTCCACCAAAATTAAAACTCCCAAAACATTGTCTCTTGGAAAAATCCTCGTGCTAGGTGTCCCTCTCTTAATGTTTACTTCCCGACTATTGTGGTGATGGTAGGGCTCCACCGGCACCATTACATCCCTTCTTACTAAGTTGCCACAAATCCATACTCTTCTTGTTTCATTTCACATGAAGATGATGATCTTGGCAGTGGAGCAAGGTTGCATTCATCACATCCTAAACGTTTGCAAAGATGGATTTCCCAATAAGTGCTGCCTTATTCTCCAATTCAAGCCCCCAATAAATTTTGATATTCTCCTCTCCTTCGGAATTACATCATCTAGCACAAATCTCCCTAGATGAGTAAATTCCTCTTCATATTTCGTAACTGGTCATTCCCCTTGAACCACATCCTAGAGTTTCCTCCTCATGTCCTTCTGGACTACGGGAGAAAAATACTTCCGATCAAACATAACCCATAAGTCTGATATAGACATGGTATCCCTATACGCTGGAGTGGTCACTGACTCCCACCAATGTAAAACTGCTCCTACCAGTTTAATAAGTGGCGAGAATTTATTTTTGTTCCCCGCTACACTCTACCATTCAGAGATGACGTTTAATATCTTTCCTTCACTTGTTGGATACTATCACATCAGCACCACCCTGAAATTCTGAAGGCTGACCTTTTAAGAAAGATTCTCTAACTCTCCCATGGGGAAGGTATCGCATGGGCTTCCACCTCCGATGCTACCGGTTATTGGGCTTGGGTGAACTTTTAGGCCATAGCAGTCATTGTAGCATTGACTGCCTGAGCAACAATATTAGCCACTTCGATGGCATTAATCGTTCCTTGCGGTGGTGGGGGTCTACATTATATTATACCACCCGATTTCTCTTTGTTGGGCGACCGCTTCTAGGCAGAATCTGAGATAAAGAAACAACTGGATCAGAATGCCATTTAAACAATTTATCTTTGCAAAAGATCACAAACATACACAAATAAACCAGTCCTAACAATAGGGCTCCAAATCAAAGAACACTAACATGATAAGTCCTCATAGATCCTAAGGACTCTAGAACCTGATGCTCTAATACCATATGTGACACCCCGCTTATTAAAATAAGAGGTTGGCAGCCCGATACTCTAATAATATACATGAATCATAGATGGTCCATTCTTAGCATCACTGTCGTGAAAATAATAGTAAGAGATAACCACCAATTATTTTAGAAAATAGATGTCTAGTAATTTTTATGTTTAAATAAAACTATTTAGACAATCCAATTTGAAAATAAGGTGGATATAAATAAAGACAAATAACAATTTAACAATCACTCATAACATAATAACCGAACAAGCTATCGGTTAACAGACTGGTACGAAATAGGTTACACCAAGTGTTATAGTAAATACAAACAATATATACCATTACAAAACTTAGGCAACACGCCCCAATGTACCGACTGATCATAACTTGATTATACAAAAGAGTGATGTGTCTATCACAAAAGTCCTATAACATCTGTAAAAATTCTATAGCCCCTGGACACTAGGAAGGAAGGATCAACACGGGCATCCTTGCGGGGGAGCACCTAGACGTAAAAGATAACCACAAAAGATAGAGAAATATAGACGGGTCAGGACCCGGTTTGATATGAAAAACATGTGAATAAAATGCATAATAGTTATGAAAGATAAACCTCATAAGCAGTTCCAATCCTCTCTGATAAACAATAATTATCCTCACCTCTCATCTAAATGCACATCCTAGTGCAATATCATTTATAATGTTAACTATTCATTTACGCAAGAGAGATAACTAAATTCAAATTCAATACACTAACATTACAGATTTGTAAAATATGGTTTTCCCAGTCTATTCCTCACTAGGAAACTTATTCCAAATAGTTGATTTATAAAATGCTTTAGCCATTTATAAAATGCCACATTTATGAGAATAGTTACAATCACAATATACGTATTCTATGATTATCCTTCTGGGAGTCACCCCACTGGATGCGCCCCTAAATAGCTATCATCTTCCAGGGCCTATAACCAAGACCACCTAGGCACCCTAAATCACGTCGCATGGGAAGCGGGCATATACCTTCGATAGTCAGTCATAACGATACCCGAAATTAGCTCACTTCAAATAAAACAACACAATGTAACCACAGGTTCAATGGCCGAGGACTATATTCACCCTGCATGCACTAGCCAGGGGACTTCAACTCATTCGTGTAACTTCCCTTATGACCGCATTTAGAGAGGTTTGTATATGCAAGTCATAATTCACAAGATATTCCAATTAAAAGTACATTTTATTTCATCCGGAACCATGTGTGTCTAACGATATAAGTTACCAAGTTTAATTTGCCACCATACTAACCTCTGAGAATTTATAAAAACACTAAAGTCTATCAAGAGTAATTTAACTCATACAAATATCTAAAAGTAAAAAATTATGTAATCCTATTGTCCCCTAGTCCTAGACTAGCTTACTAAATAAAGAACTACCCTAATCTTCTATTAAATAGCCCCCGAAATAAGACCATTTACCCCCTTTCTAATCTAGGGTACTCATATCCCTAATATAAGACACTAGTACTCTTTATTACTTCATAAGAGAAGGTTCTTAGGACTGAAACCTCAAAGAAAAGGTCTAAAAATTGAGTTAGATAAATATCATAAAACAGTAGGATTTCTGAATCGATTCGCCCCTGATAGCGAATCGATTCGCCTTAAAAGAGAATCGATTTGGCTGAGAACACTAACTTTTTGTCTCATGCCGAATCGATTCGTCCTTAACCCAAATCGATTCGTCTCCCGAGACCTGTAGCCACCCTTTTTAGGGAATTGATTCACTAGGGAGGGCGAATCGATTCTCCTTGGTAGATTTGGCCACTTGGGGGCTACGGGTTATATGGAACCCAATTTCCCAACACCAACAATCAATAATCCCACCAAATCAATCCTACACAACCATTAACTAATGTAACCAACACAAATTCATATCTAAATCAATGTTTAAGGGTTTAAACACCAAAAATCATATTAACCCATAAATGGTAAATCTCAAGAACACAACTAAAATACAAATTATCCACACTAAATCATTTTCAATTTAAAAACTTGCCTTAGGATCGTAGTCTCGTATTATCTTACGGTAAGAACAACTCCAAGCTTCAATTTTTTGTTTCTCTCTTTATCTCCTCTTTCTCCCAAGATCTCTCTTCTCTCTAACTCTCTCCAAGTTTAGAACACATAAACGAGAAATAAATGTTGTTAGAAGACTTAAATGCCCAAATACACTAAGTATAACTGTAAATGCTACTACATAAATAAAACGACTTGTAAAAACACAATTAATTCATAATCGGTCAAAAGTATCCAAAATCCAAAAGTACGACATGGTACTTATTTTGACTATTTTGACTATTTTTGGAATAACCACGCCCTCTGAATTGCCATCCGGGATAAAATAAGTTATTTCATGATTCAATGTCATTTTAAATCATAATCGTCGCTTAAATCACAATGACACAATAAAACATAATATGATGCTATTACATTCACTTAGCAGTAAATATGGAAAACTCAGTAAATTTTATCTCTTCAATCACTTAAAGTAATACTTACTCTAACTTACTTTATTTTATATAATTAACTCGCATGGAAAATTAATGTAAAAATAATTACTCATTAATAAGGGGTATTACATGAATACCCTTTCCAACGCCCCCCCCCCCCCCCACCGCGTTATTCTAACCTGTGGTACGGACGAACGATCCGTTTACTCCAAGTGGTTCCCGGGCATTTTTTCGCCCCATTTGACTAAGGTCGACCTTTCAAACCGAACAAAACTCTTTGGAATGTCAAAGTAAATCTCCTCACCTTTCCAACGGTCTACCCTATGTGCGATTTTGACTGACCATATGGACGAACGATCCATTTTCGTCCGACGATCTCCCATCCAAAAGATTGACGTATGCTTCTGAGCCACATTTGACCCAAAGTCAACTCCCTGACCCGGGAGCGGTCCAAAGGACTCTTGAAGGTCTCTGAAGTAATTTTCTAATGTATGCCTCGTGTGCGATTCAGATCAAAGGTTTGCATTCTACAATCATTTTTCCTAAAAAATCAGCACGAGACTTCCAATTGGGAGGTCCAGATCCTTGACTATCGGCACAGTGTCAAGGATTACCTGCCTATAGGCACTCCCTAGGGTAGCCCGATCAACACCCCCCTTGACCCTATAATTAGAGGCCATGACCTCACTGTGACACCCCCACTAATTAAATACCCGGTAGCTACTCCTTTATGAAATTAATACAGAATATCAAGCTGGTTCAGTCGTAGTATCACTGTCTAAAACATTTAATTTATTACTAGCCACCTAATATTTAGAAAGAGATAGATGCCAAATTTTATTAATTAAATTAACATTAACCAAGTAATTAAACGAACAATCATCGATCGCATAAACAATCTCATGTAAATAACCAACGGAATGAAATAAACTGAGTCTGGAGTAAACACTCCAATAATAATAATGCCAGAGTAAATAAAATCCCTATACAAGAGTTTGTTTAAACAAATATATATATATATATATATATAATAATGAAAGTATGCGTCTACAATCTCTAGATAAGAATTGGGAACCATGCCCTAACTGATATGAACGGCCCTGAAGGAATCAAGAATAAATGTGAGGTGTCCAATACCAAGATCCAGTAACTTCCACATCAGCTACAGCACATCATCAGAATGGATCTACTATGCTTGGTGTCCGTATGGCTAGGCACCTAAAATGTTTTTACAAAAAAATAGATTTGGAGGAAAACGGGCCATAGCCCGAGGTGAAAATAGTTTAAAATTTAGCAAGTGTTTAAATTACAATTAAACAACACACATTATAAACATGTTAGTTGCATACTCTAAGATGAGTTTCTCACTCTCAACTAATGTGCATTCCTAACATATGCCCTTAACCCATCCTAGTTATACCGCTAACTAACTAGTCTGTACCACTCCTGCTTTCGCATTCTAACATAGAGTATCTACTCGTAACACCCAAACAAGTCATATTCATAAGACATTTTCACTTTCATTAAATTACTTATCTCAAGTGTTAATTAAATTCTCACATTCTTAGCTCATTCAAATATCTTAGTTATTCACATTTACTAAGCAACAGTGAACCATTCATAAGTATATATATATATATATATATATATATATATATATATATATATATATATATAATCCACTCTCAGTACATATATACATATAAGGCACCCCTAGGCTAAGTTGCGGTGCACGCATACTCTGGTATCAAATCCAAGTACATCACGTACGTAAGGATCACGTGTTTTGAATCACTCAGTAACCATCTCAATAAGCAAAATCACACATATTGGAGGCGAACATAGTTCACATACCCATGGGTCATGCACATACCAATGCTCCCATGGTCAGTTGACTTATCAACTCACAAATAAGCAATTCACAGTCCTATGTCCTTAAGGTACCAATCTAAATCCCCTTGAAGGCACACAAAGATAAGATGGTCTTTTTTCAAAAACTAACCTCCCGTGATTGCTAGTATGGTAGGTATGTCATACACATAAGAAATCCATACACTAGGCATTCACCCAACCTAAGTAATCATAGTCCAATATAGGTATTCACACATTCATCTAGTAAGTCTCGTACATAACAAGTTTATCCCGAACATCATACGCAATATATATTTAGCTTGATAACTCTCGTCGTATCAATATGAGTACTTAAACCTATCCCAAAAGGTTACTAGGTCTCCTATAAGTTTTTAGTGTCATTTCAGTAACTTAAATTCCCTTTGTTATTGTCCTTATCCTTATATCATCATTCCTTCCCATTATAGATCCAATTCGAATGATTCCTAACCGTACCTCACTTGGTAACCTCGTAAGCAATAACATTCAATTACATAAGGTATTCCATTTTTCTAGGCATCAACTAAGACCCTATTAACCTTAACTAAGTCCCATAATATCCAATTAATTACCATAAGTGTCATCATAGACCTTGGAATTTTAATTAAACCTTAAATGAAAACAATTACCAAAAATCAGAAGGGGTCGGTCGATCGATCGTCAATTGATCGACATTCTTGAGTCGATCGATCAATCAAGCAGGTATTTGCCCAGAATTTCCTTCACCGGTTATGGGTTTCCTCTTTTTACACCTCCAATTCTTCATTTCAATATCCACAACTCTCAACCAAGTATACTAATCATCATACCAACATGTTTACATAATTTCTAACATTATTAGAGTTATTAAATCATCCTCAATCAACAGTTTCTTGGATCAAAAGTCACAACTATTCCTCTAAACCTAGTTCTTCCAATTTCTTCAAGAACATCATAAATCCTAATTAAATTTCATAATTCCCTTTCATATCTAATATATGGCCAGAAGTTTTAACTGCATGAAATCCTACCCGGATTAAATGTTTAATTATCCCATTTCTCAATTTATATTATTGTTCATGATAAATCTTCAAATCTACATTATCATGTAAAATATATGCTTGGAATCTTTGCAAGATAAATCACTTTCTTGGAAAATAAAGATTATGATCCATTGATGACGGTATTAGTTGGTTCTCCGGACATGTTGGCACACTCAAAATGATCATACAGATGACATAAAAATAAAATACTTTTAAATCCATTAAATTTGGTCCTGACACGTGCGTCTGAACTTAATTTCCGAAACGTACGTATTTTCAACTTACGAAAATTTTAATAAATTCAATATTCACATATTACCATAATCATTCAGTAATATTTAACATTATCATCATATTTAAATACTAACTCTCATCTCGCTAGTTATTTAAATCCGAATTAATTTCCAATTGATTATTCCAAATTACTTTAATTAATCCCACAATTAGAAGTAATTTCATTTAATTAATATCATAATTAAAAGTCATAAAATTACTGGGTATTACATACTTCCCTCCTAATAACGGAATTTCATCCCAAAATTCGGAAAAGTAGGCGTACCTGGAAAAAGTAGGTATCCTCTAGTACTCAAAATGAAATATAAAGAAAGGCTCAATCACTATATCCCCCACTTCACAACAAGCTTATTGAACACTCTTGACACTTTATCACTTATAGGGTTTCATCTCAATAAATGCACCTCACATTTTGTTCTTACTAAACAACATTCGAATAAGAATAGTATGTACGTCATTGGCCGCATTAGCTCAATATTATTGTGAGTTCGCACCTCACTCCGTATCAACTCCCGCGTTTATTGAAACACAAAACTCACCTCCTGGGAGCAACCATAAAACATCAGACTACTCTTGTCCATTCTTTGAATCTATGTTCCCACGTTGTGACTTTTACACAAGGGAAAGCCACTTCATACGGTTGATGGTTAACTCATTATAGTCATCGAACTCCAACTTCTGACTGATCAAAAACTCGGATAATCCGCTCACCTCTAAGAATCCAGAGGGAGGATAGTAAGGTTTATCCACCCAAACCTTAATAAGAACCTTTTTCCACTATAAATAGGTACGGGTGATTTATAACAACTTTCCTATTAGGTAATATCCTATCCCAATTACCATAGTATACTTCACTTACTAGAAATGAAAATATCGCAATGAATCCAAAATTACTTTCATACATTTCCACTAGTCGTCAATCACCTTGCGCCTATTCCTCGGGTTTTAGGTAATACAACTTTCTCAAAAAGAAACTTTTCCCACTACGTCCTTCTACCCCATATTGAAGGTGGGTTTCGGGTATCTCATCCTAGATCGAATTAATACTTGTTAAGGCCACATACCAGCACGGTCACTATCTAATAGTGTAAATCACCCAAGGATATAATAACTTCCTTCCTTCCTTCTGGAAAACCCATTCCACACATTTGAAGGAACTCATTACTTATCTATAAGTTGGCAACCCTTCAAAGAAATTTGCCAACTTGACTCTTCCATCACTAGAATCATTGGCTTGATACAAAATTATCTAGCTGATCATCTTACCCCAATCGATCTACTACTTACTATACCCCTTTCAATACCGACTTTCACTTATAATTCTTCCTGTTAAGTGATAAATAATAACCCTCTCCTTCCCTCTGCGTATACCAAAAGTTCTGACCCATTCACTTTTTACCACGTTGTGCACATCCGTACTCTTTATACCTTATCAACATCCTCACTTTATTTAGGTGTAAGCCACACTCAATATTCAATTAGGTGGAACTACGCTCCAAATTGTCCATAATAGTTAAATATTTGTCTTCTCAAGGGATACCCTTTTTTTAAATGGCTTCCCACTGCCCTTCAACCACCAATTTCGGACGTGCTATTCCGAGCGCGCATGAGTATAATAAATATCATCCTTCTCTTACGAAGCTTAATGCATTATACCTCTACTATTTTGTAATATCAATCTCAGATGTATAAATCTTACTCTCTTTATTCTTCCGACGATTATTACATTAGCAAACCAGTGTGTCTACACCCCTTATAACCCATGCATATGGGTTTAAACATCACATATGCTTGATAAGTACTCCAAACTCTTTATTGCCCCTGTATTTGCAGCGTGGCTATACCACTTGGGCATTCTCAATCAACCCTGAATTTGAAATTCTAAATTCTCCTAACATCATTTCATCCTTCAATCCACTAAAATGAAACAAAATTATCAGCACGTCCTCACTAACAACTGGCTCTACTCACCTTATATCGTAAATTACCCCTTTAACTTCTAGTTATAACTACATATTTTCATATTGATTGAGGTACCCAAATCATTGATGAATGGTTAAACATCTTCTTACTACCAACCTTACACTAAGTTTTATGCGCGGGGTGTCTCGCAAAGCGAAATACAAACAAGTAACCCCCCCATTACACTACTACCGAGCATTATCGGTCATCAGAATTAGTTAGGCCTTCATTGCATGATATGTACCCCTATATTCCCTTCTCTTGACAACAAAGTTACATCTCCTTCCGCAATTACACTTAAACAAGGAATTTCTTCCAAAAGATACTGTCTCTTAACATCGATGGTAATCCCATTACATATACATCATGCAAATAGAATCAGGGCTCTCAAAATCCCATCCCCTGGCATACAACAATGGGTATTAACTTCCATGTCTCAAAAGGGTGATATGACAATGCACTCTTCTTATTACCACATCCTGAGCTTTAATTATAATAATCAGCTAAATCTTTTCGCTGAACAGTAAACTAAATAAACTCTGATTTATATCCATAAAGTCTCTACACATATCGGGAACAAATATTCGAGACCATTATACCTATCGAAGTCTAAACAATACATATATACAAATATATAAGTGCGAGTCCGTCTCTCTCGTAGATGGGTCCTCGCCACAACAAAACATTTTAGACTAAGGTAGTAACCCCGATAGACTTGCAAGATCCTCACACTATCGGTTTAAGCATATTATAAAACCATAATTAGGATAACATCTTACTCGTATAACACATCATAAAAATGAGAAATTTCAATAAGGTATATACCACTATCGATACACCCATTCCTCCTCCGCGGATAACACTAAAGGTAACTCCACTATACTAGAGAAAATATTCATATAAATAATAACATTACCGATATACACACTAAACATGACTCTCATGTGAGTATAGAAATAAAACTGTAGTAACTCGTTCCTGACACATACAATACGCAACATCATATGAGGATATAACTCATACTTCTATCTTGCCAATTGCCCTAGCTTCTCAAATGGTTCTTGGACTTAACATACCTATACGTACCAAATCGAACATTTGAATAACTATTTCCCTTGCTACGCCCCATACCCTTATCCCTATACTTGCTTCGGGAAAAATTTTAATGCACGAGTTTCACTTCACACAAAATACCTCTACACATAATCCACTTATCTTCGGTCACATTGACCATGTTAGGGTTGTCCTTTTCTCGAACGATGGTAGTCTCGACTCTGATGACTACCTTTATTGTTCCCTTAGCTTTGACGGCCCTAAGGAACATGCTACTGGCTTTAACAACTCTTACTGAAATCACTATCGCACGGTAATAATTCATCTATCAAAATCATTTAAATGGGTCCCTTGATGGGTCTCCCCCTTATGGTGCTTCACCAACACTGTTTCCCCCAGTCTTACATTATCTAAATTCTTCGATCCTTATAGCTCCCCACACAAGGAACCGTTTACCTCCATATTAACCAATCGCATCATTGTTACCATCAGCATTGATCGTCCAAGCAGAAATCCACAGAAGTGCTACCAATTCTCTTTGAAAGTTAATTTCCCCCTTTAATGTCCCCTTCTCCATTGCACCTACTTCATTCGGTGTATTATTCGCTAATTAATTAAATTTATTTTCACAAAATGACCTCTATCTGACCCTCTTGTGTGAGTTCAGAACAACGTCCCATCTTATTTTGAACAACTGATGAAGGAACTTACGATCAAACCATACGTATGCGCCTTTTTTTGACAAACATCCCACTTCTAGGTGTGGTAGTTGCTTCTCACCATTGTGACTCTGCTCTTACGAGCTAAGAAAAATTTTACACTAAATTTTCACTTCTGATTAACCATACTCCGACATATGCCCATGCCTTTGGATATTTTACCTTTGTTGGCTAACACACACGCCAAGTTGTGTCCAAGTTGTCTTTACCGTCCTGGGCTTCCATGACGTAATAGGGGTGACCTCAACTATGGTCATCATTCTTGAATATACCTTATAAGCTCAACTGAGTTTTACCTCCTGATGTCCGCCTAACTCGTACGACATACTGAATTGTTCGGCACACGAACACACCCAAATGCAAATAAGATTCACTATCATATAAATTATAGCAGGAGAACAAAATCTTACCCAAGAAATCAACAATCCTAAACATAGGTCTCTATATCAAAGAAAGCTATGATGGAAGAATAGTAAGTCGCACGGATCCTAAAGGACACTAGAACCTGATGCTCTGATACCACCTGTGACACCCCGACTAATTAAATAACGGGTAGCTGCTCCTTTATGAAATTAATACAGAATATTAAGTTGGTTCAGTCATAGCATCATTGTTAAAAACATTTAATTTATTACTAGACACCTAGTATTTAAAAAGAGAGAGATGCCAAATTTTATTAATTAACATTAACAAAGTAATTAAACCAACAACCATCGATCGCATAAACAATCTCATGTAAATAACCAACGGAATGAAATAAATTGAGTCTGGAGTAAACACTCCAATAATAATAATAATGCCAGAGTAAATAAAATCACGATACAAGAGTATGTTTCAGCCAATATATATATATATATATATATATATATATATATATAATGAAAGTCTGCGTCTACAATCTCTATATAAGAATTGGGCACCATGCCCCAACTGATATGAATGACCCTGAAGGAATCAAGAATAAATGTGGAGGCGTCTAATACTAAGATCCTGTAACCTCCACAGCAGCTACAACACATCGTAAGAATGGATCTCCTATGCTTGGCGTCCCTGTGGCTGGGCACCTAAAATGTTTTTACAAAACAAAAAAAAAGATTTAGAGGAAAACGGGTAAGAGTCCGAGGTGAAAACAGTTTTAAAATTTAGCAAGTGTTTAAATTACAATTAAACAACACATATTATAAACATGTTAGTTGCATACTCTCACATGAGTTTCTCACCTCTCAACAAATGTGCACGCCAAATGAATGCCCTTAGCCCATCCTAGTTATACTGCTAACTAACTAGTCTGTACCACTCCTTCTTTCGAATTCTAACATAGAGTATCTACTCGTAACACTCAAACAAGTCATATTCGTAACCCATTTTCACTTTCATTAAATTACTTATCTCAAGTGTTAATTAAATTCTCACACTCTTAGATCATTCAAATGTCTTAGTTATTCACCTTTACTAAGCAATAGTGAACCATTCACGAGTATATATATATATATATATATATAATCCACTCTCAGTACATATATACATATAAAGTACCCCTAGGCTAAGCTGCGGTGCATGCATACTCTACTATCAAATCCATGTACATCACGTACGTAAGGATCACGTGTTCCGAATCACTCAGGAACCATCTCAATAAACAAAATCACACATATTGGAGGCAAACATAGCTCACATACCCATGGGTCATGCACATACCTACGCTCATATGGTCATCTGACTTATCAACTCACAAATAAGCCATTCACAGTCCTATGTACTTAAGGTTCCAATCTAAATCCCCCGAAGGTACACAAAGATAAGATGGTCCTTTTTCAAAAACTAATCTCCCGTGATAGCAAGTATAGTAGGTTGATGAGTCTCCTACATAACAAGTTTGTCCCGAACATCATACGCAATATATATTTATCTTGACAACTCTCAGCGTATCCATATGAGTACTTGAACCTGTCCTAAAAGGTTACTAGGTCTCCTATTAGTTTGTAAGGTCATTTCAGTAACTTAAAGTCACTTCGTTACTGTTCTTATCCCTACATCATCATTCCTTCCCATTATAGTTCCAATTCGAATGATTCCTCACCGTACCTCACTCTGTAACCCTCGTAAGAAATAGCATTCAATTCCATAAGGTATACCCTATTGGCCTTAACTAAGTCCCACAATATCCAATTAATCACCCTAAGTATCATCATCGACCTTGGAATTTTAATTAAACTTTAAAGGAAAAGAATTACCAAAAATCAGAAGGGGTCGATCGATCGAAGAAAAGGGGTCGATCGATCGATCAAGTAGGTATTTGCCCAGAATTTCCTTCAACAGTTACGAGTTTCCTCTTTTTATACCTCTAATTCTTCATTTCAACGTGCACAACTCTCAACCAAGTATACTAATCATCATACCAACATGTTTATATAATTTCTAACATTAGTACAATCATTAAATCATCCGCAATCAATATTTTCTTGGATCAAAAGTCATAATTATTCCTCTAAACCTAGTTCTTCCAATTTCTTCAAGAACATCATAAATCCTGATTAAATTTCATAATTCCCTACACATGAAGCATGATTTCGTATCTAATATATGGTCAGAAGTTTTAATTCTCCCATTCCATAATTTATTTCATTGTTCATGATAAATCTTCAAATCTACACTATCATGTAAAATATATTCTAAGAATATTTGCAAGATAAATCACCCGCCTAGAAAATAAATATTTTGATCCGTTGATGGCGGTATTGGTTGGTTCTCCCTCTCTTTCCGGTCACAAATCCAGTGACGGTGGCGGTGTGTGGTGGTTATGGCCGTGGAAACCCATGGAACTTCTCCTCTCGTCCTCTCTAACTGCCATGATGCTTTTTGGTTATGAAAACCCTAAGGGACTCAAGTTTTGACTAATAATTGAAACCTAAATTTCGTAGGTCCCTATTCACCAAAAATAGGAATGACTAAAATACCCTCCCGGATTGCCGGTTAGGCCTAAAAATTCCTCGGGACCCAAACTTAACCCCTAACTAGTGTTTTCTGACTATCTCGACCCTTTCGGACATGTTGGCGCACTCAGAATGATCATACGAATGATATAAAAATAAAATACTTTTAGATTCATTAAATTTGGTCTTGAAATGACTGACACACGTGTCCCAACTTAATTTCCAAAATTGTCGTATTTTCAACTCACGATAATTTTAATAAATTCAATAATCACATATTACCATAATCACTCAGTAATATTCAACATTATCATCGTATTTAAATACTAACTCTCGTATCGCTAGTTATTTAAATCTGAATTAATTTCCAATTAATTATTCCAAATTACTTTAATTAATCCCACACTTAAAAGCAATTTCATTTAATTAATCTTATAATTAAAAGTCATAAAATTATGAGGTATTATGGAGAAGGAAGTATGGGGGTTCCTTGGGAAATTACAGTATATGAGCTCGTTCATTAGACCATTGACTTTCATCTGTTAACCCATCTTCAAACTCCTTGGAAAAGATCAACGAAAGTCTGGAATGAAGCTTTCCAATAAGCCTTAAAACAAATCAAGTAATACCTAACCCAACCTCCGGTGCTCATGACACTGTAGCATGATCTTCCGTTACTCCTATACATAATCATAACGGATACTACAGATGGGGTTTTGCTATCCCAATACCTCTAGAGCCATGTACTATGTTAGTCGAAAGTTGGCCCGTTATGAAGTTAACTACATCTCCTTAGAAAACGCATGTGTCACCCTTGTCTGGGTTACCCAAAAGTTACGAAACTACATTCTCACCTTCCCCTAAATATTGTATCTCAAATGGATCCCATCAAGTACCTACTCTAGAAGACTGCCCTATCCAGTTGAATGGCTCGTTTGTTGATGCTTATAGTCGAATTCATTATTACCTATGTCACAGAGAAAGCCATGAAAGGAAGATCCATCTTTGACTCCCTTATTGACTACCTTGTAGAAGGGGACGATGTGTGGATTTTTGAGTTCTCGAATGAGAATATCCTTTATGTCTCCCAAGGAGACCTTCGATGGAAAATGTTCTTTGATGGCTGTGCAAATAAAAAGGGTGTCGCAGTGGGATCCTCCGAATTTCCCCTGATGACTCTCACACTCCAATTTCCATCAAATTGGATTTTCCCCGCACCAACAACATTACTGAATATGAGGCGTGAATGGTAGGCCTGAAAGTTTCCCTCAAGAAAGAAATTCGATACCTTGATGTCAATGGGGATTAAGCCCTCATCATCTATAAAGTACTTAGAAAATGGAAAGTCAATGATGAGAAAGTCTTACCCTTCTATGTCCACCTAGAAGATATAGCTTCTTAATTCCAAGAAATCACCATCCACAACCTTCCCCGAGTAAAGAATAACCTAGCCGATGCACTTCTACCTTAGCCCCCATGATCGACATGCCCAAAGGAATAACCATGTCCCCTTTACTTTTCGAAAAATAAGGCAAACCAATCCACTGCTACCAGATTAAGTTTGGCACAGAGGAACATCCCAAGATAGCCGACTGCTAGTACTATGATATTTGGCTCCTCCTCAAACATGTTAGGTATCCCCAAGGATCTAATAAGAAAGATCGAGCAACTCTCTGCAGATTGGCTACTAAGTACATTATCTATGATAACGCACTGTTTAAGATAAACCTCTATGGAACCCATTTGCACAACAACGTAGGGGCTGACATTGAAGAAATGACCCATAAAATCCACAACGAGGAATGCGAACCCTATATGAACAGCCACATGCTCGCTAAGAAGATCACCTGAAAGGGTTACTAGTAGACTACCATGCTTCAAAATTGCACATCTTACATTCAAAGATGCCTTAAATACCAACAGTTTTCCAACCTACAACACTTACCTCTGTCAGAATTGTACAATGACTTCTCCCTAGTTGTTCTCCACATGGGGCATTGACATCATAGGGAAGGTTACACCGAAATCATCCAGCGGGCATGAGTGCATTCTATTATCCATTGACTACTTCACCAAATGGGTCAAAGACGAGTCATACGCAATTCTAAATGTCGTGAAAGTGGCTAATTTCTTTAAGCATAAACATCATCTCCCGATATAGGGTCCCGCACGAGTCAGTTTTAGACAATTGACTACATTTTGAGGCAAAACATTACAGAGGTGGTGGAAGAGTATGGGATTCAAAGATACAAATATTCTCCATGACAACCTCAAACCAACGGATTAGTCAAAGAAGCCAATAATAACCTCAAAAAAATCATCAACAAAATTACCAAGAGTTGTCGAGATTGGGCCGACAGGATCCCTTACACCCTCTGGGACTACCGCACTTCAATTTGAGTTTCTACTAGGGCTACCCCTTACTCTCTAGTCTATGGAAAGGAAGCAGTCCTATCCGTAGAGTTATAAATCCCTTCGCTACATGTCATGATAGAAAATAAGGTCAGTAAGGAAGACTGGCACCAAAGCCGTCTTGATGAACTGTCCCTCTTAACCAAAAAAAAAGCTGAAATCTCTATATCACATACAAGGTACCATTATCGTATAGCGCGATAATTCAATAAGAGAGTCAAGGAGCGTGGTGTCTGAGAAGGGGACTTAGCCCTCAAAGAAATAGTAGAGCCTATTTGGGACCTTAGAGGTAAATTCAAGCCCAATTGGGGCTACACATACATCATGAAGGAGATAATGGTGCATCCGGTTAACCTGGATCATCTTAAGAAATTCTACCCCTAGTAAGAAATCTCAGTGCGCTACGACTCTTCTCATCTCCCTTTGATTCAAAAAAAAAATCAATCTTCATTTCCCCCTAATCCGAACTACGTTGGGCCTGATCCTCTAAAAATATTTTTCAATTATTTTCTCAAAACCCTTAGTGGTACGTAGGTAGCTCATCTGTTTATATGAGCACAACCCCTTTCTTTTTCACAAAATTCTATTATTTTCTTATCTCCGAAAATGACAATTCATTTTAGCATATTCATGAACAAAAGGATTATATATGACTTAGCGATTGGTATAGATAATTCAAAATGCAAAACTCATCAAGAGGCAGAACTAGATAATCAAAAACATCTTTATTTCATTATTCCAAATTTTGGTAAATTACATCAGCGTAAGGAAACAAACGACTTCCCTTGCTAGCCTACACCTACTTTCCTAAAAACCCAAAATAAAACCAAGCCCCAATACTTCTAAAATTCTCACACAGTATAACCAAAGTAACCACCAACAAACCCAAACATCATACAAAAGCTTCATAAATTTTACCCACAACTACCAGAAAAACTTCCTTCAATACCCATATCCTGGGGTTCCCAAGACTTCCCTACTTCAAGGGAATGTTGCTCATGCACCATTGAATGATAATCCCCGATCAACCTCGAGAAAATCACGACACCTCCCTCTATAGTGTCAAAAATAACGAATAGCATTTGCCCTTAAGATATGATAGACTCGCCCAGTAGACTAAGAACGATGGGTCAACGGATGATGATCATCCCATAAAGATCCAAGCTGCATGCGTATACTCTCCGTCAGGTCCTCCATAGAAAAAAAATCTAGTGTGTGCGGTGGCACGATTTCCTCCCAACTATTTTGGCGCAGAAGCCTCTAGGGAAAGTAGAAAGAGGTCTGCTTGAGGCCAACAAACCGAGCACATTGGTACTCCCCGAGCTCCAATTGGGAAATAACTCCCCTTCCAAGACACATACCAGCGTAAGACTAGAGCGTCATGCTCTATAAACTAGTTCCCCAGACTCTCAATGGCCAGGCCTACTCTAATGAAATAGCACGAGAAGAAGTACAGAACCGCCATAAAAGCATACTCAGGTGGGACCACCATGCAGAATCTGTCAAAAAACCACATAATCAGCATCACGGGGCTCCTTCTCAGAAAGTCAGAATGCTCCTCCCGCCAGGCATCCATGCCATTCAAAGTCTTTGCCAGTATCACCATCGTAGGACTGCGATGGTATGACATCTAGGAAATGATAGCTGCAAGTTGGGAGTCTATATCATTTCCCCAATCATAAACAACATTTTTAAAACCAGGCCTAGAATAACAGCCCCAGTGTAACCGGCATCGTCCACATCCTATGAATGCATGGATCGCAGCACTGCTATAAGAGAAATCACTCCTCCCATAACCAATGTCCTGGCTGTCGAAGGCGAGATATGGAGAAGTCCATCTAATAATTCCCTATGATAATGGGAAAACTTAGGCAAAGCCATAGTAATGTTGGGATTGACCCCCAGAATGGCAGAAAATTCCTCGAAGGTGGGACAAATTTCATCCAACCTTAAGATAAAGACATGATCCTCAGGATACCATAACACGACGATCACCATCGTTATGTTCCACTCAATGGGCCATATATACCACAAAGAGACTCACCGCATGGGGAAAGTGTCACAATCAACATTGTAATAACACATCGCCTCTAAGGCCTCGAGGTAGTAGGGAAACTCAATAATACCAAGGACAACCATCATTCAAAACAAAGAGATAATAAGGAAATAATAATGTGATAAAGAAAGAAAATTAAAGTGTGAGGAGAAAAGCCCCATCTACACCCCTATTTATACTTAAAACCAACAAACTAAGACAATAACCCTGCAGAAATCGGAGGGATGCTTACCCTACCAAGTACCCGACAAGTGAAATCAAGGACTTTGGTTCATTAGACTGGACTGATGTGCCGATAGGCAAGACAAGGGTCATGTCATTCGGCAACCCCCTATTTTTGGAAATTTCCCATTTTCCATTTTTGTCAAAATCAAAAAAACCCAAGAAAAATAAATTTTATCTTAAGGGAATTCCGAATTTCCTAATGCTTTTACTTATCCCATTTTAAAATAAAATCCATCTCAAAACAATTTTCAAATTCTTTTTATGATCTCAGTAGCAAAGTGAAAAGAGCATATGAATTAATCTCTGGAACATAAATTAATAAAAACTTCATATTTTTGGCATATATTTTTCTGTGTTACATTGATATCTTGTAGAAAAATAGAAAACAACGGGACTCAGCCCGAACCCAATTTTCTTTCTCTCTCTCTCACCCAATATTCTCTCTTTCCCTTCCTCTCTCTCTATATACATATATTTATCTCTCTCTATCTCTCTCTCTCTCTCTCCCCCTCTCCCTCTTGCTCTTTTCTTTCTCTCTCACTACACCAAAACGCTCATTTAGTAACAGACTATTTATGTTATTACTAACAGTATTATGCCATTACTATTTCTCACAATACGTTACCATTAGTAATCTCACATAAGTGTTACTAATATTAGTTCACTATTTTAAAATTGATTTTTTTCATAAAAAGAAGCGTTAATTTTCCCTCCACTAAAAGAATTTCCCCGATTACACACACTCTCTCCAATCAAGACCTCTTCCTTTTCCTCTTGTCCAAATCGTCCCCTTCTCCAAATCGATACCTCTTTTCCAAATCGAAACCTCTTCCTCGTCTCCAAATTACGATCTCTTTCTCTTCCTCTTCTCTAAATCGCTACCTAGGTTTTGGAGGAATCATGACCTAGGATTTGGAAAAATAGTGACTTAGGGTTTTGTACGTCTCTCTCTCTCTCTCTCTCTCTCTCTCTCTCTCTATATATATATATATATATATATATATATATATATATATATATATATATATATAGATATAGATATAGATATAGATATAGATATAGATATAGATCTGATGTTTATTTATTTGAGTTCAACAACTTGTTTACTGATTCATGTTATATTATATTATTCGTTGATTTTATTGTGATTGTAGATCTTTTATTAGCAAAGGTTTTGGATATGTAAATATGGAGACCCATTGGTTTTACATTTGTTTTTATGAATTAAAACATTACACAAAGTATTATTGTGTTGACATAAATTGCTCTCTATTAGGTTTTACTTTATCTAGAATTTACTAATAATGGCCTTAGTACTTTCATTGTTAATACCATTTGTGAGCTTTTGGCTGGTTAGGATGGGAACGAAATATCTTTTAATTCAGTGTAACTTCATTTGGTTCGCTTTTTGTGCCAGTAAATGGCTCAAAGTGCTTTAGTTTGCCTATGAGTAGTCTCTGAATTCCATGATCTTATTTACAACTTTTATCTTTGGTATTAAAAAATAAACCTCTTATGTATTACAATATCAATTTGGGTAGTTCGTTCTGTATTATATATGGATTTGAGTATTTAAGTTCTTTTTGCATGGAATATATTTGTTATACAGTTACCATGCCTCACAATTGATTATTATATAATCATTAACTGAAATTGTTGGATGCAAAAAATTGAAAAAGGTATTAGGCCCCAACTCTGTTTCAATCTCATGCTTATGAATAACAATAATAATTATTTATCACAATTCAAACGGGCTTCTTATATAGAGAATTTACTCTTTTAAGATCGATGGGGGAAAGCTTGTTTGGAATATTGGGAAAAAAATAAAATTTCTTTAAGGCTTCTTTTCACTTTTTCCAAAAACTTCGACATAAGACTGCTCAATTTGAACAAAAATCTATAAATCCGCAAACTCAAATCCACAAATCACTTAGGAGGAAGTGAAATGGCTAGAGCGTCTAGTAGTTAAGTGGAATGTCCCATCATTTGATTGATGATGTATGGATGTCCATGTTTTATTTTATCAAACTACAATCTGATTGGTAAATTCTCTATTTTATGGGAACAAGAGGTACTATTAGATGTTATGAATTGTTGTCTTGAATTACTTATTCAAGTTTTTGTCTATGTTGTCTTTGTTCAAGAGGTGCTATTAGTTTTTCTATTCATTTACTTTGGATAACATGATCTCTATTGTGTAGTCAATCCTAAACTTTTCATGTTCTACATTTGGATAGGTGGGTAGAGCTGGTAGGTTCGGTACCAAAGGGCTTACGATTACATTAGTGTCAACTGGAGGTGAGTGACTCTGACGTTCTTAATCAAGTTGGGAGCTATAGTTTATTTGTTTTATTTTTTCAAATTTATCTAGCTAGGCTTCATCTGCAGCCATTTGTATATGAAGCATGCCAAATATGCTTGAAAGGGTCTAAAAAATCCTAGTAACCTCATTACGAGAATTTTAAATTCCTCTTCAAGTATCCCACATATTTATTTGCATCATACTTTCTTCCAATCTCTTCTAATTGATAAACAAGATCTTCCTCCACTGTTTTGTCTTCAGACTGCCCTTGTTGTACTAAAGTCTTGATAATCAACAAGGTTAGTTCTTTATGTACTACTAGTAAGAACAAAAATCAACTAATGAAACAAATTTATATCTAATTTAATCCATTAGTTCCAAATTAACAGCCCTACTTTCCTTTTTGGGATAAATGTACTTTGATTACCAATTACCGAATTCCACAATATTCAAGTAACTTTTAATTTCATCCGTTGAAGTCAATATTTTTTTTAATTAGTTTTACTTTCAAATAAAGACTAGTTTGGGAAGGAGAGATTGAGATGTGGGCACAATAATCTTTATGACAGTGTTACAATATTTTGTATCAAAATAGAACTGATCAGTCGCTTAAACTCCAGCTTTGGCAGTGTTACAATAACTGCAATACTGGTGCAGAGTTGTTTAGTACGAGACTACATATCAAGCTAGAATTACAAAAAAAGGACTCATTATTCATAGTGGAAGAACTTCCCATTAATGTACTTTTCTGTGATTAAATATATAAACTGTCTCAACACAGATCACACACATAAATTCCACACACAAATTCTCGAAAAAAATGCATATATACAAATAAGTAGATATCTGACATCAAGGATTGTATCATTATACGATTAAATTTAGGTTTATGGTGATCTCTAGGATTCATGAATTCATATTGATGTACTTAATGATATTATTGTTACATGATACTTGATGACATTGATTTTGTGCCACTTTTTATTGCTAAAGTGAACATGCCAGTTTATATAAGTGTATGTTGTTTTCATTGCAGATTCTATGGGAGAACCAAGGACGAAAAAGATGCAAAATTTAATGAACGATTCAAGCACAGTAAGGGCTTTTTTTCCCTTCGTGTCTATGATACTTGGTCCTTAAAATGATCTCAGCTTATTGCTAAAAATTGTTTACTATTGTATGGAACAATTATTTTTTGGCATCTTATCGAGTTGGATTAATAGTATGCACTTTTTGGTAATCTTAAATTGTAAACGTCCTTGCAGGACCTTAAATTTTTGTTGTCACTTAAATTTTTGTTGTCACAAACCTTAAATTTTTGTTGTCACTTAAATTACTCAATATAAACCTCACTTTGTAAGCTTCTTGTCGAATTCTTGTTCATGAAGTGGATGTTTTATGATTCAAAAGAAATCAAATATATTCTTCTGAAGTTGAAGGACATTTATAGCAGTAAAAGATGTAAAATCAACCTACGCGTCTTACTATTCAACTCCAATGTCGTGTCATTCAGAGGTAACTATATATTTTTTTGAAGCTAGATTCTTGGACTTTGAACTACAGAAACTGTCGGACCTGCAACGGATGGCAGGCATTACAATGTACCTTTTGCTTTGGTCCTGATTGATACCACTTGAGGTGATCGTCGGCAAGGATATTCCAGTAAATAGGAAGTGGTCCGGCCTGCTTTTTCTAGTTCGTACAAGGATTTCCGACCAACATATAGGATCTGCCAATCTGTGTAGGAGAGATTCTGGTGCTATGACCACGTTGGTCAGGGATGAAATTGTAACTTTTTTGTAGCGGTCGTTGACCAAGTCATGTGCAACTGTTGAATTGAGAGACCTCTGGCGTTGTCGTAGCCATGTCGCCGATCAAAAATAGATGATGATCGGATGATGCTGCGAAGTTGTGCCGACCAAGAAATAATGGTCCGATGATGTCAGTTGCTGAGATATTTTTGCTTTTGTTTTCCACAAAATGGGAATGTGTGACAAATGTTGGTCAGTTATGTTCGTGGGTTAAGATCTCTAATCAGATGATGCTTTTCTTTGTTGATAATTGAAATTTCTTAGTTGATGATTGAGATCTCTAAGAGCAGTGGGTTCCTCTAATTTTTCTATAAACTTGGAGGAGCGTCTTCATATAACGAATCTCCAATTTGAGAAATAATAAAATTATTTCTCTATTATCTTTCGTATATTTGAGTCCCTTTATAAATCGAAACACTCCCTCTTTTTCAGCACCTCCATTTCCTTTCATTCACCTCTTTTTCTCAAGGCTTAGTCTACGCTGGTGACCATTTTCTTGCCTCCTCTCAGCTCCGTCACTCCTCTACCTCTTGGTCCATCTTCTATTATTCTTGGAACACCGTATATATAAATGTTTTCGTAGCTAAGGTGATTGATATATAGAGAATAAACTAATCATTATTATTTTATTACTTGGTGTTTATTTAATTAAACCATGCAGCCTCTAGTGGAAAAGAGTTTTCTGCGGAATCTATTAACCCGCTTATTTCTAATTGCAAAGGAATTTACATTATTGGAGGATGTCTCTTGTGGTGATATTTACTTATGAGAGGTTAGTGTATATACAAAGTGTATTTTCATATTTTGATCTTGTATTTGAGATATTTGGGTCATAAGGGGGATTTTAAATTCCCTTCCTGCTACGTAGGGCCATGGTCGACAAAGCTAGTTGTGCCTATGCAACTCGGGTTATGGTAAGCTTTTCAACTAGAGATTTATTGGATGCTGGTAAGATTTCAGCAGTTTTCATTTAATATTCAGTTTTGAATTTTAGTTTTGCTTCTCACTGCAAAAGTTTGATGTACATACATACTTATTAGTTATGCTTAGTGTTGGTTCTGTTACATACTTCTAACGGTTAATTTGCGCCTTAATGGAGGTTCTGCTATGTACTTGATTTAATATTTTTTTCTCTATAATTAAGAAAATTTATTGATTCACTTTATAATTTTGTATTGCTACTTGTTTCAGAACTTTATATAATCCAAAAACTTGTGTAAGCATCTTTTGACTACTTACTTTCATATCATATGATTCTAGTTACTCAGTTATATTTGAAGTACATATATTGCTTTTATGATCCATAATTAGACCTTATAATTGTATTTTTACATACTTGTGATGCTTTATTTTGTTTTTGGAATTTCCTTGCTATTTAACAGAACTTGGAGCAGGAAGCTCTCCTCAAGTGGATCTATTTAGACACGGTTTGGTTGGTGTTCTCTTGGATGCACCAGCAATTGTTCCCGGAGAAGCTTCTAATATGTCGACTTATTTTCCGATGCAACTTTTGTATCAGTACCATCCCCTGTAGAAGCAGGGGGAGGTTTTGACACTCAGATGAGCTTTTCTTCCTTACATTTCATTCATTCTTTTTTCTTTATTGGGTTGTCTTGTGCATGTGTGTATGTGTTTATTTATCCTTCCATTTATGTTTTTTCCCTCAATGTTCATTAATTATTTTTAATACTGATCTATTTTTTTCAAAACTGAGTTCGATTGTGTTTTGCTTAAGAAATATGTGTTAATTTTATGAATTATTGGTGTTATGAATTATTGGTGTTATGATTGGTCATGGTCTTGCGATTTCCAATGTCTAATATTTTCTAGTTGTGTGTGATGGTGATAATGTGCATGTGTTGCTAAATGAATATTTAGCACTTTTATTTTGTTTATCTGAAAAACAGTTGCGTAGATGCACTTTTATTTTGTTTTTTTGGAAATTTCACATATAAAGTTTTGGGATATCGATCTGTAAATTTTCATACTGCGATTCAACCCTTTAAGCATAAATTATTAGATTTTATATCTGAAATTAAACACTCCTAGTTTTAAGTGCTGGAAAAGTTCACAATTAAATGAATACTAACATGACCCCCAGATTACAGTAAGAGGGGACTGTAGCCATATATTGATAATATCAACTGTAATTAGTTGTTTTATATCAGATTAATTTTATTTTCATTCATTCTGATCTATGATTCTATATGCTCGTTATGAAGCTTCTAACTAATTTATGCCGAAGATTAAAAAAACACAGCAGATAAAAAACATAGGAGAACACACCTGAGCTTGGAGTCCTTGCATAGTTCGAGATATTCCAACACTGCCCATCCAATTGACATGTTTGTAATATGCTAGTTAAGTTTCCATTACTTATTCATGTTTGTGGTGCAGTTTGAGTTAGTTAGAGTAGAATACTTTTATGATTCAAAAGGCCGCGGCATGTTTGGATCTCCTTTAGTTTTTAAAATTATCCTGGATATTTATTTATTAATTGAATTTTGATTAACTTTATGTATGAGAGGTGAAAGATGGAGAGGGCAAGACTGTATTTAAGATACCATCCCTCTGGATCAACACCATCAGAGGAATCAACATTGGATTTGGAAAGAAATTACTATAATCACCCGTATCTACCTTCTCCAAGCTCACCACTACTGCAAGATTTCACATCAGGCAGCCAACTCTTGGAGAGTAGTGCCGCTGCCTACTTCTCGTGGCCCACTTCCAGCCCTTAAAGGCCACCATTAAGAGCTTGCATTGTGAGTGTCCAATTTACTTCAATTCATGCGTAAAATCTTACAATTTCAACATTATACACATGTGACCTTGGATAAAGTCATGAATGAAATTAACGACAAATAGATGTATGAAAAGTCCACCCATGTGATGCTTAAACGTACCTTGGAGGGGTTAATCAACAACAAAATGCATATTTTATGGAATTATATTCAAAAATTGAAAATATACACACTATATTTATGTCGTTTTCGATATAATAGTGAACAAAGTTCAACCTGTGAAAATGGTGTTTACCATTTGACTTTTCTAGGAGAAAATATATTATCCCAAAGTAAAGGACCCTTAAAAAAGTCTTGGTGGATATATTTGGTTTAGGGGTGGACTTATTTATGGATTTGTGACAGTTTTAAGGGTCATTAGGGATTGAGAAATATACTGGTAGATGCTTGTAATGTGATTTACATGTATTCTTAGCAGTCATTGGTAAGAATCTGAATTATGTAAAATAGGATTGATTGAACTTAGGTTAGAAATATACATATTTTTTACTCCCTTTATACAAAACTAAAAGATAATTCAGATTCTTACCCAGGTGAAAGATAATTTACTCAAACTAATTGTGGCTTGGATTATTTTTTGTCAGTGATTAGTACTTGATCAAAGATCGAGTTTTATCTCTAACTGTCTGTTTTCAGGTTCATATGTATGTGGATTCTCGTGAAAAGGTTACTTCTCGCTATCAGGTGAATCCAATTCTTTTATTTTCAGGTTCATATGTATGTGGATTCTCTAACCCTCTGTCAAATTCTTTCACTAATCACGTTAGTACAAAACTTACTAAAGATAATTGCCTTTTGTTTCTCGGTTTCTTAATCCATCATTTCATTGTTCAGCTTATTTTCCCATCAAAGAGAGAAGTGATGGCGTTTGGGTGTTTTAAACAAACCGGGACGCTTTTGCCAAAAGATCCCAAAGGATGGGGTTGGCGTACAGCCTTATTATTTGACGAGCTTGCTGATCTTCTCCAAAACGGGGCTTTACGAGTAGCTGCTGTTGTACAGCTTATTTGACGCTGCTCAAGGTAGATTATCTGTCAGACCTACTAGCTATTTTAATATCTTGTATAACTCAAAACTAGTCGTGTTGAGGATGTTGACTTCTATATATATATATATACGTGCTCACGCATTGGGTGCAAACGTACCATACTCTGACTGGACCTGTTGTGCAAATTTTCAACACCATTGATTTTGTGTTTTCTTCAATGTGTTTTCTTTGTGCATACACGTCTTTTTTAGCGCGTGTATGTGTGTGTGTTTGTTTTTTCTAATGAATTGTGATGATTCCATATATTCTCTCTGACCTTTCGGTACTTATTTTCTTACAATACAAATATTATCTGATTTGTTTAACTTTCAGATTCTAGATGCAAAAGTGGATGGGACCATCATTATCTGATTCATCCTTATTGCATTGGTTTGCTCATTTAATTTAACAGCTCTCTTTGTTCATTCATCATTATTTCTCTTGAATTTATAAGTTATATTCTGATAATCCCAATGTTGATGCCTTGAATTTCATACTATCATCTCTAATCGTATTTTCTTTTCAGCAGTGCATAGCAGTTTGAGTTTCTTTTTTCCTTTGAATTTTATCCAATTGTTGTATAACAGAAGTGCAAATCTCCACAATCGAGATCATGATCTTATGAAGCCTGTGCTAGTGATCAACTTGGAAGTAAAAGATAATCATGAGGAAGCGAAAATAGGAGCTCGACTTACATTAATTTTGTGCCAAGAGGTCCGTGTTCTATTGCTCTTTACAATTGTTTAATTTAAATGATATACATGATTTTTGCTCAGCAATTGTATCCTGTACAAGATATCCATGAATGATTGTTATGTGCAGATTGAAGCAACTAAAAATTAGGAGGATATAATTGATGATATACTCACCACTTTTGAGAGATAGTATCTTCGGAAGCTCTTGTACAGTATCTCTTTCTCTTGAAATTGGAATACTGACATGTTTGAGATTAAGTTGCACCCAACATGTGGTGTAAGATGAATGCCACAATTCTGAATGCAATTTGGAAAAAATGTCCAGATTCTGACTGCCAGAGTTCTTGCCCCAATACCAAGACATGCTATGCACTGGGCTCCTGGATTCCCAATGACGGTGATACAAACTATTCACTCATCGGAAGATTTTACACATAACTCAAGATTTTACACATAACAAGCAAAAGATATTGATGTGAAGCGCGATTGATCTCGTTCGGTAAACTCGAACTCTCCTCATCTATGTTGATTCTAATTCTGTAATTCGTGAGTGTAAACGCCAAGATAAGGTTTCCTTTTATTCTCATTTAGTTTTTATTGTTTTGATTCAATTTTTTTGTTCAGATCTTATGCAGCTGCAGCTGTAGCTATGTTATATTATGTAAGTAGTAGTTTGTATTATTATCTCTTAGTTCTAGTTCCTATTCATCTATAGGACTCTTTTAAGAGTAGACAATTCAGTTATTAGTTTAATGAAAGAGTTTCTTTTATATATTGCAATTTTGAGATCAAGTCTTGTATCGATATTACAATTTTGAGAATCTAACTAATTAATTTTTTTTACTAAATTAATTTTATATGACTAAATGTTGATATTATAACTAATATGATAATTTTATTTTGTTTGATAGAATGTCAGTTTTGGTTCTTCATCACATTTCAAGCGTTGCGGGTTGAGGCATTGATGGCGATGATAATAGAACGAAGGTTGATATTAAACATAACGGACTTCTTTTTTATATTTCATTTGATTTGTTATAATTTAAAAATATATCATTTGGGGATGATTGTATTATGACATTATATTGGATGGTTTTATTAAAATAATGTAACTTTCGGGGCGATTATATTATGATGTTTCATTTGTTTGGTGTAAGTTTCTTTTGTAAATAAAGAGGAAGCTTATATAAATGTAAATTTTGAATATAATTCCCTTGTTTTTGTGGACTATTTTTGTATATGTTCTTAGGATTTAAATATTGTGATAAGAATAATTGAATTTGTTTAAATGCAGGATATTGGATCTTGAATAATATTTTTTTTAAATATGTATTACTATTAGTAACGGAATTTGTCGTTTCTAATTCTAAATTTTATCGTTACTATTAGTAACATAACTTTACCGTTACTAATTATGTATGTTACCGTTACTATTAGTAACAGAATTTTACCGTTATTAATTCTGAAATTTATCGTTACTATTAGTAACAGAACTTTACCGTTACTAATCTTTGTTTTACCGTTACTATTAGTAACAGAATTTTACCGTTGTCTATTCTGAAATTTACTGTCACTATTAGTAACAGAATTTTCCGTTACTATTTCTGAAATTTACTGCTACTATTAGTAACATAATTTTCCGTTACTAATTCAGAATTTTACCGTTACTATTAGTAACAGAATTTTACCGTTACTAGCTTCGTGCCCCACGCCTTTTTTCTAACGGAAAAATTGTGTTACTAATATTTTTAGTAACGGTAAAATTGTGTTACTAATGGTGTGTTTTGGTGTAGTGTCTCCTCTCTCTCTAAGAGCATTAATCCCTACAGCGCCCTCTTCCCTTTATGACGAGACGATGTGCCCTCACTTCCAGTGCTCGACCCATCCCCAAATGAGGCAGACGACACCAAGCAAGAAGGGCTCCTAACCACCTCAAGAATATGGCCAGTCACGAAGTTATCTAGTCCCTGATGTCCATCAGCCAAGTAGTGGAAACACTGATATAATGCAAAGGAAGATTGAAAATATCATATCAATCAGAGGTAAAGAAAGAAATCAGGAAATTAAAAGACAAAAAATTAGAAAGCATACCTCAGGTCGAAGTACCTCCTTTGTCAGGCCCAACACCTCCGGGTCCATCACATTGGGACGATGTTGTACATGCACAAACCCTCCATCATCTCACCGGATGTTGTAACTGGGTGATTACAACCACATAAAAGAATCCTCTTATGTCACTACCACTGCTGACGTGGATTCACCACTTGCGCTATGGGAGGGCCCCTCTTGTGGACTCGAGCTTACCTAAGGGAGAGACATCACATCAAATATACTGGGACTCATCATCCAACTCGACACAAAATCCATGTACTCGTACATCACCGTTGTGTTGGTATAAAATGAATATGGTTCTCCCATTATCGTCGCCTACCGAGCATCCTCTTATATGTCGCGCACTCACCTCATGAACATAAGGAGCTCCATCATCATCACTGCAACCTCATCCTCCATGATCTGTCAAACTACCCTCTCCCCTAGGTACCAAGAATATCTAAACTCATGGGCTAACAGACACCGTATTTGCGCATGTATCCCATCCCCCAGGGATAAAAGGTCACCTATAAGTCCCAGTAACAGCAAAAGATCAATATCAATAAAAGAACCTAAAAAAAAGGAAAGTCTCAAGATAAAAGAAGCCTTACCCTCTCGCTTGTCAGGCCATTCAAGACCGTAACCGATACTGTCGCTGGGACTTTTCTAGCCCAATACCTCAAAGAAACTTACAGGGAGAAAGCCATCTACTACGTCAAATGAAAGATGGTGGGTTACGAAGTTAACTGCACCGCCTTGGAAAAATCATGTGTCGCTTTTGTTTGGGTTAACCAAAAGTTAAGGAACTACACGCTCGCTTTCCCCATTAGCTTATATCCTGAATGTATCTCATCAAGTACCTATGCGAGAAGCCCTCCCAATCCAGCCAAGTGGACCATTGGTTGATGCTTCTAGTCGGATTCGAGATTACATATCTCACCCAGAAAGCCATTAAAGGAAGAGCCATATCTGACTACCTTGCTGACTATCCTATGGAAGACGTCGATGTTTGGATTTTCGAGTTCCCTATTGAGAATATCGTTTGTACCTTCTCAAAAGACCTTCGATGGGAAATGTTCTTTGATAGCGCTGCCAAGAAAAAAGGGTATGGCATTGGAATCCTCCTAATTACCCCTGATGACTATAACACTCCCATTGCCATCAATTGGATTTTACCTGCACCAACAATAAAACTGAATACGAGGATGCATGGTTAGGCCTCAAAGTTTCCCTGAAGAAAGGAATTCGATATCTCGTTGTCTATGGGGATTCAACCTTCATCATCGGTCGAGTACTTAGAAAATGTAAAGACAGGGATGATAAACTCTTACCTATCTATGCCCACCTACAAGAGATACATTCCAAATTCTAAGAAATCACCTTCCACTACCTGAACCAAGCAAAGAATAACCTAGATGATCCCCTTTCTACCTTAGCCTCCATGATCGACATGCTCGAAGGAATAACCATGGCCCATTTCCTTGTTCAAAAACAAGACAAAACCAACCCACGACTACCATATTGAGTTTAGTGCGGCCACAGATTTCGAGATAGCCGACTACTAGTACTATAATATTTGTCACCTCATCAAACATGCTAGGTATCCCTAAGGATTTTATAAGAAAGACCGAGCAACCTCTTCGCAGACTGAATGCCCAATACATTGTTTGTGATAAAGCACTGTTTAAGAGAAACTTTTATGGAACCCATTTTCACTACATCGCAAGGGTTGTCATTAAAGAAATGATGAAGAAAATCCCCAATGTGGAATGCGAACCCCACATGAATGGCCATATGCTCGGCAAGAAGATCATCCGACAGGGTTATTACTCGACTACCATAGTTAAAGATTTCATAGCCTATGTTCGAAGATACCTCAAATGCCAATAGTTTTCACCCCTACAACACTTGCCTCTGTGACAATTGTACAACATGAATACTTCCAGGTTGATCTATACATAGGTCGTTGACATCATAGGGAAGTTTACACCAAAAGCATCCAATGGGCATGAGTTCATTCGATTCGCCATTGACTACTTCACCAAATGGGTCGAAGCCGAGTCATATATAATTCTAAATTCCAAGAAAGTGGCTAATTCATTAAGTTGAACATCATTTATCGATATGGGGTTCTGCACGAACTAGTATCGGATAATTAGCTACATTTTGAGGTAGAAGTTACAAGGTGGTCGAAGAGCATGGGATTCAAAGATACAAATCTTCTCGATGCCGACCTAAAACCAACGGAGCAGTCGAAGAAGCCAATAAGAACCTCAAAACCATCATCAGCAAAATGACAAAGAGTTATCAAGATTAGTCCGACCGGATCCCCTACACCCTCTGGGGCTACCACACATCAGTTTAAGTTTCTACCGGGGCTACCCCTTACTCACTAGTCTACGACATGGAAGAAGTCCTACTCGTAAAGTTAGAAATCCCTTCGCTACGTGTCATGCTAGAAAGCAAGGTCATCAAGGAAGACTGGCACCAAAGACATCTTGACGAGATGTCCCCCTTGGGCGAAAGAAGGCTCAAATCTCTATATCACATACAAGGGTACCATCGCCATATAGCGTGATCATGCAATAAGAGAGTCAAGGACTGTGGTGTCTGAGAAATGTACTTAGCCCTCAAAGAAAAAGTATAACTCATATGGGACCGTAGAGCGAAATTCAAGCCCAATTAAAGCATCCCATACATCGTGAAGAAGATCCAGTGTGGCGGCACCACTATGCTCATCGACCTTGATGGAGAAGAAATGGTGCGTCCAGTCAACTTCGACCGTCTGATGAAATTCTCCTCCTTGTACAAAATCTCGGCACACTATGACTCTTCTCATCTCCCTTCTATTGTAAAAAAAAATCAATCTTCTTTTCCCCCTAATCAAAACTATGTGGGGCCTAATCCTCCAAAAAAATCAATTTTTTTTTCAAAACCCTCAGAGGTACGTACGCAGCTCAACCGTTTACATGAGCATGGACCCCTTCTTTTTCACAAAACTCTAATCTTTTCTTATCCCCAAAAATGATAGTTTATTATAACATATACATGAACAGGAGGATTATGTATGCCTTAGCGATTGGTATAGATAATTCAAAATTCAAAAGTCATCATGAGGTGCAACTAGATAATCAAAAACTTCTTTATTTAATTATTCAAAATTTTGGTACAATTACATCGACGTAAGGAATTAAATGACTTCCCTTGCGAGCCTACACCGACCTTCCTAAAAAAACAAGATAAAACCAAGCCCCGCTACTTCTAAAACTCTCACACAGTATAACCAAATTAACCACAAACAAAACCAAACACCATACAAATCTTCATAAATTTTACCCACAACTGCCAGAAGAACTACCTCCATCACCCATATCATAGGGTCCCTATACCTTCCATGCCTGAAGGAAATTCTTCTGATACTTTATTGAGCTATAAGCTCGGAATATCCTCGGGAAAACCAAAACACCTCCCTCCATAGTGTCAAAAATAATGAACCACGTTTGCCCAGTCTCTACATCCATCATATTAGCGACCACTCTTCTCCATAGCCATTTCATATAGTCCCCTGAGATTCTTCCACACAGATCAAAGTCACATGCGCATATTCTACGGTAGGTCCTCGATAGGAAAGAAATCCAGTTTCCGTGGTGGCACAATTTTCTCCCAACCATATTGGCGTAGAAGTCGCCAGGGAAAGTAGAAAGAGGTCTGCCTGAGGCCAACAAATCAGACACACTGGTACTCCTCGAGATCCAAATTTGGAAATAGCCCCCCTCCCAACCAAGACACATACTAGTGTAAACCTAGTGGCTCATGGTCTATAAACCAGTTCCCGCAGCTCTCAATTTCCAGGCACTACACCAAAATGGGTTTATTGGCACCCTTCTAGTGCTTAGCCTTGTCACGGTCAATGACCGTGATAAAAAACCCATGTTTTGTATCACGGTCATTGACCATGACAAGGCCGTTACAAAGTATTGTCACGGTCAATGAACGTGACAATCGTTATAATATTATCACGGTCAATGACCGTGACACGATCATGACAAATGTCGCAGCAAAAAAACACTTTCCCTTCTTTTTTCCCCACCGTTTCTTCCCTCCTTTTTTTTCTCTCTCTCTCTGCGCTGCGTTCTCTCTCACTTTCAGATTACTCTCTCTCTCTCTCTTGCATTTATATATATATATAGTATTGTGTGTGTGTGTATATATATGTGCGTGTGTGTGTGTGTGTGTGTGTGTGCATGTATGGTGGGTGGGGGATGGGTAGGAGTGGGGCAAGGTGAGCGGAGGGGGCTGTACGCGTGTGTGTGTGTATGTGTGTGTGTGCGTATGTGGTGGGTGTGTTGTGGTGTGGGGGATGGGGATGGGGGTGGGGGTGGGGCATGATGCAGGGTGGGGGTGGGGCAGGGTGGGGGGTTGTGTGTGTGTGTGTGAGCATGTGTAGTGGGTGGGGTGGGGAGGGGTGAGCAGTGTGGGGGTAGAGCATGGGAAAGGGTGGGGGAATGGTAGCGGTGGGGAGGGGGTGGGGCGGGGTGGGGGTGTTTGTACAACTCACGAGTGTGTTTTACCATTGAGTTATGATGAGATAGTTGATCGATTACTTGGCATAAAATTGAGGCATACTAGAAGAGTTCGTGAGGAACCCGAGACAACTATATAAAATACACACACATATACAGTAATAATACACACATTACATAACATTTGTGTAATGTATAATTCTTATTGAAAACAATAATTTTATATTAGAGGAATGAGCTTTACAATTGAAATCAACTTAGTCCAACTACATACTTCTTTTCCCACCCCATGTAATTGTTAAAAATAAACATGAGTCTTATCCAATTTAAGGAAGGAGGAAGTTTATCTCTATAGAAAATCTTATAAAATCATATTATTGTGATGTTAAACAATGGGTATTCTAAATCATTTATTTCCTTTAAATTAATCCAATAGTAACACCCTCAAATGTATAATAGTGGATGATGATGGGATGAAGTTCGCTGAAGTCCGGTAGATACATAATTATGTGAAGCTTTGTCGGAATGTGTAATGCCCCGACATGGATTTGGGCTACCGTTGGGTAAAATCGGAGTCTAGGTGTTAAGGGTGGAGGGGGAATATTAAATTTTTTATATAGGGAAAACCTCTAATTTGAAGCATTTTATAAGAAATATAAGGTAATTACAAATTTTTATTTATGGAAAAGATAATAACGGACAACCATCTTTCAAAACAAAGAGATAATAAGGAAGTAAGAATGTGATAAAGAAAGAAAATTAAAGTGTGAGCAGAAAAGCCCCATCTACACCCCTATTTATACTTAAAACTAGCAAACCAAGACAAATAACCCTGCAGAAATCAGAGGGATGCTTACCCTACAAAGTAGTAAACAAGTGAAATCAAAGACTTGGGTTCATTAGACTGGACTGATGTACCGATAGCCAAGACAAGGGTCATGTCATTCGGCAACCCCCTATTTTTGAAAATTTCCCGTTTTCCATTTTTGTCAAAATCAAAATACCCAATAAAAATAAAATTTATCTTAAGGGAATTCCGAATTTCCTTATGCTTTTACTTATTCCATTTTAAAATAAAATCCATCTCCAATCAATTTTCAAATTCTTTTTACGGTCTCAGTATCAAAGTGAAAAGATCATATGAATTAATCTCTGAAACATAAATTAATAAAAACTTCATTTTTTTTACATATATTTTTCGGTGTTACATTGATATCTTGCAGGAAAATAGAAAACAACGGGACTCAGCCCGAACCCAATTTTCTTTCTCTCTCTCTCACCTAATATTCTCTCTTTACCTCTCTCTCTCTCTCTCTCTCTCTCTCTCTCTCTCTCTCCCTCTCTATTTTCTTTCTCTCTTCTCTCTCTAAGGGCATCAATCCCTATAGCGCGCCATCTTCCCTTTGTGACAAGACGATGTGCCCCCACTTCCAGAGCCCGACCCTCCCCCGAATGAGGCAGACGACACCAAGCAAGAAGGGATCATAACCACCACAAGAATATGTCCAGTCACAAAGTTATCTACTCCCTGATGTCCTTTAGCCAAGTAGTGGAAACACTGATATGATGCAAAGGAAGATAAAAAATATCAAATCAATTAGAGATAAAGAAAGAAATCAGGAAATTAAAAGACAAAAAAATACAAACTATACCTCAGGTCGAAGTACCTCCTCTGTCAGGCCCAACACCTCCAGGTCCATCATATTGGGACGATGTTGTAAATGAACAAACCCTCCATCAGCTCACCGGATGTTGTAACTGGGCGATTACAGCCACATAAAAGAAGCCTCTGATGTCACTACCACCGCTGACGTGGATTCACATCCTGCGCTATGGGAGGACCCCTCTTGTGAACTCGAGCCTACCTAAGGGATAGACATCACATCATATATACTGGGAGTCATCGTCCAGCTCGACACAAAATCCGTGTAGTCGTACATCACCATTGTGTTAGTATAAAATGAATATGGTTCTCCCATTATCGTCGCCTACCGAGCGTCCTCTTATATGTCGCGCACTCACCTCATGAACATAAGGAGCTTCGTCATCATCACTGTAACCTCATCCTCCATGATCTGTCAAACTACCCTCTCCCCTAGGTACCAAGAATATCTAAACTCATGCGCCAGCAGACACCGTATTTGCGCATGTATCCCAGTGAACCCACTGTGCTTCATTGCCATCCCCCAGGGATAAAAGGTCACCTATAAATCCCACCAACAACAAAAGATCAATATAAATAAAAGAACCTCAAAAGAAAGGTAAGTCTCAAGATAAAAGAAGGCTTACCCTCTCACTTGTCAGACCATTCAAGATCGTAACCGATACTGTTGCTGGGGATTTTCTAGCCCAATACCTCGAAGAAACTTACAGGGAGAGAGCCATCTACTACGTCAAATGAAAGTTGGTGGGTTACGAATTTAACTGCACCGCCTTGGAAAAATCATGTGTCACTTTTGTCTGGGTTAACCAAAAGTTATGGAACTACATGCTCGCTTTCCCCAGTAGCTTGTATCCTGAATGTATCCCATCAAGTACCTACGCGATAAGCCCGCCCTATCTAGACAAATGGCCAATTGGTTGATGCTTCTAGTTGGATTCGAGAATACATATATCACCCAGAAAGTCATGAAAGGAAGATCCATCTCTGACTACCTTATTGACTATCCTATGGAAGAGGTTAATGTTAGTATTTTCGAGTTCCCTATTGAGAATATCCTTTGTGCCTTCTCAAAAGACCTCCGATGGAAAATGTTCCTTGATAGCACTACCAAGAAAAAAGGGTATGGCAGGAATCCTCCTAATTACCCCTGATGACTATCACACTCCCATTGCCATCAAATTGGATTTTACTTGTACCAATAATAAAACTGAATACGAGGCATGCATGGTATGCCTTAAAGTTGTCTTCAAAAAAGTAATTCGATACCTCATTGTCTATGGGGATTCAACCTTCATCATCAATCAAGTACTTAGAAAATGGAAAGACAAGGATGAGAAACTCTTACCTATCTATGCCCACCTAGAAGAGCTAGCTTCCAAATTTTAAGAAATCACCTTCCACTACCTGCCCCAAGCAAAGAATAACCTATACGATGCCCTTTCCACATTAGCCTCAAGGATCGACATGCTCGAAGGAATAACCATGGCCCCTGTCCTTGTCCAAACACAACACAAACCAAACCACGACTAGCATATTGAGTTTAGCACGAAGAAAGATCCCGAGATAGCCGACTACTGGTTCTATAATATTTGTCACCTCATCAAACATGTTAGGTATCCCTAAAGATCTGATAAGAAATACCGAGCAACTCTTCGCAGATTGGATGCCCAATACATTGTTTGTGATAAAATATTATTTAAGATAAACTTTTATGGAACCCATTTGCACTGCATCACAAGGATTGACATTGAAGAAATGATATATAAAATCCACAATGTGGAATGCGAACCCCACATGAATGGCCATATGCTCGGCAAAAAGTTCATCCGACGGGGTTATCACTCGACTACCACGATTAAAGATTTCATAGCCTATGTTCGAAGATGCCTCAAATGCCAACAATTTTCAAACCTACAACACTTGCCTCCATGAGAATTGTACAACATGACTTCTTCCAGGTTGATCACTACATAGGGCATTGACATCATAGGGAAGTTTACACTAAAATCATCCAATGGGCATGAATTCATTCGATTCACCATTGACTACTTCACCAAATGGTTCGAAGCCGAGTGATACATAATTCTAAATTCCAAGAAAGTGGGTAATTCATTAAGTTGAACATCATCTGTCGATATGGGGTCCCGCACGAACTAGTATCAGATAATGAGCTACATTTTGAGGTAGAAGTTACAAGGTGGTCAAAGAGCATGGGATTCAAAGATACAAATCTTCTCGATGCCGACCTCAAACCAGCGGAGTAGTCAAAGCAGCCAATAAGAACCTCAAAACCATCATCAGCAAAATGATAAAGAGTTATCGAGATTAGGCCGACCGGATCCCCTACACCCTCTAGGTCTACCACACATCTCTTTAAGTTTCTACTGGGGCTACCCCTTACTCACTAGTCTATGACATGGAAGAAGTCCTACCCGTAAAGTTAGAAATTCCTTCGCTACGTGTCATGCTAGAAATCAAGGTCATCGAGGAAGACTGGCACCAAAAACATCTTGAGGGATGTCCCCCTTGGGAGAAAGAAGGCTCAAATCTCTATATCACATACAAGGGTACCATCACTATATACCGTGATCATTCAATAAGAGAGTCAAGGACTGTGGTGTCTGAGAAGGGTACTTAGCCCTCAAAGAAAAAGTAGAGCCCATATGGGACCCCAGAGGGAAATTCAATCCCAATTAAAGCAGCCCAAACATCGTGAAGAAGATCCAGTCTGGCGGCACCGCTATGCTCATCAACGTTGATGGAGAAGAAATGGTGCGTCCAATTAACTTGGACCGTCTGATGAAGTTCTCCTCCTAGTCCGAAATCTCGACACATAATAACTCTTCTCATCTCCCTTCTATTCTAAAAAAACAATCTTCATTTCCCCTAATCAGAACTATGTGGGGCTTAATCCTATAAAAAAAATCATTTTTTTTCAAAACCCTCAGAGGTACGTAGGCAGCTCAATTGTTTACATGGGCACCGCCCCCTTCTTTTTCACAAAACTCTAATATTTTCTTTCCCCAAAAATGATAGTTTATTTTAACATATACATGAATAGGAGGATTATGTATGCCTTAGAGATTGGTATAGATAATTCAAAAGTCATCAAGAGGCGCAACTAGATAATCAGAAACTTCTTTATTTAATTATTCAAAATTTTGGTCCAATTACTTCGATGTAAGGAATTAAATGACTTCCCTCGAGAGCCTAAACCTACCTTCCTAAAAAACAAGATAAAACCAAGCCCCACTACTTCTAAAATTCTCACACAGTATAACCAAATTAACCACAAACAAAACCAAACACCATACAAATCTTCATAATTTTTACCCACAACTGCCAGAAGAACTACCTCCATCACCCATATCTTGGGGTCCCTAAACCTTCCATGCTTGAAGGAAAATCTGCTGACACTTTATTGAGCTATAAGCTCGGAACATCCTCGAGAAAATCACAACACCTCCCTCCATAGTGTTAAAAATAATGAATGACGTTTGCCTAGTCTCTACATCCATCATATTCGCGACCACTCTTCTCCATAGCCATTTCATACAGTCCCCTGAGATTCTTACACACAGATCAAAGTCACATGTGCATACTCTACGGCAGGTCCTCGACAGGAAAGAAATCCAGTCTCCGTGGTGGCACGATTTTCTCCCAACCATATTGGCGTAGAAGTCTCCAGGGAAAGTAGAAAGAGGTCTTCCTGAGGCCAACAAATCAGACACACTGGTACTCCTCGAGATACAAATTTGGAAATAGCTCCCCCCCCCCCACCAAGCACATACCAGCGTAAACCTAGAGGCCCATGGTCTATAAACCAGCTCCCGCAGCTCTCAATGTCCAGGAAATACACCAAAATGGGTAAATTGGCACCCTTCCAGCGCTTAGCCTTGTCACGGTAAATGACCATGACAAAAAACACGTGTTTTGTGTCACAGTCATTGACCGTGAAAAGGCCGTGACAACAAATTTTCACGGTCAATGAATGTGACAATCATTATAATATTGTCCCGGTCAATGACCGTGATACGATCGTGACAAATGTCGCCGCAAAAAACCCCTTTCCCTTCTTTTTTCCCCCACCGTTTCTTCCCTCCTTTTCTCTCTCTCTCTCTCTCTCTCTCTCTCTCTCTCTCTCTCTACGTTGTGTTCTCTCTCTCTCTCACTTGCAGGTTACTCTCTCTCTCTCTCTCTCTCTTGAATTTTTATATATATGATTGTGTGTATATATCTGTGTGTGTGTATATGTGTGTGTGTGTATGTGTGTGTGTGTGCATGTGTAGTGGGTGGGGGTGGGGAGGGGGTGGGGTGGTTATGTGTGTGTGTATGTGTGTGTGTGAGTGTGTGGTGGGTGGGGGTGGGGTGGGGGTGGGGCAGGGTGGGGGTAGGGCATGGGGCAGGGTTGGCAATCAGGGTAGGGAGTGGGGAGGGGGTGGGGTAGGATGGGGAGTGTTTGTACAACTCTCGATTGTGTTTTACCATTGAGTCATGATGTGATAGTTGATTGATTACTTGGCATAAAATTGAGGCATACTAGAAGAGTTCGTGAGGAACCAAAGGCAACTATATAAAACACACACACACACATAGAGTAATAATACACACATTACATAACATTTTTGTAATGTATAATTCTTGTCCAAAACAATAATTTCATATAATAGGAATGAGACTTCTTTTCCCACCCCATGTAATTGTTAAAAATAAACATGAGTCTTATCCATTTTAAGGAAGGAGGAAGTTTATCTCTATAGAAAATCTTATAAAATCATATTATTGTTATGTTAAACCATGGGTATTCTAAGTCATTTATGTCCTTTAAATTAATCCAGTAGTAACATCCTCAATGGCACAATGGCAAAATGGCAAAGGTTCATTGACAATGAGATCGGGGAGAGACAATTGGCATCTCGCCAATCGGGAAGGGAAAACTGGGCAAAAAAGACGGACGTGCACTACTCCGGCCGGACGTCTTACGCCGAGGTGGAGCATAGGATGATGGTAAGATTTAATTTTTCTATAACTACAAAAAATATATTATTCTGCATTATTTTACTTTGCGGGCTCGATACTAATTTTACTTCATTTTATTTCAGGGGACATGGAGTGGCCCTGGGGGTTGGCCACATAAGCTCGATACTTATGTGGCTCTTCGAACGAAGAAGGGGAAGGACCAGGAGGTGTCCCCAAGCGTCACGGCCATGATTGTAAGTAATCCGATAGTTTACATTTTGTTAATTACGTTATAATTTTTTGATTTACTTAATTTACTAATCATGTGCTTTTTGTCATTTCAGGCAAAGCTTAAGGAACTGCATGAGTCGCAGTCTGATGCCAACAAGGCATCTTTGTCCATAGACGCACACAGCAAAGTGATTATACTGGACATATTTGATGGCCAGCAGATAGGGCGGGGGTTGAGGGACCCAAATATCATCTAGGGTGCACTAGTTCATGGACGTGAGCTTCAAGACATTGAGTCCAGGGTGCTCGTCACGCATGTGATGCCCGGGAAGGAGAACTCCCAATTGTGGTTGCGCGAGTAATGCGGAATGGTGTATATTAGTGGATGTGTTAATTCGTATATAGTGTGGCCTACTCACCTCCTCAGCGTTAACCATACCCCAGACATTTAGTGACATTGATTTAAGTTTTAATTGAATTGTTTTAAATTATTAAATTTGAATTATATTTGGATTATATGGTGATGCATATTCTCTCTAATTTGAATGTATATTTGCATTATCTCTATTTTATTTGGACATATGATGTTTGAACAGTTACAACGTTGCTATAACAGGTACAAATATACTGCTGGGCTGTTGCAGTGGCCATACTGCCCAGCAGAATTTTTTTCAATTCTGCCCAGAATTGTCATGGTCATTGACCGTGACAAGTCCTTGACAAAGAAACTTGTCACGGACTTATCACGATCATTGACCGTGACAATTTTTTAAATATTATCACGGGCTTGTCACGGTCCTTGACCGTGACAAATATTATCGTAGTCAAGGACCGTGAAACGACCGTGACAATTCTAATGAACTTATCAGGGTCAATGACCGTGACAAAAAAAGTTGTTTCATCCAAAATTATCACGATCATTGACTTTGACAAGATGAAGTTGTCAAGGTCAATGACCGTAAAAATTCAGCAGATTTGGTGTAGTGAGGCCTACACAAATGAAATAGCACGAGAAGAAGTTTGGAACTGCCAGAAAAGGATACTCAGGTGGGACCATCATACGGAATCTCTCCGAAAACCACATAATAACATCATGGGGCTCCATCTTTGAAAGTCAGAACGACCCTTCCGTTTGGCATCCGAGACATTAAAAGTCTTCGCCAGTATCACCACCGTAGGATTACGAAGGTACTACATCGAAAAAATGATAGCCACAAGTTGGGGGTCCATAGTGTTTCCCCAGTCATTGACAACATTTTTAAAACAAGGCCCAGAGTAAGGGCCCCAACATAGCCGGCATCGCCCACATCCTACAAATGCATGGACCACAGCACCACCGGAAGAGAAATCATTCATCCCATAACCAATGTCCTAGCAGTTGAAGGCGAGATATGGAGATGTCCAACCAATAATTCCCTAGGAGAATGGGAAAACTCAGGCAAAGTCACAGCAACGCTGGAATATATCCCCAGCATGGTAGAAAATTCCTCATAGGTAGGACAAATTTCATCCAACACAAAGAAGATACACGATCCTCGGGATAGAAAAACTAGATTTCCCCCATCAGCATGTTCCACACAATGGGCCGGTTAGGCCTTAAAGAGACTCGTTACATGTGGAAAGTGTCATAATCAACATTATAAGAAAACATCGTCTTCAAGACTTCAAGGTAGTTGGCAAACTCAATATTACCAGGGATAACCATCTTATAAAACAAAGAGATAATAAGCAAGTAATAATGTGATAATGAAAGGAAATGAAAGTGTGAGGAGAAAAGCCCCATCTACACCCTTATTTATACTTGAAATGAGCAAACCAAGAAATATAACCCTGCAAAAATCGGAAGGATGCTTACCCAACCAAGTACCAAACAAGCGCAATCAAAGACTTGGGTTGACTGGATTAGACTGATATGCAGATTTCCAGGACAAGGGTCATGCCGATTGGCAACCCCCTATTTTGGGAAAACTCCATTTTTCCCTTTTTTGTCAAAGTAAAAAACCCAATAAAAAAATTATCTTAAGGTAATTACGAATTTCCTTATGCTTTTACTTATCCCATCTTAAAATAAAATACTTCTCAAACAAATTTTCAAATTCTTTTTACGGTCTCAACAGCAAAGTGAAAAGAGCATATGCATTAATCAATAAAACATAAACTAATAAAAACTTTATGTTTATTGCTATAAATTTTTATGTGTTACATTGATATGTTGTAGGAAAAATAGTAAAACAACGGAACTCAACCCGAACCCAATTTCCTTTCTCTCTCTGTCACCCAACTTTCTCTCTCTCCCTTCCTCTCTTTTCTTTTTCTCTATCTATTTCTCTCTCTTTTTTCTTTCTCTCTCTTCTTTCTCTCTCTCTGAGAGAATTAATCCCTATGGCGCGCCATCTTCCCCTTGCGATGAGATGACGTGCCACCACATCCAGAGCCCGACCCTTCCCTGATTGAGGCAGACGACACCAAGAAAGAAGGGACTGAAACCACCTCACGAATATGGCCAGTCGTGAAGATATCCAGTCCTTGATGTCCTTCAGCCAAGTAGTGGAAATATTGATATGATGCAAAGGAAGATATAAAAGATCAAATCAATTAGAGGTAAAGAAAAAAAATGAAGAAATCAAAAGAAAAAAAAACACAAGGCATACCTGAGGTCGAAGGACCTCCTCTGTCAGGCCCAACACCTCCGGGTCCATCGCGTTGGGACGATTCTGTAAATGCACCAACCCTTCATCAGTTTATAGGATGTTGTAAGAAGGAGAGTGCAGCCACATAAAAGAATCCTCTGACATCATCACCATCGCTAACGTGGATGCACCACCTGCGCTATAAGAGGACCCCACCTGTCGACTCGAGCTCGCCTGAGGGAGACGCGTCACATCGTACATACTAGGCGGAATCGTCCAACTCGACATGAAATCTATGTAGTCGTACATCACCATTGTGTTGGTATATAAGGAATACGGTTCTCCCATCATCGTTTCCACCCTAGTGTAATACCCCGCACTTTTATGAAAAATTAAATTTATTAATTAAGCGTAATTTGGGAATTTAAGAATTATCGTGAATAGTAATTTTTGTAGTTTTCAAGGATTAAATGATTTTCGGTGTGTATTATATTTACTCTTGGGATTAAGTAAATGTATTGGAGTATTTTATTACTTGTCGCAGCAAGGTAAAGTGACAAAAGGAAATATTTTAAATGGGAATACCGCATTAAGTTGTGCTCGATTGAAATAGTGAATTGAGGTCAAGTACCTATGATGTAAATTCCAATTGCGCGGTTGGTCTTAGAATGGACGAGATAGTCAGAATAGAGTATCCGGAGGAAGTAATTGAGTTTTGGGAATTTTTGAACCCTTAGGGACTCGAAATTGAGTAAACGAGTCATTTTTGGGTTTATAAGGAATAAACCCTAATTTTCTCTCTTTATAAGATAAAAGACAGAAGGAGAAAGAAAAGGAAAGAGATAAAAGGAAAAAAAGAGAGAAATAGGAAGGAGAAAAAGGGATTCCGACCAAATGCCATTGATTTCGACTCGTGGTCGCCGGATTTCATCCTCCAGGCAAGTGTGTACTTGCTTTATTTCATTTTATGCATAAATCTCATATTATAGTTGGTAAACTATATGATTTGGGTTAGAACCCTTAAAATAAATTTGGAAAAATTTGAATATGAGTTTATATATTGATGTAATGTAAACTCTTAATGATTTCTAGTGTCAAATCCATGTAAATGGAGTGAAGAAATGGATTGAAATGGGTTAAAATGATAAGTTGGGGTTTTTATGGTTTTAGGGTTTAAATCTAAGAGAAATGGTTTATTACCCCAAATTAATTGATGTGTTAGTTGTAAAACATAGATTAGATGTTTATGGAGTTGTTGGATGAGATTAGCAACAACAAAATTGGAGAAAAATGGAGGTTTGGATTTTTGGAGAAGAAGGTGAATAGTGACCAGCATCACTTCCGAATCGATTTGGCTAGAAAGAGAATAGATTCGGATCTTGGTCAAAAAAATAAAAATTGTATATCTTTTCGATACGGTCGCGTGGGCGCCAACCCCGTATTTTTCTAATTTTCTTTGGATTTATAATGATTTTTCTACGGAAGGTTGTCCGAGATAGAAATCGTTAGTCAGAAATTAAGGCTATAATTATTTGGAGATAAATATTAGGGGTCCCCAAATAGAGTGTTAGGGGCTCTAAAGGACTTGAGGAGATATGAAAACTTTGTGTTCATAGAAATAAGTCCGAGTTATAATTTAAATGGAGATTGGATTGAGTTTTGGGTTTTTGGGATATATAAAAAACCTAAGCAGATTTGGGGATTTCGGACCAACCGAATCGATTTGATAAGAGATAGTTTGAAAGTAGAACCATTTTGAATCGATTCAGACAGGACGAATCGATTCAGTGGCCAGCAAATCGATTCGGATAGGCCAAATCGATTCGGTCCTAGCAGATTTTTGAGATTTTCTCCTTTTAAGTTTAGGGAGACTTAAATTATGATTTTGGAGATTATTATAGGAGATTGTAAATGGGATGTTAGGAATCCTATATGATGGTTTGAGGATAAGTAAACCTCAGATTAATTTAGAGTACGATCCGTGGTATGTATTTAATTAACGTTTTGGGACAAGAGACATTCGAGAAAATTCTGCGGCAAGCGTGTTTGGATATATTTATGAAGTTAGAATAAATATGGGCCGATTATAATCGACAAAATCCTAGAATGTGATTAGGATGTAATTTGGGGTTATTGGTCATCGTTGTGTGAGATTGACAATTGTGGCCATATATATATTTTAGGAATGATGTGAATTATATATACGATGTGATTACAGTATATATATAAAATGATATTAATATGTATATATATCTATGTATGAATGGTATATATATTTATGTGAAGCATACCCCCTTTTTGCTATCATGGGAAGTTGTGGGATGTGGGTGAGGCCCCCGGCTTGAGGATCAGGTAGCGTATAGTCCCCAGGTCATAGCGTTCATTTTTATATTGTGTGATTTTTATTAGGGGTGAGACGTGGTGGGTTTGTTTCGTCTCACTTTCGGGGAGTAACTATGACAACTTCCCATACGTTGTGATGTGATTTTTACCAAGGCGGTGTGAGATTTCGACCGTTGGTACCCAGGATGATACGTGAACGATTCCCTCGTAGATGATAGCATAGAGACCTCATCCTCGAGGTATATCTCGTTGGGATGGTTATTGTACTTGTGTGTATAGTACATTACTTGTGTATGAAAACAAGATATCATATCTCTACTAGAGTAAAGATACAAATTGAAAATGAAATGAATTATCATTCCGGGAGATTTTACCGGACTTAAAATGTGATACGTATATAAAAGTGAGCATGAAAAATAAAGATGAGCATGTTATGCATATGTATTTATATGGGTATATTTATATATATACACGTTAGGTAGTGAGGACCTAATGGATATCGATGATTGACATTGCCAAGTAGTAGTGTATCGGGGGTTCCTTGTTTGGATTTCGCTTCGTGAGACACCCCACGAACGGACATGGCACAGTGTTGAGACTGGGGAGAAGTTTAGCCCTTAGTACTTGGGTTAATTAGGATTTTTAGATTTTTGATGAAACGGATTAGTTAGGCAGGGTAGCTTAACTAGGTTATGTAGGAGATATGCATTGGGTGTGCACTATTAGAATATAGGTGAGGGGTATCTTATGGGAGTTCCATACCAATTTAAATATAAGATAAAAACATATTTTTCATTAATAAAGTATTTATGCAGTTGCTAAATATTTTCACAAATCGGGCTCTGACCCGTATATCTATTTTTCCTCTCTCTCTCTCTCTCTCTCTCTCTCTCCATATATATATATATAGGTGTCCAAACAGAGGGACGCCTGGATGACGATTCCTTCGAGTTAGACGTCTTCTGCAATAGCTGTGGATGCATGCAGATTTATTGTAGACGTTTCTATCCTTGTAATCTAGATAGGAGGTACTGTATAAACATTTGGGCTAATAACCTAACTGCATTTATTTATTCTTTTACCGCCTTTTTATGAGGATTCGATTTGGTTGTATATTGTTAAATCGAGTATTCGATTATTTTTTTTATTTCATCTCAGTTTCATTTATATGTAAATTGTGTGAATATTTTAATTGATTAATTTTTTGACAAGATTAGTTAAATAAAAAATTTCACGCCAGCCTAATAGGTTATTAGTAATTAATTTGGTTTTCGATAGTGATGCTAAGAATGAACCATATGCGACTCCTGTTTTAATTTGGTACAGGAGTGATCGTCCGGTATTTTATTAGGCGGGTGTCACCCCGATCATCCTCTGATATCTCCCTCACTCACCTCATGAACATAGGGGGCTTTGTCTACGTCACCACAACCTCATCCTCCACGATCTATCGGACTACCCTCTCCCCGAGTTACCAATAATTGCCAAACACATGCACCAGTAGATGCCGCGTCTGCGCCTGTATCCCAATCGACCTAGTGTACTGAATGGTCATCCCCCATGGATAAAAAGGTCACCTACAAATCCCAGCAAGAGCAAAAGATCGATATCAATAAAAGAACATAAAAGGAAAGGACAATCTCGAGATAAAAGGAGGCATACTCGCTCGCCCGTCATGCCATTCAAGACCCGATGCACCATCTCCTAAGATATAGACTTCTTCGACTGCCGGTCTGACTTCCTCCATCGGAACATCTAGCAAAAGTCCCCAGTAGAGTCATCCTTTAAAGATATCAACTGTGTGTTTAACCCAATCACCTCATAAAACCACCTCTGTAAAGGAAAACATTTCAGAAATTAAGAATAAAGTGCATGAAGGAAAATGCGAATGCATAAAGGAAAAATGCAAAAAATAAAGAATACCTCCACAAGATAAGTTGCTCTAGTAAAGTCTGTCGGCTGCACCGGCTGAACACATCAAGGTAATAATAAGGGGTCGCCAAAATCAGGCTCCCCCAATCATAAAGACGAATGTTCAAAAACACCCCCAAAAATGGCAAAAACCACAAGTGGATGACATCGCCACTCGCCGCCACCAGAAAACCTCCCAACACTGACAGAATAAATAAATGGGCAATCTAATCCACCTGCTTCCCATTTATCTCATCGATCCTCCTCCTCAATAATAGCTGCCACAACAAAGACAAACGGAGAGAGTCCATAGAAACCACCCTCTTCGCATCACCTAATGCCTCCATCACCACCTCCGACATCACCCTCTATGTCCTATCCACCTCAACATTCTAACCATCTCACTCCTGCCCCAGCAGCTGTTTTACATCAATGGGAGTCACCATGATCTTCCCGAAGACAAAATGGAATGTGTGGGTAGTGTCCTACCACCTCTCCCCCAGATCACTCAGAACAACAGTGGAACGGGGCATCTCATCCTGAACAGACGCCATCCTCCCAAAGACAGCTGATGACACCATTTAGGGAACCACAGGTTGAAGGTGATCCCAAAAATTCCTAAGCCCCATGTCCCTCGGGCACATATAGTCGACATGGTGACATCAGACTATCGACAAAACAAAGAAAACCATCGTCAAATTCAAGAAATAAAGCAATCTCGTCGAGAAAAAGGAAAAAAATACCAAAGGTCATTCAATACTTACATAGCTTCTAGGTTTCACCACCCTAAAAGAACGATGATGCAAAGGCTCACACAGAAGAGTTCGATCATCTATCACCTTCTTGAATGAGTCGAATGAGTTCTTGTTGTCCAGTGCAAGGGGCACCCTAGCCCTCCACTCCAACTGTAGCCAATCATTGGCATTAAGCCATGCCATGTGAGTAGCGTTGCTTGAGAAATAGGCCATTTTGGACGTTATAACGATTTGTAGAAGTTAACTGTAGAAGAAGGGAAGTCAGAAAGTTGTGAAAGATGAGGAGAACCCGCCGCCTTTTTATAGGAAGCTAAGGTGCATGCCGATCAGGACCTCCCTGCCACCCACCAATCGACACTGACCCTCAACCTTCTCGAGGTACCCCAAAGACCATGTCATTGCTGTTTGGCACCCCTCCATCTATGTCGATCGGCATGACCTTTAAAGTTTCATACAAAAACTCCAAAAAAATACCAGAAAATCCCCAAAAAAATTCTGAAATTACCAAATTAATTTTAGAACCTTTTTCATTAGGAAAAACATTTTTTTAAATTCCCAAAAAAAAAATTCTCCTAGACACATCTCCAGAGGACACTCCAAAATTCCAAAAATTCCCCACCTAAAAAAACTCAGATCATTCCTTCTTCCCCAGCGGAACCTAACGCTTCCCCAAATACCTAGAGAAAGATTACACATCCCCATTTGAGTTCCCAAACTTCCCAAAGGAAACATAAGCCTGCAGAAATGGCTTCGACCCTCAGAATTGGTCACCCCTAACTTAAGCCCGCAGAATTTGTCACCCTTAACTTTAGCATGTAGAATTGGCTTTGACCCGCAGAATTGGCCATCTCTACTTAAGCCCGCATAATTGGCTTTGACCCTCCGAATTGGTCAGCCACGTCTTAAGCTCGCATAATTGGTCATCTTTACCTTAAGACTGTAGAATTAGCTTTGACCCGTAGAATTGGTCACTTCTACTTAAGCCTGTAGAATTGTCTTTGACCCGCAGAATTGGCCACGCCAAACTTCAACCCACATAATTGGCTTTAACCCGCAGAATTTGTCACCCCTATCTTAAGCCCTCAGATTGGTCTTTGACCCGTAGAATTGGTCACCCCTAACTTAAGCCCCCATAATTGCCTTTTACCCATAGAATCGAAAATCTCTACCTTAACCAATAGAATCATCTTTGGCCCACAGAATTGGTCGCTTCTACTTAAGCCCGCGGAATTGGCTTTGACCCTCAGAATTGGCCATCTCTGCTTAAGACTGCAAAATTGTCTTTGACCCATAGAATTGGTCACCCCCTAACATAATAAATAAATAAATAAAATAAAACGTCAACATGGGTTTCGTCTCACCACTTGAATGGGGTATTTAGCCTAACATGTGAAGTATTTTTATATATGAAATGTAAAAACACTCCAATAGAGGCAAGAAAGAAAGAATAAAAAATGAAGAGAACAATATATAAACCAAGTCTCCTTGCAGTTTTATTCAACCACCAAGTTAAGTATTGATGAACACCCTTGAATCTGAGCTTTACAATTATATTTGAATCTCAGAAGATATCTCACAAACTCACAATTCATCTCTCATAATGTAAACTCCCTAACACAATTTATCTAAAACGACACAAAAGAAATAAATGAAAGATTACACTAACCTAACCAAAAATAAACCTACAAAAATGACTAGAAGACTCTCTTGAATCACTAATAATTGCCTCTTAAAATGAAGACCAAAGGCCCCTTTATAGGCATAAATAAGGCTTGGGGCATATTTGGAATTTTACAAAAGTACTGGTTAATAAATTAAATAATAAAAATAGGTTATGGGCAAAGAATTTATTTAATTTAATAATGTGGGCTTGTGATAAGAGAGCATGGAAGAAGGATTAAAATTTTAGTTTATTTTAATAAATAAAAAACAATTTAGGAAGAATGGGCGTTTTATGGAGAAAAGATTAAACAATTAGAAATTATGGGTATAAAGGTAGAATAAGGGAAAAGAAGATTCTCGACCGAATTTGGTATGTGCACGGAAAAGTAGAAGGGAAAGAACACGCATTAATTTGATGGTTATGGAGCTACAATGTGGATAGCTACGATGGCACCACGTGGCGCGCCAATTAAAACCCCAAACTTGGTTTATTCCTCTCATGCCAAGTTTCGGACCCGTGACCCTTTATACGTGCAAAATGTGATGCAACCACTGAGCCACTGCGTGGATTAGTAAATAAAATGCAATAATTAATATAAGTGCCTTAGTTTATTTCATATTTCCAATATTTACACTTTAAACCCCAAATTCCATAGGTATGTCATACGACATCCAATTGACAAACCACAAGAACTGATATGACTCTCTTTTCTAGGCTAAAAATATTTTAATGGTGTTCGAGTGATGAGATTTTACTTCATGTATGACCAGGGACTTTGACTTTGATTTTTTTTGGTTTCGAACTTTGAGAAATCATAATTTCTTCATATTAACTCAGATTGGCACCTCATTTCAACCTAAGTGTCCCTCGATTCAAGGCCTATAACTTCCGTGATTTGTCCGTGTTTGAAATTAGTCATCTGAATTTAACATTTTGTCCCTGAAAGTGCATATGCGGCTATTTCTTACACAATTGTGCCGACGCAATCTCAATTTTTTGTCACTATGATGCCAACACAAGATTTTGAGATAAAAGAAATCATTCAGCATCATGGTGCTGATAATGCTATCAACTTTCGGTATCTTACAACTAACTCGGCACCATAATGTCAAGTAAAGGATATATTTCCATCATTAAGTCACTAAATAATTTATTTTTCACTATTAAATAAAAATGTAACTTATGAATAAATATATCTTGTAGATTAAAACATGGGTAGGGAGTCAAAATCACACAAAAGTGTGCCTACACCGTCCAAATCACAAGGTGAGGTTAGGAAGTCACTGACGGCTTTGGATCAAAATAGATGTGAAAGTGAGAACTTTTAGTGTTACTAGGAAAAAGACAATTGAAGAAAATATTGGTGGTGCTAAAAAGGATAAACCTTAAATAGTTTATAAGGCAAGTGGGAGCAAAAGTGATAGTGGAAGTGAATGTGGAGGTGTGGAAGATAGGGGTGGGTAAGATAAAGGTGTAGAAGAGGTTTCCAGTGAGAGTTAGAGCGAGGGTGAGAGCGAAGTTGGGGGTAAGAGTGAAGGAAACTGGTATTAGGAGAGTGAATTTGAGTAAGTCGAGGAGGAACTCACCATTAACAACCTAAAGACACAAGGCATGGAGAAGAATATAAAAGATGCTAAGGGAGATAGAAAGTCAATAGTTGAATATGACAGTGAGGATGGCTCAATTTTTAAGCTTTTCATGCACCATGTATCTTATGAAATATGGAAAGGTGTTGTTAGTATTGTTGTTATTTTTGTGTAATTAGATTTAGTAGGATTTCCTCTCCTTTTTTTCCTACTATAATTCTCTTTCATTTCATGTTGTAGGATCGTGTTTGTTCGAAACCACAACATCACTTCAAAAAATAGGGAAATGGGAATGGACAAAAGAACATGCTGAAGTTAAAAAAAATATTCTTGATTATGGATTGGACCATCTGTCCGACGTATTGATCGCTTTATGGACTACGTATCCATAAGTGCATTTCATCTATCATTCGGTGAGATGATAATAACATTAGATGATATGTATCGTATTCCACAGATATTAATAGTGGGATGTTGTGTGTATGGAGGGGAAGATGGCGGGTCTATGATAAAGTATGAGTCTTTAAAAATGGAGGCCGAGTGTTTGGGATTTAGTATTGGCGAGGTACAAAATGAGTACGGAGATACTTGGGTCGTACGTTTGGCTTGAGTGAGAGCAAACATTAAGGCAATGGTATTGATGGATAGCCTAACGAGAGTAGGGATCGAGAAAAATGTCAGGGCATGTCTTCTATTTTTGTTGTGTTGTACCTTTATACCCAATAAGAGTCGTCTAGAATAAGTGACTGCTTGGGTTATCGTTGTACTCATTCATCTAAATCAACAATTTGTCTTAGTACTCGCGATGGATGTAAATCATATTGACAATTACTTATCGGTACTGCAGGGTTGGATATATGACTACTTCACACTGCATAGGGTGTTTTAAATATAGAATAAAATCAGAATGAAGTCAGGTTATCTTGGGGGTAATCACGTATAATCCTTAAGAACCTCGATCATTAAATAATTAAATGATGGAAAAAATTTGATGATGGTACTTCTACCGATGTGAGTATTTGTTATAGTTTTATTTTTTCTAGTGTTTAATGTGTTATCCAATTATAATTCTAACATTATATTAATGAATGTGGTTGACATGAGACCCGTACAAGAACGAAATGGATGCTTACCCAATTTAAGAGGTTGTGTGGTATACAGGGCTTTTAATATGCCATGATGTGGCTGAACCATACTACCTAAGTGGATCCTAAGTCAATTTTATCATGTCCAAATGGTCCCACGCCCACCGATGATACCAACAGTTGAAAAACGAGGGAGTACTCATGCCCGATACAAGTTGAGATATGAAAATCTCAAAAAATTATGATATGATAATTAGATTGACCACCTACTAGATGATAAAAATCGATATTTACAAGTAGGTGATGATCCATAGGAGTGCACATCGGGTCACATGGAATGGTTCTTGTCAATTTCAGACCCAATTATCCAACATCCTCAAAACCATATTGGAATGAAGAAGAATGCACCTTAGTCAGACAAGCTTGTATGATTATTAAATCACCTTCGTAAACTTAATTACTTAAATTAATATGTAAACAAACTTCTTAAAATTAAACTTAATTACTTAAGTGTCTCTCTAATTATAATGAGTATATGTGAATAAACTTCATTTTATAATGGAGAGAACAGCTATTAATGAATTATTGGTTATACTTGATCGTTCAATTGGCTATGGGGATTCTATAAATAACTTTTTATCTCTCTTGGTAATGTGGATGGGAAGATAAAGAAAAATCTTACCCAATGCTACCTCATAACATGAAATACGAGGTCCAAGAGGGTACATGACAGGCACCCGGTTAGATAGATGTCATAAACATTGAGTAAATGAAGGAGGCGAAGGATGTCATGACTTCATGGAATCTTTGTTTATTTTGAATGTTTGTAACTTTGGATATTTCATGTTGTGAAAAATTAATTCAAGGTTATTTGTGCTTGAATTTTCTTGTTTAATAATTAACTTTGGGTATTTCATGTCATAACTTTGGATATAATCATGTTGTCATGCAAATTTTTTATCTAATCAAGAAAGCTTGAATAAGTTGCTCAACAATGAAATTTTGATTACATATCATGTTGTTTATAGTTGAGACTTGTTTAGTCATTAAACTACGAATATTTTGATAGTTGGATAATGTGAATTCAATAAATAATGTTGGAAATAGGAGTGGATGGAAGATAAGTACCGATAATTAAAGGTTTTTTTGGTATTTTGATACCAAGTCGGTAATTTCCACTGAGTGTTGTGGAAGAATACCAAAACCATCATAACCCCTCGTTAGCATATGTCCATTAAGGAAATAAGGCTCTATTAGTATTTTGTTTGGCCGACTTGGAATCCTAATAATTTTGAGTCTTTGTCAAACCATCTTACTATTTGGCACCTTGGTACCAAATGAATTTACTATGTTGTTTGGTGTTAAAATATTCTTTTTTGTTGTTGGTTTTCTACCGATTATCTTTGGTTTGGCATATTAGTGTTGAGTTTGGTTAATTACATCATGTGGTGTTAGGGATAACTATATATCAATTATGGTGGTGTTGGGTGGTGTTTTTGTGGCTATGAACCCAAATGATTATGTAGTTCTGGTAATGCAATGTTGACACAATTGGATTTCGGTGTCTTATATGTTTTTTTCAAATCTTTTAACTTCATATTTAGCCTATTAGACATCATTGATATTTCTCTAATCATATATTCTAGTGTGCTTGGTTTATTTTTTTATCTAAGTCATCATTAAACATTTTAATTGTTTAACATTCAACATTGTCTCAATTACATAATTTCAAGGATTTGTAATTGGACTTCAACATTTAACATTCAAGTTAATACCAATTAAACATTTTAAATAAAGTTTACATTCACATATATCCATCCACTTTACATGTGTACCACTTTACATTTTTAACACCCATAGATGCACGTTAAGACCAAAAAAATACCATCTCAAACAAATCAACATCCTCTAATCATATATATGCATGTAATAAAAATTATCAATGCAACATCTTTTCCTCTACATTGATCGGCATATCCCTTATAGTAACATCAACTGGGCACATGGACTTCCATTGTTTAATATGGTCATTTAAAAGTTTTTTCCACACTTTAGCTTGTGGCTCATTGTGGTCATTCTATATACACGTTATTGGTGGGAGTGGCAAATTTTACTTAAGCTTCATATGCAAATAGTGCACGTTAGCCACGTTTAGCAATGTTATTCTATTAATTAGCTATTGAGATAGAGTATTTTGAAATAGAACAAATGTGTGGAAAAATGATTTCAAAAGGGACACAATGACATAATTATATTCTTTCTTGTCCAGGTATGCTATCTCAGGAACTTGAAACCAACCCTTCTTACCACATGGTGATTTATCACAGTTTAATGCCCTCAAAATCTCGTAATATGTTTAATGTGTCCCAGAAAAATATTAGACCAAAAAAATTCATTTCTAGTTAGTTCATGTATAATATCTCTCCGAATGTATCTCTACTGATCAACCACCCTCACATTCCAACCAACTCCAATCGCTATAACCCTATAACCAGAATTTCCATTACCCCCCAACACCTATCATATACTCTACACACAGTTGGAAAAATAAAGGAATGTATATCAAGTTACATATGACACATTTGATTTTTTATTTTTCGAAGCGATTTAGCCTCCAAATCCAAGTCATTAAGTGACTTGGATATTTCCTAAACACGTGGATCATGCTTTGTCAACACGGTGTACTTTTTATCCTTAGCAATCATTTTTTAATGCGTTATCCCCTTAGGAATGAGTGGTTACAAATCTAATAAATAGCTACGTGTAGAATTTTCAAGATCACCCATTTTAAAAAGAAGGACCCTCATTTATTCTTAAGTTGACTCTAGCCATCATTTTTTAAAGCAATCAAGAGGGATCTATCTTGCCCCTTGGCATCATACAACTCCATCTAATGAGCAGATGTTAAACCAAAAACAAAATGAAAGGCATTTACACAAACTTTCTCATTAACTCTCACAATACAGATTAGATCAATCTCCCTTATTAGTAGGTCAAGTTAATAGTTTGAAATATGCCTTAGCAAAAGCTTAAATTGAGGAAGGTTTTGCATGTGACGATTGCGAACATGTGATCTGTCAAAGTCGGTCGGTATCAATGTGACTTGGGCAATTAAAATAACATGATACTCTTTCCATAACTCTACAAATGATAGATTTGATGACCCAAGTTATTTGTTCAAGTAATCATATGCACCATCGACATTGTTTGTCATATGATTACCACGGTGCTTAAGCTTATTCGTCCACACTACTGCAAACTCTTAACGCACTGGTAACCACATCTTCTAAATGAATTCAACCACATTAGGGAATCATGTATTTTCCATTTTGAATCAGAACCATGGATCTGTAAACTGAATTGGGGTATCCCACTCTACTACAAATAACCATTCTTTCATGAGGGATTTCCAATGATCGTTCGATATACAAAACTTTTTACCTTTCATTTCCATTTTTTTATTGTTATGAATACGCAAAGAATAGATTGAAATCAAAGGAACATGTTATGGATAGCGTTCATCCATGATTGTTGTTAATTCGTAATCATCACTTGAGGTAAATTTGTAGGATCATAAAGCATCCTCAAATATGTCAATGACCAAGAAAATCGATGTTCCTTCTTTGATGGAAAGAAAGAAAAGGAAATACAGAATGTTAGGCTAGTTGATATGACAATAACAATCTCAAACAACATAATGTTGAAGCAGTTGGTTTTGTATCCGTAATCCATCAACACAAGAGTCCAAAAATACTTTCCGAGCAAAATGGAATTCGAGGGCATAAAGAATAAATCATGCAACTCATCGGTAACTTTGTCATTATTTGTCCAATACACATAATGTTTATCCAACATGAGTTTTAGTAGTTTTTTCACCATATTCCTCGAATGCAAATATTTGTAATTTAACTTTCCTTTAGCATTATATATGGTTCATATAATGGATAAGGATTTCCCCAATCTCTCCTTTATAGTATGCCATACATATCTTGACTTAATCCCATTGATAATTAAATCCTTCGCAATTTCATATTCCCAGAGATAATCCCCATTTATACAGATGGCATACTAGTGACTCAGAAATCTCATGGTTATGGAGCGAACTAGACACTTCAAACTTCTATTTTTCATCTGTTAGTGGATCACCCTTGAGAGAAAATGGAAATTACACATTGGTAGAGGAGTCCATATCGTCATTAGGCTTTTGTGAGGTATTTTTTGTCCTATTTTTACTATGATATTGGTATACTACACCACATTATCAATCTTCCCCTCCTACCATTCGATGGATTCTCAAACTTTAGTATTACAATGACCACCCTTAACTTTCATCCTCTCTCTTATGCCTAATGCATCAAAGATGTCCGACCGACAAATATCTACATATTAAAACCAAAATTTCTTAGCATTAATGTATTTATAATAATAAGAAAATAATAATAATAATAATAATAATAATAATAATAATAATAATAATAATAATAATAATAATAATAATAATAATAATAATAATAATAATAATAATAATAATAATATAAGATAAAAAAACATACTTCATTTGTACTAAATTCAAATTAGCAATCAACAATCATTGTTATTATTGAAGTGAAAGTCCAAGGGTCCATTGAAAACACGTATAGATTGAACTACAAAAAAAATTTTGCATACGCAAAATCCTTTAAAGTGGAATAAGAATTTACCTTCGAGATCTCTTTGATTTGATCTCGTCTTAGCGAAAACCTTATGTGATGACAGTTGATCAAGAATTAATGCCTAATGCTCCCCATGGTATTCTACTGTATTCCTAATATGGACAGTCACGAGAAAAGTGCGGGATTTTCCTTTGTGATCACTTTTTCTTCTAATCTTTCCTTTTTTTTGCCATTCTTTCTCACAAGTAAAAATTTGGGTCTTTTGAGTATCATCTAGTGACAGCTAGCTTAAGAAAGAGTGAGCCTTAGGTTCATATATAGAGGCTACAGTAGAGACCCTAAGGAGATATAAGGATGTGGCTCCTAATGCTCTTGAGAAAACCTAATCCATCTCAAAGCATAATCTTAATTCCCTAATGATATTTAATACCACTAAATAATTATAACTGCAACTCCACTCCGTAGCTCAAAATTATATTTTGAGCTCTTCATTATTAATTACTTGGTTCTCCCCATGTTAAGGCTACAGATACCGATTAATAAAATAAATTACTGATAATTAATTTTACTAAATCCTTAAGTGAGACACCTTAAAATATTAGTAGTGTCGAATTAACATAATTCACATGTAGGGTTTGACACATACAAAACTTATAAGCATCTCATGTGAGTATCACCAGTCTCTCTACCGACACGTAGATTCCATTCATAAAAGACTTTCACCATAGAATAATCACCATTACCCAATCTATCAACATTATTGATCCAATAATAAATCTCACTCAAAAGGTCAAAGCAATAAATAACTAGTGCATGTGTCCATCAATCATACCCGAATTAAGAGCCTTAGTAAACGTAATAATCACGAGGTTTACATTGTCTTATAAAATCCGTATAAAGACAATGACCTCAAGGTGGTCCCATTAAATTCACATAAAGTGTACTACCATAGTAAGTTGAAACTATAAAGTTTCCCGTAATCAAGATAGACATAGTAAATTATTGTGTTACATCCCTACTGATGGTGTGTCCAGATCCATCTAAGACTATGAACGATAAGACCTATATTCTATAAGAACTGGTGATCTGATCCTTTGTGTGTAAGTCATACTCTACACACTAGAAAACCTACTGAGCAGAATAAAAAACATCGCCATTACATAAAATAATGCAAACATTATGTCCATAGATCATTCTCATAAAAAGAGGAAAAATTGATTTTATTTTAATAATAAATTCAAAACTATAACTATTACATAAAACATGGTTTTATTCTACTTCTCTAGCAATGTCCCACTTAGACTCAAAGCCATGATGTAATGCATCTAACTCCCATCTCCTCTACATGTCTATAAAAGTGTTAGCTAGTAATCTCTTCATGAAAAGGTCTTCTAGAATGGAATCGATATCAGTTGCTTGTGATAAACCCAACCTCTTAGTCATGCAATCACACATATGCTTGATCCTAAGGATGTGACTGGCTTCCTCTAAGTCTTTAATATCGAATTCGATGGACAACCACATTCTAACTGAAGACAACACTCCAGTAAAATTTCCAATGAGAAGAATGTCATCTACATATAATACAAAAAACACCACTACATTTTCGTTGCATTTCTTATACACACAAGACTCATCTGTACATTAATCAAAACCCAAAGATTTGATTTCCTAATCAAAACAAATGTTCCAAGTTCTAGATTCTTGCTTAAGTCCGCAAATGGACTTCTTAAGATTACATAATTTATGACCTTGGCCTTGGGCAGTAAAACTGCCTACTACACCACTTAGACACACTCTTCAAGATTTCCATTAAGAAATGCAGTCTTGACATCCATTGGCCAAATTTCATAATCAAAATGATCTTCAATGGATAAGATAATTTAGATAGACTTCATCATAGATATCGGCGAGAAGGTTTCCTCGTAATTGATTTCCTCTTTTTGAGTAAATCCTTTCACAAAAGCATGCCTTAAAGGTCTCAACCTTCTGGTCTACCCCCTTTTTCCTCTTATAAACCCACTTTCATCCTATGGGTTTTATCCCTTTGGATGGATCTGTAAGACTCAATACCTAATTAGAATACATAGATTCCATATTGGAATTCAAAGCTTTAAGCCAAAGTTCTATATCTTTATCTTGAATAGAGGGATCGATTTTGAGTTCATTAGAGACCTTATCACGTTGTGTACTAGTGTCAACACGTTGTGTTATTTCATCATGTATTAGTGGTGTTTAAAAATCTTATAGGTTCCCTCCTAACTCTTCAAGAACAACATTACTTCTGGGTTTATGATCCATCATATAATTCTCTTCCAATAATTGGGCCTTGGTGTTAATCATGACCTTCTGATCCTTCGGCTCATAAAAGAAATAACCCTTAGGTTCCTTATGATATCCTAAATAGAAATAATTTTTTATCTTGATTCCAACTTACTAGGATCTCTCGTCAGCACATGTGTTGGACTACCCCAGATCTGAATATGTTATCTAATAGGCTTGCCCCTAATCCATAATTCCTTGGGTGTAGTAAAAATATCCTTTGAAGGTACCAGTTTTAGTAAATATATGATAGTTTCTAAAGAATGACCCCAAAAGGAATCTGGGGGATTCGTATAACTCAACATGGACCAAATCATATCCAAAGGAGTCTTACTTCTCCTTTTTGCTACACCATTTTACTGAATCATACCAGGTGTAGAAAATTAGGATGTGATCCATTGATCTTCTAGATATTGTCTAAACTCCCTTAGGAGGTACTCGCCAACATGATCAGATTGTAGTGTCTTAATACTTTTACCTTGATGCTTCTACACCTTTTCCCTATAAACATTGAATTTCCAAAAGGCTTCGGACTTCTGGTGCAAAATGTAAACGTACCCATACATTGAGTAATTAACTATGAATGTCATAAAATACTCAGTGCCCCATCTTGCTAGGGTTATCATCAATCCACATAGATCAAAATGAACCAATTCCAATAATTCTTTGTCTCTATAGCCCTTAGCCAACAAAGGACTCTTGGTCATTTTACCTTCTAAATAGGATTCATAAACTGGAGGTGCCTCCACTTCTAGTTTGATCAATTTCCCATTTGCTATTATTCTATGAATACTTTTTAGATAATTTGACATAGGCGTAAGTACCAAAGATACATTTGGTTCACTAAGGATGTTTCGTTTATCTTTAAATTTGGTATAATTGAATTATGAAAAATATTAATTTATTATGTGGGAGAGATATGACTAAAAATATAAAGATTATCAACTAATGTACCATAACAAATAGAATATTTATTTATCTTAATAACCACGGGTTTATTAAAAAAACTTAATACCCATAAAAGGCTAAATAAGAAACTGAAATCAAATTCCTCCTAATGGGAGGTGAATAAAGAGAATCTTTCGAAAGTGAATTCTTATCATTATTAAATCTTAAATAAACATCTTGCACGACAATTTTTTTCTACTCTCATAGCATCTCCCATAGTCAGATAAATCTCTCCATCACTTAGAAACCTAGTTTTCGTGAACCCCTGCAAAGAATTGCATACATGATTAGTGTCTCTCATATCTATACACCAGGTAGCGGTGGTACGAATCACAAAACATGATTCAACGACAAATAAATTGAATTTACCTACATTGTTCTGTTTGTTGCGGAAAACTGAACAGTTGTTCTTCCATTTTCCTAACTTCTGGAAGTGGAAGCACTTTTCCTTAGTCTTTTTCACACCTCCCTGAGGCCCACAAGTTTCCTAAGGAACCATAACCTATTTTTATCCATCTTCTTTTTATTCTTTCTCATAGGCTTAGAAGTAGAATCCTTCTCAGTAATAAAAGCACTTATTGACTTCTTGATGAGACCCTCAGTTGCTTGTAGTTCTTTTAGTAGTTCCGCCAAAGAGTAAGATAGTTTGTTCATGTTTTAATTTAGGAGGAACTACTTAAAGGATTCAGGCATCGATTAAAGAATAATATCGATCTAGGTTTCGTAATTGATTTTCCCTATAAAGATTTCAAGCTCATTGAGAAGAGACATTATCCTTAAAATATGTTCTCTCACTGAGGTCCCTTAAGCCATGTTTGTGTTCGTAATTTATTTCATGGAAACCTTCCTCACAACATGATTCTGATCCCCAAACATATCTTTGAGGTTCGATAACATGTCATAAACATGGTGCATCGACTGATGCTGATGTTGCAGAATATTTGACATAGATGCCAAAATGTAACACCGCGCCATCCCATCAACCTTGATCCATTTTTGGTAATCATGTGTGTTGATACCAAATTTAGTCTGCTGACACGGCTCAATTGAGTGAAGACACATGGAAATCTACGTGGCAACGACAAATACTTATGAACAACACCTTGACTCCAAGGAACCATACTGCAACGAGGAACTCTACTTCCCCGATCAACTCAGACGCTCCGACCTACAAGAACTCTCCGAGGAACTTTTGAGTACCGAGGAACTTAGGCGGTCCGAGAAGCTTAGGCGGTCCGAGCTGCACCTCGAACAAAGCATTAATAGGAGGATAACCAACAGTTTGACTGCGCATTAAATGCTTATTATCATACAGATGTATACGCTTAAGGGGTATTGAATGTATTACCCTTTCACATTACAGCCTTAGGGATATAAATACATTGTATTATCCTCATTGTTAGGGGACCGGAATTTTTTGAGAAAACTTGTAATCGAGAATTCCCAAACAGTCAGCAATAACAGAAACAATGGACGTAGGCCATTATTATAAGGTTGAACCACTTTAAAAGTTCTTTATCTCATTTTATTTATCTATGATTAAGTAATTAGATAAAATCTAATTTTTTACATCAACAGATTAGCGCCGTCTGTGGGAAACGACTGGTAATATCATTTTTCCTCAAAAATATTTCATTACAAATGGCAGATATTCCAGAACCCAGCAATCGAGATGCTGGAAGCCCTCCAAATCCATCTACTCCGCCCAATATTCCAGATTCGGCTGGAATAATGACAAATCTGGCCCAGGGTCAGACAGTCATGCAAGAAACTATGCGATAACTCATACGAACCCTCCATGGCGGTGCACCAACCCATTCAGAATTGCGAAGTATTCAAAGAAATACATGTTTACCTTCTTCGCGTACTAGGCGTACCGATTCATATCGTACTGAGGAGTCTGAAGATTTTTCTTATCAACCTGGACGAACTTCATCGGTACGAGCCACAGATACTGAACAACGTATCACTCTCTCTCCAGAAAGGACTAGTGCACTAGAAAGATTAAGCAGAGTATCTCCTTTTGATCGATTAGGTCCTAGGAGGAGCAAAAGTCCTCCTAGAGCCGCATCGAGGAGTTTTCGACGACCATCAGAATTAAGGGAAGGATTTGCCCAGTCGCGACCAGCTTTTCGTCAAGATAGATTCCAGGAAGCCACATCAACGCGATTAGTTGCTCGAACCAACAGGCCCGAGGAAGGAAACGATGTATGGAAAGGCTCTATTCAGAGGCTGGAGGATAGATTAGGGGAAATGGCTAAGGCCAAGAACCCTCTACAACGAACTTTTGTTCAAGGAACACCTTTTTTCCTGGCCATTGTAGATTTTCCAACACCATCAAAGTTCAAAGAACCTGTTGTGACCCCCAAATATGATATAAAGACCGACCCTGTCCTTCATATAGAACAATACCAAGCTGCAGCCGACATCTATGTTGTTCTAGATGAGATGAGATGTAGAGCATTCTCGGGAACTCTTACCGGATCTGCTCAAATATGGTATAATAATCTTCCTCGGGGTAAGATCTTAACTTTTTTCCAATGGCCGAGTTATTCATTGGGAATTTCTCTTTTGTGGCAAAGCTAGTTAAATGAGTAGCGCATTTGTTAAGTGTTAGACAAAAGGCTGGTGAAAGTACCAGAGATTATATAACTCGTTTTAATAACGAGAAACTCGAAGTCACTGATTATGAGGAAAAGACAGCGAATACCGCCTTGATGAGTGGACTACTGCCCAACAAGTTATACTACACTTTGGCTAAAGATCCACCTAGAACCATGTCAGATCTGATGGGAAAAGAAGCCAAGATTATGAATGCCGAGGAGGCTATTGCTGTGAAGAAGAATATGGATGCCAAAGAAACCAAGGTGGAAGGTGATAAAGCTAAGAAGAAAGAGCATAAGAACAATGGTAATGACAAACACTCAAAAACAAGGTCGTCATGGGAAGTATTGAAGAAATTTGATAATTATACTCCTTTGAAGAAAGATATCAACCATGTTCTAGAAGAAATAAAGAACAATGAGGAATTAAACTGGCCAGAGAAAATGAAGGCAGACCCTGACAGGAGAAATAAGGCAAAATATTGCGATTTTCACAAAGATCGTGGCCATATGACCAAAAATTACATAGCTCTTCAGAATGAGATTGAAACACTCATCAGACGAGAAAAACTGGCAAAATATGTTGATCGGAGGAATGATAGAAGAAATAATGACCGAAAAAGGGAGAGGTCTAGATCTCCTTGTCGAGCAGAGGATAACAAGAAAAGAGACCATGAAGTTGATCCAGAAGATGACCCCGATCTTCCCAAAAGACCAAGGCAGCCAGAACGTGAAGTATTTTCAATACGTTTTGGGTCATTTGACTGTAATGTTATTACAGATGGAGATGTAGGAGGAGGAGACCTTACTGCAGAGAGAAAAGCTTACCTCTGTGAGGCTCAAGCTTGCTCATACATTCAACGAATAAATCTAGCTGAGGAGGATCGCCCGAGAAAGGTAAACAAATAGAAATTGGTCATTGGTTTCTCAAAGAACGACCTCGCAGGTGTTCTATATCCTCATGATGACCCATTGGTGATCAAAATGAGGATGAAGGAGGTAATGATTTCAAGAGTACTGGTAGACAATGGTAGCTCGGCAGACATCATGTTCTACTCATGCTTCGATAGTTTAAATCTAAAGCTATCTCAACTGGAGCCTTATCATAGACCCCTCCTCGGTTTTGCTGGCGAGAAAGTATTTCCACTTGGGACGATCAAGTTGGATATATTCATTAGTACATGGCCTGCTTGTCGAACAGAAAGAATATGTTTCTTTGTGATGGATAAGAATGTTCAATCAGTATACAATATCATCATGGGAAGAGTAGGATTGAAGAAGTTCGAAGCTGTACCATCCACGGTACATCAATGCCTAAAATTTCTAATAAATTTTGGAGTAGGAGTTGTGAAAGGTGATCAGAAAGTAGTTCGAGAATGCTATTATTCATCCGCCGAGCAAGAGGAAATGGAGGAATCAAGGAAAAAGACCACCACCTATCAAGTGGATGAAGGTGCAGAAATTGAAACATTGGATCCTAGAGATGAGTCGCAACTCGTGAACGGTCAAGTGGTGGAAGCTACTGAAAACATCATCCTGGACGACGAGCACCTTGAACGAACTACTCAAGTAGGTTCGTCGTTGGAAGCCTCACTAAAACATGAATTGATAACTTTCCTAAGAAGAAGAAAGAAAACTTTTGCGTGGAGTCATGAGGATATGCCTGGGATAGACCCAAATTTCTTATGTCACGAACTTAATGTGAATAAGGAGATCAAGCCTGTGAAGCAGAGAAGAAGAGTATTCAGTCTCGAGAAGAATCAAGCTATACAGGAGGAAGTCGAGAAGCTCCAGAAAGCTTGTTTTATTGAAGATGTTAAGTATCCAGACTGGTTAGCAAATGTGGTGATGGTGAAAAAGAAGAACAACAAACGGAGGATGTGTGTAGACTTCACCGACCTCAACAAAGCATGCCCAAAGGATCATTTTCCGCTGCCCCGAATTGATCAACTAGTGGATGCTACCTCGGGACACGAGCTGCTGAGCTTCATGGATGCTTATTCTGGTTACAATCAGATTAAATTTAAACCTGAAGACATGGAGAGTACTTCTTTCATTACCCCTAGGGGAACTTATTGTTATAATGTTATGCCTTTTGGTTTGAAAAATGCAGGTGCAACATATCAGCGGCTGATGAACAAAGTGTTTGCAGAACAAATCAGTTGCAATATGGAAGTCTATGTTGACGATATGCTGACAAAGAGAAAGAAACCTGCTGATCATCTAGTTGACTTAGGCCAGATCTTTGATCAACTAGATAAATATCAAATGAAGTTGAACCCGATGAAGTGCACATTTGGAGTACGAGAAGGCATGTTTCTCAGATACATTATCAATCAGCGAGGCATTGAAGCTAACCCTGAAAAGATCAAAGCTCTGTTAGGGCTGCGATCCTCAACAACGAAGAAAGAGGTGCAAAGTCTTACAGGACGAGTAGCAGCACTCAACAGATTTGTATCGCGAGCAACTGATCGATGTCTCCCATTTTTCAAGACGCTCCGAAAAACTTTTGAGTGGAATGATGAATGTGAGAAGGCTTTCCAAGACTTGAAGAAATATTTGGGAGCACCTCCACTGTTATCCAGGCCAGTGATGGGAGAAAAATTATACTTGTATCTGGCAGTGTCCGAGAATGCAGTTAGTTCGGCATTGATAAGAATGGAGAATGGAGTACAAAAACCAATCTACTACACAAGTAAGGCCTTCCGAGGAGAAGAGATCAGATATCCAAGGCTGGAAAAATTGGCACTAGCATTGATCGAGGCAAGTAGAAGAATGAAGCCATACTTCCAGGCTCATACAATAGTAGTATATACTGATATGCCATTGAGGCAAGCCCTTCATAAACTATAAAAATTAGGAAGATTGATGTGCTGGTCAATAGAACTTGGTGAATATGATATAGTTTATGAACCCAGATCATCGCTAAAAGGGAAAGCGGTAGCAGATTTTATAGCAGAGTTCACCTATCCTGATACCCCCGAGGAGCAAAAGTTGCTCGCTGATTAACCTGTGGATGTTACAGGATCATCAAATGCAAGCCCAGACCAACTTAGCTTGGTAAAAGGGCAAGTAGATGTAACAGGATCACCAAATTCAAGCCCAGACTAGCTTAGGTTGGTAAAAGGGCAAGAAAAGATCATCGACGAACAATAAGAAATATCAGGAGATGGTGATAGGAAGCAATAAATTTTACACCGAGGAACTCTGTCAGATCAAAAATTTGAAGACGAGTTACCTATAAGGAGTCTGTATGTGGATGGTTTATCCTGCACTACAGGATGTGGCGCAGGGATAGTTTTGACCAGTCTAGACGAGGTCGACATGGAATACGCCCTATGCTTCCAATTCAAAGCTTCTAATAATGAGGCTGAAAATAAAGCCATGATTGCAGGTCTTAGTTTAGTAAAAACCATGGGGGCAAAACAAGTTATTATTTTTAGTGACTCGCAATTGGTCATAAACCAAATGATGGGAGTATATGCAGCTAAAGGAGAATTAATGATCAGAATTTTGTACTATTCAGCTGGTCAGAATACCATGAATGGAGAATGCAAGAGCAGACGCCTTAGCTCGATTAGCATCAGTTACTCGTACCGAGCTGTGAAGAACAATCCCAATTGAAGTTTAGCTGGTCGGAGTATAGATGAAGATCTGATGATAAACTTTAATACCCTCGATTTAGGGTCATCATGGATGGATCCCATCAGGGCATATATTGAGAAAGGGGAATTACCAACTGATAAACATGCAGCCAAGAAACTGAAGTTTAAGGCTGCTCGTTATGTACTGACTAATGGTATTATATACAGACGAGGAATTATAGCAGGTTTACAAAGATGTGTGCATCCAATCGAGGTGAAAGATTTGATTGAAGAGGTCCATGAAGGGTCCGGTGGATCCAATGTAGGAGGTCGGACACTTTCGTAAAGAATGATGACTCAAGGATACTACTGGCCGACGATAAGGGCTGATTTGCATAGCCTATGCTAAGAAATGTGACAAGTGTCAGCGCTTCTCTTCCATCCGAAAAACTCCCCAAGCATTATTGACACCCATTACTTCCCCTTGGCCATTTTCCATATGGGGAATAGATTTGGTCAGGCCACTGCCGACGACCAGGGGAAGATTTAAGTATCTCGTGGTCGCTGTGGATTATTTTACTAAATGGGTTGAGGCTGAGCCTCTCATTGATATGACGTACGACAAGGTGTACCAATTTATTTGGAAGAACATCATTTGTCGATATGGTCTTCCTCATGCCTTCATCACAGACCATGGAACAAAATTTGACAACGAGGAGTTCGCTGCCTATTGTCATCAGTCAAATATCTCGAAGATCCACTCGGCACCAGGCCATCCTCAAAGCAATGGACAAACTGAAGTGACAAACAGAACGCTGCTGAATGGTTTGAAAAAAAGACTGAACGATGTGAAAGCTAACTGGATCAACGAGCTACAATAAGTGTTATGGGCTTACCTAACTACTCCCCGAGCAGTAATAGGGGAATCTCCATATATGCTAGCATTTGGAAGTGAAGCTGTTATACCCGCCGAATTGGGTCTTCCAACACACGGAATATTGAATTTCAATTCCCCTGTCAGCGATTTAATGAGAAGGTTAGACTTGGACATGCTCGAGGAAGTTAGGGAAGAAGCAGCCATTAGAAATGCTTCTTACCAGCAACGAACTGCTTTGTTCTACAACAAGAGAGTGAAGAAGTGCGACTTGAAAGAAGGAGACTATGTGCTAAAGAAGGTGATTCAAAAGCACAACAAACTGGAAGCAAACTGGCATGGACCCTACCGAGTTAAGGAAGTTATTCGACCAGGGACATATAAAATAGAAACTTTAGATGGGGAGGAGTTTAAGAATGCCTGAAATGCAGAACACCTGCGCAAATATTATCAGTAATGTAAACTCTCATGTAATGCAATTTCATCAGTATGAATAAAGTGACAATGTTCTGCCCAGTTCTTTCCTTTTGTTGGAATTTTTTTACGGAATACTAGTGCTACACACTACTCAGCAAAACTCGGACTACTCAAATCTATTCTCGAAAATGCCAACTAAGGTTGGTCGGGAAGTAAATCTATTCCCAAAAACGCCAACTAAGGTTGGTCGGGAAGTAAATCTATTCCTAAAAATGCCAACTTGGTTGGTTAGGAAGTAAATCTATTCCTAAAAATGCCAACTTGGTTGGTTAAGAAGTAAATCTATTCCTGAAAACGCCAACTAAGGTTGGTCGGGAAGTAAATCTATTCTTAAAAATGCCAACTTGGTTGGTTAGGAAATAAATCTACTCCTAAAAATGCCAACTAAGGTTAGTTAGGAAGAGAAACTATTTCAAAAAGTGCCGAAGATTGGTCGGTAAGAGAAATCCACTAACTATGGTTGATCGGGTATAAAAACCCACTAACTGTAGTTGGTCGAGATGAAAAATTTACCGACCTTGATTGGTCGGAAACATTGCATTTTATTAGTACGAAAAAGTGATCGAGCAAAATTTTTGATACTCGTGACTTTTTAATTACTACCAAGTTAGTCGAGAAACAAAGTATCATCAATTTTGGTTAGTCATCAAATGATTACCACAAATTCAAGATAGTCGACAATAAGTTTTAACAAACTCCAGTTGATCAACAAATAACACAATGTTGTTATACATGCACAGATGTAAAGTGTTTTATAATTACAAGACAATGGCAATCAAGATTTGTAAATAAAATTATTTCATTAAATGTAGAACAAAATACATCAAGAATGAAATACAAATTTATTACATTAAGATTCCTATTCTATTGGTTTCTTCCCCTATGCTTTTGAAACAGGTTCCTTACCAGCAGGTGGATCATTTAAAGCATGAGGAGAATTTATGAAGTTAAGATCTTCAAGCATCCTGATATTCATCATAGATGGTCGATCTAGTAGGTGCTCGGGACGAGATATCTCGACATTGGAATGGAGATTGTAATCGCCAAGGTATTTATAAATCAGACACCGAGGGATGGCCCGAGTAGGGATCCAACTCATTCCAAGCTTGAATGGTGGCACTAGTAGGTTGAGCAGCCCAGGATTATGGTAATCCCACGGGTAATGACCTTGTTCCAGTTGCAGCACACCTAAGGCATTCAACCATCCCTATTTGTAACCCTCATTATTTGCATTTTGGATACGATCATCCAAATGGTAGAGAGCCTCGTTGTAGCTAGTCATCCAGAATTCTCTGGGATGCTTGTGGAATTGATATGTCAATATTTCCAGTTGCTCGTGGAGATTTTTTATAAAGAGTTCTTTATTTTCCAAGACAGATTTCTACGCAGAAAGCTGCTCTTCCAGACCCCTGATCTTCTTAGACATCTCAGCCAATGCCTAGTTCTTTGCCATCAGTTGGAAGGCCTTGTTCTCTAGAGCAGATTGAGTCCTCTGTTCCTCAACAGGAATCCGAGCAGCTCTTGCTCGTCCCCGAGCAGATGTAGAAGGGACAGACCTCTTCAAGGTTCCTAGCTCATCCCTCAGGTTGGCATTTTCGACCTCCAAGAAAGAGAATCCCTCGTCGGTCACTGGGATCAAAGCATTTGAGGTGGAAGCTGCAGACTTCAACTGAGACACCTCTCTTTGCAGGTTATTATTTTCTTGCTCTAATAACTCCGCTATCTGTCTGTGCTCTTCAACCTCGGCCTTCAAAGTTCTCTCCCTCACATCATAAGCAGCAAACCGTTTATCATATCCCTTATCGGCACAGATTTGTTGATACTTCTTCTCGTACCCCTCGTGCAAAAGGTCAGTGGATTTCTTATATTGTTGATGAAGTTCTTCAAGAGTTCCTTGGAGATCCTCAATCAAATCATAGTATTCTACATTGTTAGCCACTGCATGGTAGAGTAGGCACTTCAAATACTGATAGGCTTCAATTGCTTGCTCTGAAGCACCATGACCGAGGATGTCAGTGATTTGAGTTGCACTCATGTCTGTATGATCGGCTTTAAAATATTCATTACATTGCCGTAACAGCTTTGTATCATGATCAGACAATAATTCCATCCTGGCCAGAAACTCGTAGAGGAAGAAAAAGCAATAACCAATAAGAGTACAAACAGAGCATGAAGAAGAGAATCAACAGTATGCATAAGCAAAAGTTCAAATTTTATTACATCATAAAGTTCAGAAGTACAAAGTTCAGAGTTACATGTTCAGAAGTTACATTTGACAAAGAAAAATAAAATAAAGAGAAATCCGAACAACTCTACACCTTTTCCTTGTCTCCCAAAACTTTCTCGGGAGGCTGGGACGAGGAGGTAGGTTGCTCGGATGGAGCAGAGGGTTGCTCAGGAAGTACTGGAGGTTTCTCGGAGGAAGTAGCAGGTATTTGAAGTTCCTCGCCAGTGGGCTGGATAGTTAGGGGATGAGAAATTTGATATCCCATCACCATGGAAGATTCCTCATAGGCAGCTTCATCCTCTTCTTCTTTAGGAGTTGGAGTGGGACCAGGGATGTGTCGCTGAAAGAGTTTAGAATTTCATCTCCTGTAGAGCAGCGACCCATCCATCTCTAAAGTATTTGAGGCTGCCATATTCCACTTGCGACATCATGACAGCCAAACCTTTATTCCACCCTTTATCCCAGCCGGCACTGAAAGATTTTTTCACAGCCAATTTCCTCTTTGTCTTCTTCGAGGAAAGCTTCTTAGAAAGAAGATTGTCAGCAGCCTTCAGCTTATTCTCAACTTCCTCTTTTTGACGACTTACTTCCCGAAGTTTACCCAACTCCTCCTCAGCAGCCTTGAGCTTATTTTCAAGCTCCCTAGCATTTTTGAGCTTCCCTTTGAGCTCTTTATTCTTTTTCTCCAAATCATTCATTTTTTTCTCCAACCCCTTGGAGACCTCAATAACCTGGCCTTCTCCTGCTCAGTCGAAGTAAGCTTTTTCTCCCAAATTGCCTTATCATCATTGTATTTCTGACGAGAATCTTTCAGAGACTACGCCAGGCCTACCAAAGCTTCCTCTACACCAGACGAGGAGCTTGAAGCTTTAATAGCTTCATCTTTCTTCAAAATTGTATTAAAACAGCTCACCAACTGTGAAAAGAAAACAAAAGCAAGTTAGTGCACAGATACAAAAAGGAAAGAATGAAAATTTAAGACTATAGGACTTACAGAAGCAATGTGACGAGCTGCTAATGTGGTAACCGTGTCCCGAGAAAGATTTCTTCAATACCTTGGATCTCGGGAATGATCCAAGTCTTCACCGAGCTCATAGCAGAGCTCGGGGGAACAAAAGTGGGAACACCACTAGTGGGGGGCTGGGAGATGGATTCAGCCAAATTGACAGAGGAGCTTTTCTTCAACCTCCTCAGAGGAGCATCAACTTTCTCGACTAAAGATGTAGTCTTAGTCGGAGAAATGACAATCACCTCGCCTGGAGCAGCAGCCTTGCTCGGGGCCACTGGGGGCTTCTCGACCACCTTCACAGGAGTAGCCGAAGGAGGTGCGTCAATTTTCTTTGTCCCTTCTACTGGGACATCAAGCTTACTGGGACATCAAGCTTACTTCTTTTTTCCTCTCCATCACCAGAGGCAGGTTTCTCAAAAAGGGTAGGAGGTCTTTTTTTCTTCATCCTTTCACTCAAAGGAATATGTGACTCGAGTGAAGAACTTGTAGAGGCTGGTATTGGTTCTGCGTCGCTTATCACCGAACGAGCAGTAAAAGAGGAGGTGTAACTCTTGTACTGAAGAAAATATGAAGCTGACCTAATAAGCTCGTCGGCAATAGTCTGATGCAAACTTCAGATAAGTTTTAAATGCCTTATATTAACGTCTGCCTCTTTTGGAGATTTTCTTTTGCTGTCAACTGCAAATAAATCAAAATTAAAATATCAGTGGCACATTTTATCAAACACAAAGGAAGCATAATTTTGAAAATAAAATAAAAACAACCTATCACATTGCCATAGGGAGAACATCTGGGACCCTGGTAAACATCATCTCGAGTTAATGGAGGGTGTTACCAATTTTTCATAACAACCCCGTGCTCAAAGTAGTCCCTATTGGCATCTGGGATATTGACCACTAAAGCTCTATTTAAAAACCTAGTTTTTAAATAAAAAGTAATATCGCCCATATCCCATCTATAAAAAAACATGATTTCAGGAACTCCTATGCGAGTTCCATGAATTTGATTTAATCTATAAACACCGTTAACTATTCTCCACGTATTGGGAGTTGTTCTTGCATGAACTACGTCAAAGTATTGACAGAATTCCAGACATAGAGGGTTTGGGGGAAAAGAAAAGCCACACTCAGCAACAAAGAGACTGCGGAACCAATGTCCCTCAGCCAAACGAAAATAGTCTGAAGGCTCAGAAAGCTCTTCCAAAATAACCCATGAGGGAATAGAGAAATCAGAGTGAAACTTATCAATCGATTCTACAGGATAAACCATGATAAAAGAAGGAAATCAAAGAGAAAGAAGAAAATCTTACAGGAAAGGGATGAGTCTGTTGATAACAAACGATGGAAGAGATGAACGCATAGGAGAGAGAGACGATGGAAAACTTAAAGAGACAAATTTGAAAAAGTAGAAGACGATGGGATTTTCTGCAACGTTTAAATAATTTGCCATGGAAAAGGGTAAAAGTAATGATTACAAAAAGAGTCGGCTATGTTACCGGCGGCTAAACAGACAAAAGGGGCGCGGGAATCGAAGCGGTTAGAAAAATTCAAAAAAGACCGATTCTACGAATTTCGAAGAAGAAATAAATACAAAAGAAAATACTCCTAAATTTCAGTATGACCATTTAAAACCGCCATATTTCGAGAAAGAATGTTCCACACTCCTCAAATTTTGAACTATGAAACATTGGGGGCTTCTGTTCATACCAAATTTAGTCTGCTTACATGGCTCAATTGAGTGAAGACACGTGGCAATCTACGTGGCAACGACAAACACTTAGGAACAACACCTTGACTCCGAGGAACCATACTGCAACAAGGAACTCTGCTTCCCCGATCAACTCAGACGCTCCGACCTACAAGAACTCTCCGAGGAACTTTTGAGTACCGAGGAACTTTTGAGTATCGAGGAACTTAGGCGATCCGAGCAGCTTAGGCGGTCCGAGCTGCACCTCGAACAAAGCATTAATAGTAGGATAACCAACAGTTGGACTGCGAATTAAATGCTTATTATCATACAGATGTATACGCTTAAGGGGTATTGAATGTATTACCCTTTCACATTACAGCCTTAGGGCTATAAATATATTGTATTATCCTCATTGTTAGGGGACCGGAATTTTTTTAGAAAACTTGTAATTGAGAATTCCCAAACAGTCAGCAATAACAGAAACAGTGGACGTAGGCCATTCTTTTAAGGCTGAACCACTTTAAAAGTTCTTTGTCTCATTTTATTTATCTGTGATTAAATAATTAGATAAAATCTAATTTTTTACATCAACAATGTGTTTCCTTTTCAGTCTCCCCCTTACCAGGCTTCTCAGGATAGATCTCATAAAGCACAAACATGTACCCTTCAGCAGCTAATACAATATCCAAATTCTTTTTCTAATTAATGTAATTAGGTGGAGTTAATTTGTTTTCCTTGAGAATGAAAACAAGTGGATTAAAAGAGCTTCCCATCTTTATACTGATAATAAAATAATCAAATGAATTATTATAGGGCATAAAACTTTTTGAATTCTAAATTAAAATTAAAGTTCCCTCTATCAATTTTAAAATAATTCTTCGGCATCCCGATTACCATTTGAATAGTATTCCTCTTTAGACAGCCTACTTTCCCAAAAAAACAATGGGCGGGCTTATTCCTTTTAAATTTATTATCCGTACAAAACCTATGTCAAATAAAATTAGATAGCCGAGACTTTGGTCCCACAAAATCATAGCACTCCTCTTTAGGGAACATACCATTATTTGATATCTAAGTGTATACTATCAACTACTATTAAATTATCTCATATCACATAGACTCCTCTTTTGGGGGCTGCTTATGTGAATGATGAATCCAAAATTACACTTAGTGAATATTTATACCGATTACCACAATAATTTGCATTCCTCACTGGAGGACCTACTTATTATTTAAAGTAAACAAATCGTTGATGGAGACCGTGGGATTTTCTCTTGAAAAATTCCCTCTCCCACTTAGTAATTAAAAAACTTTGTGTGGGTTAAAAAACCAAATGTATACAATTTTTAATTAATTTGAAAAATCTAGGAGATTTGATATATTTTCAAAAATACTAGTATATGCCTATTTTAATATATCAAGCAATTGTGTGATAAATAAAAAAAATTCAAATACCATTGATCGTTAAAAAAATACTCTTTTTTCCATTCTCTAACCACACATATTAATGTCTATAATTCAAAATAATTATTAATTATACACATTTAGAATATACGTGATTTAAGTTCGATCAGTATATGATGTTGTCCATAATTCTAAAGGAACCGTTAACACATATTAAAACCCCATCAATTAAAAAATGATTAATAAAGACATAAATCAATATACGTAAAAACTAGATAAATAAGGATTCTCGACTATTATTGTCAAGATACAACTCGGGACTGTATACCATGTTTTTCATAATTCTAACACATTAACAACCCAACAATTAAAACATGAATGATAAAGACTTAAATCAACATAAATAAAAAAAGGAGATAGGTAAGGATTCTCGACTATTATAGTCAAGATATAACTTTGTCGTAGATTGGAGTTCTCAACAGTCATCCTTAAAACAAAACACGTCATGTTGCCACTACGTTGTGATAGCATGGGGTTCCACCTAGTTAACACTGTCGAAATTAATTTCTACGCCAAAAACTCTCTCCGATCACCGATCTAGTTTCACACTCATCTATTGACAATCACGATCAAAACAGTAACAATTTAAACATGTCCTATGCCTCCATGAAGGAGTTCACATTCTATATCAACATTACATTAATCTAGGATAAAAAATAACGATGAATAAACCATCGTGGGATCCAATCACATAAAACAAAAACATAAATACGTAACCATAATAGTGGGATTTGGTCGCTGCAAAATAGAAGTTAGCACAGATCTATATTCTACCCAACATCCATGCACATATATGATTGTTTTAATTGGACAACATTCCTGAATTCAACCTATACATGGTATCAATAGGGATCTGATACCAATTGTTGGCTCAAAAGTCCAAGGGTCTATTGAAAACACATATAGATTGAACTATAAAAAATATTACAAATACGCAAAATCCTAGAAAGGGGAATAAGGTTTTACCTTTGAGATCTATTTGATTTTATCTTGTATTAGCACAAACCGTATGTGATGATAGTTGATCAAGAACGCAGGCTCAATGCCCCTCACGATCTTCTATTGTATTCCAAATATGGACAGTCACGAGCCGAGTAGGGGATCTTCCTTCGTAACCACCTTTTCTTCTCTTATTTCTTCTTTGTTTCCTCTTTTTATTATAAGTCTAAATTTGTGTCTTTTTACTATCAAAGAGTGATTGTTAGCTTAAGAAAGAATGAGCCTTAAGTACATATATATATACTATGGTATGTAGCTTAAGGAAAGATAAGGATGTGGTTCCTAGTGGGCCTGAGAAAATCTAATCCTTCCCGGATCCTAATCTCAGTCCCTTAATTATAATTGTTACCACTAAATAATTATAATTGCAACTTGTCTCCTTAACTCAAAATTATATTTCAAGATACTAATTATTAATTACTTAATTCTCCCCACGTTAAGGTTATATATACCCATTAATAAAATAAATTACTGATAATTTCTTTTATTAACTTCTTTAAGTCCTTGAGCAATTCAACTTAACTTCTTTAAGTCCTTGAGCAGGATTTGACACATACAAAACTTATAAGCATATCAAGAGGGTACCACCAGTCTCTATACCAAGATGTGGATTCCATCAATAAAAGACTTTCAGCATTAAATAATCACCATTACCCAATCTATCTAGATTATTGATCTAATAATAAATCTCACCCGAAAGGTCAAAGCAATAAATAACTAGTGCATGTGTCCATTAATCATACCCAGATTAAGGGCCTTAAGTAATCCTAATAATCACGAGATTTACATTGTGTTATAAAATCAGTATAAATACAATGACCTCAAGGTGGTCCCATTCAATACACATAAAATGTACTAGCATAATAATTTGAAAATATAAAGCTTCCTATAATGAAAATAAACCTACGAACATATTGTACTACAACCCTACTGATGGTGTGTCCAGTTCCATCTAAGACTGTGAATGATAAAACTTATATTCTACAAGAAATGGTGATCTGATCCTCTGTGTGTAAGACGCACTCTACACACCAGATAACCTACTGAGCAGAATAAAAGACATCGAACATATATATAAAATAATGCAACATTATGTCCATACATGATTCTCATTAAAACAGGAAAAATTCATTTATTTTTAATAATAAATCCAAAACTAAAACTATTACATAAAGCATCATTGTAGTCTACTTCTCTAACAGTTAATGGCTCGTTAACAATAAAAATTTCATTGTTATCGAGTGTTAATAGATTGTTAATGCATTGGGTGTTAATGAATTTCTTCCCATATAACAATCATTACCATCCGAGCACACGACATCAATTCTTCCCAAAAAAATTCATCATTGTTAGTGAAAGTTTTATAATTTGTCATTTTATTTTTATTTTGCCTATCCCATTACATACCATTGCACCTTCATGACTACTTCCATGTATTCGGAGAGAAAAAGTTGATGAATTTTGGAAGATTGAAGATCGTTTATCTCAACAACATTCAAAAGAATTATGAGGTAGTTTTTTAATTACATTAATTATAAAGAGGCTATTTTAATAAAGACTTTCCATTAAAAAGTTTTCAAAATATTTTAAATTGATTTTCTGAAATTTCTCTAACTCGTTAAAACGAGATGGATATGTCGTCCGAACGAGATTGCATATGCCGTTAGAAAGAGTTAGCACAATCGAACCAGATCTGGAACGTCATATTTTGGGTATGATCTAGAATTTCATTTGAAGTTTCATCGAAAATACGTTCTAATGAGATGGGGTACCACGTTCGAATGAGGTACCAGGGCGTTCGAACGAGTACGCGAGTTTTTATTTTTTATAACATATCTCTGCAAATCTCTAATGCCTATCTCTTTGTGCCAACTTTTCCTATAAATATATATGCGGGTTTAGAGTTTTAAATAACCCATTTTGACTTTTCAAAAAGATTTTAAGAGTTCTTTTGCAATCAAACTCTATTCTTTTCTCATCGAAACCCTTTGGATCTTTAAGAATCACTTTTCCAAATCAAGAAGAATACATTAAAATTTCAAAACCTTTGTAGATATTTTCTCTAGTAATTAATTGTGGAGTTGAGGTCTACTGCTTAAGAAGAAAGGAATTAAAAATTTTTGAGGCTTGTCTGTGGATAGCGAGATAAGAGCATCTTGATGTGGATGATGTTGGACTATTCCGTATCTGTTGAGGGTTTGAAGACATCTCCTCATTATAGTTAGTGGATCTTTAATTAGTTTATAAGTCGTCATATGTCTATGAAATTCTTTAATAGTACTGAAATTAATGGTTTTGCCCAAAAGGGAATTTTTCCTCAAATTTCTTCTTCTTGCGGATGGGTTTTGAATTTGACTTCATAATTAATATTGCATGTTCACTAATTGAAATCAAGAAAAAATTTGTTAAAACGTGAATTTGTACATTTGGCCTAATATACAAGTAATTCCGTATAATTTCCCAGCCGCTTTTTCAAATTGGTATCAGAGCAAGTTGCACTAAAATATCCCGGGATCTTATTTTTTACGAAGTGTTTTTTTTGGATGCCAATCTCTCAAATTAGTATCAAAGTTAGTTGCACTTATTTGTTGTATAAACTTTAAATTATGGTAATATAGATCATTTGTATAATAGGGTTCCTATTTTTTATGGTTCAAATTATGCTTATGGAAGACTAGGATGATGTCGGTTTTAAAATTTATTGATGAAAGGGCTTAGATTGTGTGTGAAAGAGGATGGAAACCACCCACTGTGACTAATGGCGTTGTCATAAATACTAAGCATGTCCCCTCTTGGACGGATGATGAATTTAAATGCAGCAATTTCAACTCTCATAGTTTGAGTACTATTTCTGAAACCATCACCCTTGACGAGTTATGCCACATCATGACAAGAACCACATTAAAGGAATCATGGGATATCCTTCAAAGCACTCACGGGGGTATCAAAACTATGAAAGCTTCTAAGCTTCAGAACCGCACCACACAATTTGAGACTATTACCATGCTAAAGACTGCATCATTTGATGAATTTTATGCAAGATTGTCTGATATTGTTAACTTTAGTTTTAGTTTGGGTGAGATAATTTCTAAAACGAGAGTCCTGAAAAATATTTTGAGATCTCTTCCATCCCGATTTATTCCTAAGGTCAATATCCTTAATTCTTTAGGTATTTTAGATACCCTTAGGTTAGAAGAACTTATAGAATACCTTAAAACTTATGAAATTGATATGTTCCCCAAAACTAAAAATAAAAAGGAAATAGAGATTACTTTGAAGGCTCGGTATAAAAGAAAAAAGAAAAAAGTAAAAGGTTGCGATTTTGATTCAGAATGTGATTTTGAACGTAATGATCTTTCCTTATTTGAGAAAATTTTCAAAACAAAATTCAAATTTAATAAAGAAAATTATTCCCATGAAAACAAATGTTTTGAAAAAAATAAAAATGGCAACGAGGACAAAAATGTTTATGAGAAAGAAGATGTGAGATTTTATGAGTGTTACAGCTAGCGTCATAAAGCTCACGAGTCTACCACTAGACTAAAGAGACAGGGCAAGGGAAAAACAACATATATCGCCGCTCTTAGAGATAGTGATGTTGAGTCGGTGGTTTTCGTGGATGAATCATCGCATGAACCTTTTGTTGAATTCATGGCCTGTCATGTTAGTACTTCATTTTCGTCCCACTCTAATGAGGACATTTGTAAATGTGATATCCTCAACACTTTAACGAATCATTCTAGAGAGAGTGAGAGCAATGAGAGGAATTTGAGTGAGGGAGAAGGTGAACTTCAACGCACCTACCATAAAATTTGCAAAGAGTCTTTGAGAACCAAAAAGCAAAATAAAAGTTTGACTCTTAGATTTTTTGAGTTAGAGAAATAGGTGAAAGATTTAAGAGAGTGTTAGGCATTGGTGACACAACTCGAGAAGTTCAAAGTTTCTTTATGTGAGAAACTGATTGGAGATAAGAAGGAGAAGAGCAATTTCACCAACATTGTGGCTGGTCTTACAAGAAATATTAGAACTTTATTGGATAATCGTGAGAAACTTAAAGATAATATATCCTAAATCGAGAAGGATATTTAACATGTTTGGGAGGTCAAAGTAACTTTAGAGGACACATCTATGTAGTTTGTAAGGATGTTCATCAGTCCCGCATTAGGATTTAACGAGAGGCGAGGAATAGGTTATGTTGTTGCATCCACTTCCAATGTCGCACCAGAGTCAATTCCTATGTTTGTGATGGATCATTATGGCCCTCATCCTAACCCACCTAGGAGATCAAACCCACTAAGGAGAGTGCGTCCTAGGCATTTTAACCTAGATATACCTAAGCATGTTTATGTTTGTTCTCGTTGCAAATAAAGAGGTCACCTTAGGGACTTTTGTTTTAATCTTGGGAGAGTTACTCACATATGTGTTCCTTGATATGCTCCAAGATGAGTTTACACACATATTCCTACTCATGCTCTCCCACACGATCATAGAAATTTTGATAGTCTTCGGGAGCAAGTAGAGTTTTTTATCAAAACTTTGCAAAGATTAAAGGATGAATTTCAAATGATTCCTATTCCTGTTGAGAACACCTCTTGGACTAATGATTGAGTTTGGGTACTTTTTCTACTATAGGATGATTATCATATTCATATCTTTTGTCCCCATTGTTAGATTATATTTCTATTGTATTTTATGATTTTTATGCTTTTGAAATATTTTTGAAAAATCCAAAAAATGGTTTTTAAGAAAAACTTTGAAAATTTTTAAAAACTTTTTTTTTGTTAATTTTTTTTAAAAAGTCAAAAAGATTTTTTTATTTTCATATTTCACCATATATGGATGTGCATTTAAAATATTAGGATCACCCTTACATTCCATCCATTCAAGTGACTTTTTCATGGTATTTTGGGACATGACTTCATTTTGCTAGCATTCTTAATAAAGAGTGGATAGCCTTTCGTTGATCATTAATGATTAATTTTTCTTGCTCTTTATCACGTTTATTGCACATGTGCATAGACTTTTTGAAGATTATGATTACATGTCATATGTCGAATATGGTTTTCTCATCTCAATCGTCCGTAATAACAAACTAAATGTAAAAAGAGATAAGTTGTGCTTATAAGAACCATTGCCAGAATTTTGTTTCCCGAAAAGATTGTTATATATTAAGCAATGGAAAAGGGATATAAAAGAGAAAAATTCTCTTCTCGTTAAAAGCCACCATTCACAAAATAATGGCACACAAAAACATAAGTGTCAAGGCCAATTTTATATTTCATTAATGCTTCTCTATATATGAGCATTATGATATCTTCAAAATTATTTGAGAGTAAATCATTATGTATGTGAGATTTTGAGGGTGTTATAAAGAACAAGATCAATGGATTTGCACAACCAACTTTCTTATAAAGTTTTAAATAGTTTGGCGTTATTGATTTGATAAGCATTTAAATTCATGGCATGTTGCATAAGTCTAGTCAATTTAATTTAAGTTCAGTATTTTTACACCTAAATTTAAATTGAGTTCTTTCTTTAGAAGTATCTCATGTCTTCGTCCACCCATGTTATGAATGCCTTTATTGATTTTCCCATGGAACATGTTCACACAATTTATTATATTTTCATGATTCAAATATTTTAGTGTTACTCCATGGTGTGGGGTATTTTCGTACCTATCTGTACTTTTTTATACATATAATTATTTTTATGCTTGAAAAAATTCAAAAAGTATAAAAATAACTGGTATGGCTTTTGGAATTTCATCCCATGTGCTTTAATGATTATCTTTGTGATGATTTTTTTACTTCATCGAGTGATCCTAACACTTTCATGATTAGTTTCTTATTCTTTGTCTATTACAGACAAAAAGGGGGAGAACAAATTTAGGTAAAGTTTATTTTTTTTAAACTTGTACGTGTCAGGGTAATTCAGTTGTCTCACGTGTGTAAGTCATTCCGCCTTGATGATGATTTCTTCGACCACACAAGATGAAGACTTTTCAGATAAAGACTTATACATTTATGCATTTCCCTTTCTTGAATTAGAATGTTATTATTTATATAAGTCATAGGGGCCCATTTGGCTTCGATTTGTGTTTTGTACCGGAATATCCAAAGGGGGATATTTGAAAGAGAAAGTTTTATAATTGCTCATTGTATTTGTATTTGGTTTATCCCTTTACACCTTACTACACCTTCATGACTACTTCCACAAATTCAAAGATAAGAAGTTTATGACATTTGGAAAATTGAAGATGACCCATCTCAACAACATTCAGAAGAGTTATGAGGAGGTTTAGTAAAGACTTTAAATATACAGGGGCTATTTTAGAAAAAAGTTTTGATTAAATGTTTTCAAAATATTTTAAAATTATTTTTAAAAGAATATTTGAAATTTTTCTAACTCATTAGAACGGGATGGATATATCGTTCGAATGAGATTTCACGTGTCGTTAAAATGAGTTCCACGTTAGAACGAGATCAAGAACATCGCCTTTTGGGTATGCACTAGAATTTCATTGGAAGTTTTATTTGAAACACGTTCGAATGAGATGGGGTACGAGAATTTTAATTTTTTTAAACATATCGTTGCAAATCTCTAATGCCTATCTCTTTGCAACAAGTTTACATGTAAATATATAGAGGGATTAGAGTTTTAAACAACACATTTACACTTTTCAAGAAGCCTTTTTAGAGTCCTTTTTGTAACCAAATTATATTCTTTTTTTTGTTCAAAGCCCTTGGATCATTAACGACCATTTTTTCAAATCAATAAGAACACATTCAAAGTTCAAAAACTTTTGTAGAGATTTTCTCTACTACTTAATTTTGGATTTGAGTCTCTACTACTGAAGAAGAAAAGAATTGAAGATTCCTGAGGCTAATCGATGGATACCAAGGCAAGAGATGCTTGATGTGGACGGTACTTGATTGTGTCATATCTGTTGAAGATTTGAAGACATCTTCGAATTATACTTAGTGGATCTCAAAGTAGTTTGTAAGAAATCTTATGTCTATGAAATTCTTTAATAGTACAGAAATTAAAGGTTTTTTTCGAAAGGGACTTTTTCCTCAAATTTCTTCCTCTTGTTGGTTGGTTTGGAATTTGTCTACATAATTAATCTTGCATGTTCACTAATTTAAAACAAGATATAATTTGGTGAAAATTAAATTTGTGCAGTTGGCCTAATATACAAGTAATTCCAAATAATTCCCCACGCTACTTTCTCAATCATCAAACATGGGGTGATCCTATAATTATAAAAAATATTTAAAAGTGTAGAACATAAAAAGTATTCAAAATTGAAAAAAAAAAGACACCTCAACATAACAAAACCGGCAAAAGGTGAATATTTTGGTATCAAAACACTGAGTCGATATTGTGGTGACGATTTGGTAGTGTGTTATCGATACTAATTATTAATATCAAGAGGTATCCACTGAATGAAAATATTTTACTTATGTTGGCTTCATTCCGTATTATAATGTTGAATCTTAACTTCGTTATCGGCAATGCAATATTGAATGAAGTGGAATTGTATTTTTTTATTTACGTCCATTTTGATTAAATAATGTAATATGTGTTAGAATATAGTTAAGAATATGATTATATGCATCTAGGAAACATTTTTCAGTCAATTACTTTGAGTTTGAAAATCTTAATTCACTCACATTCTTGAAGCTTGTTATTGGGTGCTCCATTGTCTTTTAAAAAAAATTGCAATTACTTGTGAATGTAAAACACCACCTTTTTAAATTTTCTAGCCAACTAATTATACTAAAGAGGGATTCAAATGGAGGTTTCTTAATGGAGTACAATGGTGGAATGGGAGGTGATCATGTTGAAAAATGTTTCGGTAAGAAAGAACTATGCAATCGAAGCTATATTCAACCATCACAAAGTGTATAAAGCATAATAAAATAAAAATAGAGAAATAGAACACAATATATATAGTGGTTGGCAATAAAATGAGACTACGTCCACTTTGGAGCCTCATTCTCATTAATTACAATTATTAGTACAAGAGTTGGTTGCCTTTAGAGGCATACAAGAGAGAAGTAAGGCTAATGCATAAACATATGGCCTCTGTGCTGAGCGAGATGCGGCCTATTGAGAAAGACTATAGAGGGGTCATGAACCATAGTAGTTTAGGTGACTAGACTCAGTGAGGTCTCACGTGAAGAAAGAAAGTAAGTGGAGAATTTAGCAAATCTTTGTTGTCAAACATGTCATGTTAAATGAGGAGATGAACAGTTTCAATTATAGAAGTCGAGACGAGTCACATGCATAGAGCATGTGACATATGGATAAGTAATGTCAAGATGGAATCTTTATAGAAGGTGAACAGCTGGAAAGTGGCATGTTAATATGGATAGGTTTGCGGAGGGGATGCGTTGTTGCTGAAATAGGAGGCAGTGATTTGCTAAAGGCACAACTATAGACCCTTAGGATACAGAATGTGTTTGGCTATCATTGCCTTTCTAAGACCCAGGTAAAATGGTCACTTACATGGCCTTGCTACTTATATTATTGCGGAGGGTGGCTCTTAGGCCACATGTCATGTGCTCATAGGCTGACCTATATTGGGCATATCAATAAGCCCCCAAGTCCCGATCCCAAGAAGTTTAGAGAATTTATGCTGGGACTTTTTTATGCCCTAGTGCCGCAAAAATTCTTCAAGTCGACAATTAATTTCTTTTATTGGGGGCACGAGTATCTGTCACAACCGTCTGTTGTGATGTTTCAAATTCCTTCACCCTCTTATATAAATGGGAATGCCGTGGCCTCATTACCTTTATCAAATTATTGAGAGTAGTTTACTTCATCCTTTTCAGGCAATTTTCAGGTTATCTTTCTCAGGAAACATTTCATCATCTTAAGGAATCTTTTATCTATTTGAGATTGCTAATCATTAATTTTTCTTCGATTTCTTCCATATGTTGAATTATAAATATACATCCACGGTGTATATATGTATATACTTTTTCACAATTTTTCCCTTTTCTTGCATGTTCATCTTCTTAAAGACATGTCACTACGCTTTTCTAAATAGCCCATAATGAGTTTGATTAGATACATAAAATAACGTAGTTAGGGTTTCCTATATATATGGATCTTATGGTTGCTTGAATTTTGCCCGAATTGAGTAGGAATTTCTGTTTGGTATTTTGGGATATAAAAATGGGTAAAAATGTAGGTTATTCACTTTGATTCATGATTAGGCTTGTTTGGCTCACATTTTGATCTTTTTAGGAATTTAAAAGGATGTTTTGTTGTGTAAAAAGGCTTTATAGGGTCAGGTTTTGGCTATGGGACCCACATTGATTGGTATTTGCCTAAGAACATGAATTGGCTATTCAAGGTGTTCCTGAACAAAAACACAAGATTTCAAGTTTTGATCCTTGAGAATTAAAAATACAAAATATTTCCTGTTCACCCCACAGGCTACAGCCTATTGCGTACTTTGAATATCTAGTTACGTCCTACAACTATATCTTATTTTTCTTGTGACTACGATCGTTAACCTGCCTTCGTTTATCATGACAGGTGCCTTAATTTCACCCCATTAATGATTTAACCATTTTGTATATTGTCACGACCTTCTTTATGAGGCAGTTTCTTCCATTTTGTTTGTATTTTGATCATTTTATCTCTAGCATTCTAACTGCGGAGCCCATCTACTTGTATACGTCTATGCCACGGATTTATGCATTGGGATACTTGGGAATACTTGAAATACTTTTGGAAGAGGCACTTTGGTGTTTCACCTCCCACGGTATTACATGTCAAGACTTTGAAAACTAATGGCCCTTGTAGGTTGAAGGATTGCCCAAACTGTGTGCAAGTTGATTCAGACTCTCTAGCATCTTCAAATTGTAGGGAGCCAAGAGAGGCTGCAGAAAGTGCATAGATGGAGGAAGACACTTATTCAAAAAATAATAAATCCCCTATTAAGAGAGATTATGTGGTTGTTATATTGGCTTAGGCCGCAAACAATAGAAATGTTGAGGGTGGGCCATCTGGCCACCACCACGTGTCAACCAGAGAGCCTGTAACCTTTGATTATCCTTGCACAATGAGTAAGGAGTGGATAGCCCAGTTAGATAAGTCATGTGAGTTCCCTAAGGGAATTATCTGCACTATACCCTCCGTAGTATTAAGATCATGCTCAACTTTTCCATATGATAGAGTTTTCTTTCCTCTCCATGCTTTCCTCTTAGGGTTGTGGCTTCATGTCCCAGTGCCTATGAGGAGGATCCACAAGGTCATGAACCTGGCCCTAGGCCAAGTTGATCCCAATGAATGGAGGGCCATTCTTGATTCCTTGGTGTTGTGGAAGAAAATTTTTAGGAGAGACATCACTGTCGCGGAGTTTTTCTACTTTTACAGGAAAAAGAAGAACTCTGTAGAAAACCCATTGTATTACTACATGGGGTTGTAGAGTGGTCATAGATACTTGATAAGCGGTAGTCCCTCTACTTCTAAGAACTAGAAAGGAAAATATTTGTATATCTCTTGTGATGACTAGAATGTGTACATAGATGAATCTGAGTGGGAGAAGGCACACAAACTTCCGCAGATCTGGGGTCGTCCTTCTGAAGAAGGTATTTGACTAGTTGCGGTCTTTAGCTTCACTTGCCTTTTTTAGTAATTTTTCTTTGTTGCGAACTTTAATTGTATATCACTGCGTTGCTTCAGTCTTTATTTGTCTTCATATAATGATTACATAGCCCCTTAATTTAGGAAATTTTATCATCTCGAGTAATGCAAAATGAGTTGAATTATCTCATTTCCTTGCTATTGACTCCTTCTAACACGTACATCTAGTTTCTTGAATTTCTCATGACTTTTATAGGTATTTAAAGCATTGAGGAAGAATGAAATTGGAAAAACATCGAAATAAATCAAAGAAGGAAAGTCTAGGGGCAATTTTATAATTTTGCAGCCTTAGTCCGGAGTCGGAGCCAACTGAAAAGAGTTGCAGATATTTCAATTACAAGAATATAGAAAGAAACGACACTTTAATCCGAGCTACGGTGAAAATGTTACGAGTATTTAAAGATGAGAAAAGTCTATAAAAATATCCTTGCATGATTTCCATAGGCGATCCGGACCTTTTTTTTAATAGGATCCGGATCGGGGTAGCAAATCAAGTTCTGCATGAAAACTAAAGGCGATCCGGACCTTTTTCCCAAAAAGGATCCAGACCGCAAGGAAAAAAAGTTCTTAATGAAAAAGGGGTGCGATTCAGACCTTTTTCCCAAAAAGGATCTGAACCGCCCTTGACTAAAGTTCACTGTTTGGATAAAGGGGAGATCCGGATCACCTTGACCGATGAATCCGTACCACTTGTGAATTTTTCTCATATTTTCTATCCTTTTCTCAGAGTTTTAATTTGGTGAGACTCTTTTAAATTTCGGAGCGATTTATTCAAGTTTGTTACACAATAATAAGGGTTCAATTTTATTAGGTTTCTAAATGAGGAGTAGAGGGTTTTTGTAGTCAAAAACCATAGTTTTTCCATAAGAAGATTCTGATTTAAAGATTTCAATCTAATTTTGTCAATTCAAGTAACATCTTTCCTTTAAGTTTTCAATTGCTCATTAGTTTGATTGTTGTTGTTGATTCTGAAATTCTCTTTTCATCCATTTTCTTTGGAATTAATGTTCTATTTGTTATAAACCATGTTTTTCTTAAGTTAATCATGTCTAGCTAATTTTCTAAGGGTTGGGATGCATGAATCCAACCCGATGTCTTTTACAAATGCATAAAATTAATTGCTAAATTAAATAATTTATTCAATTGTGTTGTGTAGTAATCACAACCGTTGTAGATATTTTGATCTTGTTTTCCCTAGGTAAACGGGATGCTTAAGAGTGCAACGCGCATGTAGCTATAACGACACCGCTTTATTCTTGCTCTTGAATATGTTTGATTAGGTCATGAAACTCATATATATAATGCTTGGGATTGATAAAGACTGGGTTTTATCAATTATTTCAATTCAAGATTTGATTTTAACATTAGTAAATGTACTAGGGTTAGAGAAAAAATCGATGTCATAGCTGACCTACCCCCACCAAAATCTCTAAAAGATGTGCGCTCATTCTTGGGCCATGCAGGGTTATATAGAAGGTTCATTAAAGACTTAAGTGTCATTTCTAAACCCTTAAGTAACCTTCTTAAGAAGGACACTCCATTCGAGTGGAATTAAGCATACCAAAGTGATTTTGAAAAATTGAAGAGCATGCTTGTTTCTTCTCCCATCATGCAAACCCTGGATTGGTCCTTACCATTTGAGCTCATGTGTGATGCTAGTGATTTTGCGATAGGGGATGTTTTGGGCCGAAGGAAAGATAAAAATTCTCACGTCATCTACTACACTAGCCGAAATCTTACCGGACCACAATTCAACTACTCCACCACAGAGAAGGAATTTCTAGCGGTAGTCTTTGCTCTAGATAAATTTCGTTCCTATCTCATTGGTTCCCCCATCACCTATTTCACCGACCACGTGGCTTTAAAATATCTCCTTACAAAGAAAGATGCAAAGTCGCGCCTCATAAGGTGGATCCTACTCCTACAAGATTTTAATCTCTCCGTTAGAGATAAAAAAGGAGTAGAAAATGTCGTAGCCGATCACTTATCACGGCTTTCGTTCGACATACAAAGTGATCATACACCCATAGATGAGTATTTCTCGATTGAGCAACTCTTTTCCGCCTCTTCTTTGCCCTGTTTTGCAGATATAGTCAATTACCTTGTCACGGGAGTCGTCCCTCCCGTGTGGTCCTGCATGTTTTTCTATGAAGATCCATTTCTTTTTAAATATTGCACTGACCAAATAATCCAACGGTCCGTACCGAATGACAAAATACCCAAAGTCATCCAATTATGTCATTCGAAGGCATGTGGAGGCCATTTTTCGACGAAAAAGACAAATGCTAAAATTTTTCAAAGCGGTTTCTACTGGCCCACTGTGTTTCGGGACGTGAGCAATTGCTGCAAATCATGTGATAGATGCCAATGGATGGGGCCGATTACACGACGAGACATGGTGCCATTATCCCCGATACTCATTATTAAGATCTTTGACTGCTGGGGTATTGACTTCATGGGCCCTTTTCCTTCGTCTTTTGGATACCTATACATCCTTGTTGCGGTAGACTACATACTTTCTCGCTTCGGTGTTCCGAAAGTGATATTTACTGATGATGGCACGCATTTTTGCAACAGGCCATTCGAGAAGCTTATGAATAAGTATGGTGTTGTTCACAAGGTTAGAAAGACCTATCACCCACAAACAAATGGGCAGGTCGAGTTGGCGAATATGAAAATCAAGAACATCTTAGAGAAGACCATCGACCCCAATCAAAAAGATTGGTCCCTTAGATTGAATGATTCGATATGGGCCTACCGTACCGCATATAAAAATCTTGTCAAAATGTCCCCGTTCCACTTTGTGTATGGAAAGCCTTGCCATCTTCTCATCGAGTTAAAACACAAAGAATATTGGGCCATTAAGAGGGTAAATTATGACATGGATAAAGACGGTAAAGCTCGCAAGATTTATTAAATAAGTAAGAGGAGATACGAAATGACGCGTATGAAAATGCCAAGATATCCGAAGAAAGGATGGAACTCTCACACGACAAGATTATTCAACATAAGGAGTTTCTTCTCGGGAAAAAACTGCACCTCTATAACTATCGGCTTAATCTATTTTTGGGTAAGTTACGATCTCGGTGGACTGGTTCATATATTGTGAAGAGCGTACTCCCCCATAAAGTAGTGGAATTGGAAGATTCAAAGGGGGGAAATACGTTCAAAGTCCATGGTTAACGCCGAAAGCCATATCTAGAGACGTGCGTAGAGGATGTCGACACCATTTGGTAGTCGGACCCCGTTTACGGGGTAAATGTGACCCCCCGCCCAATTAAATATCGGGTGATCAGTCCTTTATAAAATTTAAAACAGAATGTTCGGTTGGTTCATTCTTAGCATCACTGTCAAAAAAATAATAACTCATTTAATCACCTAATATAATTAAGCTAAGTGTTAAAACATTTTTTTTCCTTTTTAATTAAAACCATTTAGATGCCAATCCAAGAAATTTAATATAGACCATCCACGCATATTTAATTAATAAAATATTGAATCAGAATCATATGCTGAGATAACTAAGACTGGATATAAATTCCAGTTTTAAACTCCAAACCAAAAACCATAGTAACCATAAATCCAAATGAAAATGAACAGAAAGTAAACTAAATATAATCTATAAAAAACTGTCTCAGGAATGGGCGACACATGCCCTAAATATAAAGTCTATAAGGAATGGAAATGAAATGATGGAGGCGTCTAATGCGAAGACCTACAGCTTCCACAATAGCTGCAGCACGCCAAGTAATCCAATCTCTAAGTATGGTGTCCCTGTGGCTGAGCACCTGATAATAATACATATATATAGCAAGAGAGAGAAGAGATGCAAGAAAGGGATAAGAGCCCGATGTGTAAAAATATTTGTTTTATCAAGTATTTAAAAATTATAATAAAGCAAGTATCAATTACATGTTAGTTCGAACTCTCATACGAGATTCTCATCTCTCGTCTATTGTGCACGCCTAACGTACATCTATCCCCCACCTAGTCATTTGTAACACATCTAACTAGATAAAGACTTACACTTCTTGTTATAGCTCATAGTAGCATTTCGAAATCCCAATTTCCCACATTATTAATATCAACATTTATTAATAAATTCAGTTAAGTGTTATCACACTAAGTTAAGTATTCACAACATACGTTACTTAAGATTATTCTATCCCAATATCCTACAATTATCTCTCAGTAGGAATAGCACAAGTGTACATATACATATATTCACCACTATAATATACATATACTAATACAGCACCCCAAGGCTAAACCTGTAGTGCATTGCATACTCTGCTATCATGTCCCGGTATGTCTCGTACTCGAATAAGGACTATCGATTTGGAAGTTTCCCACGAACCATATAAACAAAACACACATAATGGAGTGGAACATAGTTCACATATCTATGGGTCATGCACATACCTACGCTCCCATAGTCAGTTGCCTTATCAACTCACCAATAAGCCTTCACAGTCCTATGTTCTGAGATATAAGTCAATAATCCCCTCAGGATAAGACTGTCTCTACACCACCTCTCGTGATAACAAGCAGCTAGGTATGTCATACACATAATACTAGCAAATAATAGCTATTCACACAACCTATTAATATTCATAGGTATTCTCCAAACCTTCTTATATATGTTCCATACGTATCTCATTAACATTGTTACGTATATCAAAGTATTGTCAAATTATTACCATTTCTTAGTAGTTTCCAAAGTAACTCTTCTTTCCGAATTAATTAAAGTATAAACCCACATACTTGCTCGTAGACCTACCTCATTTGAAATCTGTTAACTGAAAAATTTCTCTCACTCGTAAAGACTGGAAAATTCCTAAATTGGCCCTAACCAATTTCCCAGAAATTCACCCTGTCGCTCGAATCAAATGGCATATGTCGTTCAAACGACTGCCACGTGTCGCTCGAGCTAATTCGCGCGAGATGTAATCTCTCTGAATGACTCCGCGTGAGATACAATCTCATTTGAATGACTTCGCGGGAGATCGCGCGAGACTGCACTGTTCGTCTTCTACCCAGAATTTCAGCGTTTTCCCACCATTTTTAACCCTAAAACCTCTAAATGAACATCCTAATCTTCGAATAAACAGTTTCAATTTGAGTCCTATAAATTATATATGGATTCTAACATCCTAGAATCATCAATTCATTATGAATCATCAATAAAACATGGAATCCCCAAATTAATTTACCAAAACCCTAGTTCTTCCATTTCATAGTCAATAACAAAAAATTTCCAAATTCATTCTACACATGAGTTCATCCAAACGTGATTTCTATTCTACATACATGAAGGGTTTCAATTTAATAATTCTCATATTCAATCTACGTATCCTAATTTCTCAATTTTCATCACGTTTATACACAAAAACATGATTATAACATCTCTATACTAACATGAGTATTATAATTGCTAAGGTACAGCAAGTTATAATAACTTGCCTTGAATTTGTTGTCTAATTTCTTGACGTTGTTGGTATGGTTGTGTTCCCCTTGTCCCGATCTACACGGTGGTGGTGGTGGTTATGCAAAGTGGTGTCAATTTGGCCATCTTCTCTTGGAAATAGCTCTCCCTCACACTTCCTATGGTCGTTCTTACTTCCTGTAGCTTTCTAACCCTAATGGACTTTCTTTGGTTGATAATAAAACTCTTAATTTTCGTCCATTAATTAAGCCTAAAAATCCAATTTACCAAAATGCCCTCTCGGGGTGCCGGTTAGGCCTAAAATAGCCCCGGGACCCAAACTAAACACCCGAGTATACTGTTTCGACTATCTCGACCCTTTTGGACTCAATGATAAACTCGAAATGACCATACGAGTTACTAAAAATAATTGATGTATTTATTCCTCTAAATTAGTCCCGACACGACTCATACGCGCGTCTGACTTAATTCACTAAACTGTCGTATTATTCTCTCTCGACAATTTATCAAAGTGTATAGTTACATATTACATATCGCACAATAATACTAAATCAATAAGTATTAACCCTTGGCAAGCTAATTAATATTTATTTTTATTAGATTCGAATTAATTAATAATTTAATTCTCACATTTAAATTCAATTAATCCCTCTATAATAATTAATCCTATAATTATTTAAATCATCAAAAATATGGATTATTACATACTTCCCCCCTAAAAAAGGAATTTCATCCCAAAATTCGAAAAAATAAGGCATACCTGGTATGGATAAATCTGGATATTTCTCGCGCATATTCGTCTCACGCTCCCAGGTAGACTCCTCCACATTATGATGCTGCTAGTGCACCCAAACAAGTGGAGCTACCTTTGACCTCAGTCTCCTCTGACTATAATCTAGGATAGCCACCAGTATCTCCTAATATGAACTATCTGGCTGTAGCTTAATATCCTCAATAGCAATATGAGTGTGTTCCAACTCATTCTGAACGTATCGCCTCAGTGATGAAACGTGGAACACATCATAGATACGATGCAAGTGTTCAGGTATCCCAAGTCTGTAAGCCACTAGTCTGACCCTCTCTATAATAGGTAATGGACCTACATATCTTAGAGACAACTTCCCATTCTTCCCGAATCTCATTACTCCCATCATCGAAGATACTCTCAACAAAACCTGGTCCCCCACTGCGAACTCTCGGAAGAACCTTTTTGCATCGGTGTAGCTTTTCTGTCTGTCCTGGGCTACCCGTATGCGATCACGAATCATCTCGATCCTGCTCGACGTAACCTGAATCACCTCTAGCTCGAGTATCTTATTGTCTCCCACCTCTAGCCAACATGCTGTAGAACGACAAGGTCAACCATTCAATGCCTCGAACGGGGCCATGCCTATCATAAACTGGTAGGAGTTGTTATAAGAAAACTCAAACAGTGAGAGATACTGCTGCCAACCTCCCCCAAAATTAAGGATACACATGCGCAACATATCTTCGATCATCTGATTAGTACGCTCAGTTTGCCCATCGGTCTACGGGTGATACGTTGTACTCAAACGCGACTTGGTATCCATAGCCTCCTAGAAGCTCTCTCAAAAATGAGATACAAATGTCTTATCTCTATCCAAAACGATGTTAAGAGGCACACCATGCAATCTCACTATCTCTGCAATAAAGAGTTGAGCATATTGTCCCGCTGTGTAGTCGGTCCTTATGGGAAAAAATTAGGCCACTTTCGTTAACCGATCCATAATAACCCACATAGAATCGTGCCCCCTCTGCGAAGTGGGCAACCCGGTGATAAAATCCATGGAAATTCCTTCCCATTTCCATGTAGGAATCTCCAATGACTGAAGCAAACCTGGTGGTCTCTGATAGTCCACTTTCACTAATTGGCAAGTGGTACACTTGGATTTGAACTCTGCGATATCCTTTTTCATCCCGCTCCACCAATATTGCTGCCTCATATCCTGGTATATTTTGTCCCCACCGGGATGTACCGCAAATCTGGACCCATGCGACTCCATCATTACTACGTGTCGAAGGTCCTCCCCCTCTGGAACAATGAGTCTCCCATTGAAGCGCAAACCACCCTCAGAACTTACTGAATAAGACTCGGCTTCGCCAGCTAAAAGTTTCCTAATCCAGTCTTGAAAGAACGAATCCGCTGCCTGTGCCTATACTACTCGTGTAACAATCTGAGGCGTAACTGTCATCGTAGACATAAATGATCGGGCCACGACATCCTGATGTCCCAATTCCTTCCATTTTTCTTTCCACACCTCGACCGTGTCATCTATCGGCCTACGGCTCAATGCATCAGCAACTACATTAGCCTTCCCCGGATGATAGTGTATTTCGAACTGATAATCTTTTACAAATTCAAGCCACCTGTGTTGACGCATATTTAACTCTTTCTACGTGAACAAGTACTGTAGTGACTTGTGGTTTATAAATAAGAGAAATTGTTCCCCCAATAAGTAATGCCTCCAAATTCGAGGCGCAAACATGACTCCTACCAGCTCTAAGTCGTGGGTGGGGTAATTCTTCTCGTGAGGCTTAAGCTTTCGGAAAGCAAAAGCTATGGCCTGCTCCTCTAGCTTAAGTACTCCACCAAACCCATGTAGGGATGTGTCAGAACCAGGTATTCCACTCCCACCCTGGGAAGTGCTAGTACGGGTGCTGAAGTCAACTTGTCCTTCAGCTCATCAAACACCAACTGACATGCATCATCCCAAACAAACGGCACGCCCTTACGAGTCAGATTTGTCATTGGACCCACAATCCTCCAGAATCCCTGAATAAACCATTTGTAGTATCCGGCTAATCCCAGTAAACTTCTCACCTCCATCGGCGTCGTGGGATGTCCCCACTCCCTTACCGCTGACACCTTACTAGGGTCCACAAATATCCCTTTCACTGATACAATGTGTCCCAAAAACTGTACCTCCCGCTGCCAAAATTCATACTTTTTATACTTGGCATATAACTCATGTTCTCGTAAGGTCTGCAGAACCATACGTAAGTGCTCGGCATGCTCTTCCTCAGTGCGGGAATAAATCAGGATGTCATGTATGAAGACAATGACAAAGTGATCTAGGAACTCTCTAAATACTCTGTTCATCAAGTCCATAAATACTGTTGGGGCATTGGTTAGCCCAAATGGCATAACCCTGAATTCATATGACCCATACCTCATCAGAAAAGCAGTCTTATCCACATCCTTCTCCCTGATGCGTAGTTGATGGTACCTGGATCTCAAGTCTATCTTCGAGAAGTGGGCCACTCCTCTCAGCTGATCAAACAAGTCATCGATGCGAGGCAACGAATAATTATTCCATATCGTGACTTTTTTAAGATCCCGATAATCAATACAAAGTCATAGGGATCCGTCCATTTTCTTCACAAACAGGACTGGGGTACCCCAAGGCGAGGTACTCCTATAGATGAAGCCATGTCCCAATAATTGTTCAATCTGATCCCGTAATTCCTCATCTCTACCGGAGCCATACGGTAAAGCGTACGTGCTATCGGACGAGTGTCTGGTGCTAAGTCTATCACAAACTCGATCTCCCTACTCGGAGGCAACCTCGGTGTATCCTGAAATACATTAGAAAATTCGCAAATGGCCGAAATTAAATTGAGTGGAACCACTACTGCAGAGGTCTCATCCTCTGCATAAAACAAGTGGGTGGATGACCCTCCCTCAGAATGAGGCATCACTATTAAGATCATCTCCTGGCCGGGAATAACAAACACAATACTTCTGCTGAAGCAATCAATCATGGCCCTATACTCGACTAGCGAATCCATGCCAATAATGGCGTCGTACTCAGACCTCTCTAATACAAGCATGTCGGCCAGTAAGATAAATCTCCTAATCTTTATACCCACCCTTCGACATATAAAGTGAATTAGGGAAACACTACCTAAAGTTGAATATACGAAAGAAACAGTACTCTCTGCTGTAACTAATAACCCTAAAGTATGTGTAAACCTCATGGCAAAAAAACAATGTGTGTCCCCCGTATCAAATAAAATGCGCCTGATAGTCCCCTGGATAGAAAACATACCCTCAATCGCAGGTGGAGCCTGTGTGGCTGCGGCCTGATGGAGGTTATAAACCCGTACATGCTGAAGTTGCCCCTGCTGGACTGGAACTGCTTGTATAACTGGCAACGTTGGCATCTGAGGTGGTGTAGGGAGGGCGGCGGGAAATATTGGTCTCTAGGGCTCCTGTCGAACGCCCTGCTCCTGCTACTGTGGGTCCCTGCCCTTCTCAGTATAGTCATGTCGCTTATGGCCAGTCTTTACACATACAAAACACTTCCCAATAATGTTTCCTCCTCACTGCCCCTACTGTCCTCGGCCCTGCTAGCCATTCCCACCTCCCCCTTGGCCCTGCTAGCCCTATCTAAACTGTTGTTGGCCCTGCTGGCCCTGATGCCCCTGTTGGCCCGGATGGCCATGCTGACCCTGCTGGCCAGGCCTAAGACCTCCCTGACCCTGACGGAAACCCCCTAATCTGAATCGCTTAGAATCCCCATGTTGGGAACTCTGATCAACCTGCCTCTGCTAACCCTGAGCTGGTTGTGCCCCGCTGGCACCATTTCCTCCTGTCATGCCTGGCTGGCTGGACTCCTTCGCTCGTTTGCTCCCACTCAAATGCAAGAGGTGGTCTAGGCAATGTAGCAGTGCTGCATTAAGTACATTAGAATAGTTCTACAATGAGAGATTACCCAGAAGGTGCTGCCTGATCCTCTAGGTAAAGTCCACCCATGAACATCTGAATGCGCTTCTCCTCATTAGGTACCTCCTCCGTACGAAGTTTACCAATCGCGTGAACTCCTGCTCGCATTCTGCAACTATCCTCCCTTCTTGGGTGAGGTCTAAAAGTTTCCACCTCATCTCAGTATTGACGGCAGAAGGAAGGTACTTGCGATCAAACCGCACCCAGAAATCACTGATATTCATCAAATCTCGCTCCTCGATAGTTGTAGTGGACTCCCACCATTGTAAGGATGCCCCCTCTCAGCTTGAAGGTGGCTAACACTTGCCTCTATACGTCCATGCACTCATACATACGAGATGTCGTTGTATGTCCTTCTTCCATTGGCTAGCAATAACCACATCTGAACTGCCCATGAACTCTGGGGGACAGGCCCTCAGAAAGGACTCTCTCACTCTTTCCCATGTAGTGGGAAATGGATGCACTAGCAGTGGTGCTACTGCCTGAACCTGGGGTGGGGCCTGCTGCACCACCGCTACACCGCTAAGGTTACATTTACTGCTTGTGCAACTATCGCGGCAACCTCTGTTGCGTTCATTGTCCCCTGAGCCTGTACTGTCGGCTGCTTTGGTTGGGCCTGTTGGTCTCTTGGTGCACGTCGAGGAGGCATCTGAGACGAGAAATAATATTATTAGTCCACAGTTATTAATAAATCTCGAATAGCTGAAGACGTAGTAAAAATATAAGATCACAATAGTCCTAAAAATAGGGCTCTATATCAAAGGACGCAAAGCTGAACCATAGTAAGCCGTACAGATGCTAAAGGACAATAGAACATGATGCTCTGACACCACTTGTGACACACTGCCCAATTAAATATCGGGTGATCAGTCCTTTATAAAATTTAAAATAGAATGTTCGGTTGGTTCATTCTTAACATCACTGTCGAAAACATAATAACTCATTTAATCACCTAATATAATTAAGCTAAGTGTCAAAACATTTTTTTTCCTTTTTAATTAAAACCATTTAAATGCCAATCCAAGAAATTTCATATAGACCATCATCGCATATTTAATTAATAAAATACTGAATCAGAATCACATGCTGAGATAACTAAGACTAGATATAACAATCCAGTTTTAAACTCCAAACCAAAAACCATAGTAACCATAAATCCAAATGAAAATGAACGGAAAGTAAACTGAATATAATCTCTAAAAAGTTGTCTCAGGAATGGGAGACACATGCCCTAAATATAAAGTCTATAAGGAATGGAAATGAAATGATGGAGGCGTCTAATGCGAAGACCTACACCTTCCACAATAGCTGCAGCACGCCAAGCAATCCAATCTCTAAGTATGGTGTCCCTGTGGCTGAGCACCTGATATAATACATATATATAGCAAAAGAGAGAAGAGATGCAAGAAACGGGTCAGAGCCCGATGTGTAAAAATATTTATTTTAGTAAGTATTTAAAAATTGTAATAAAGCAAGTATCAATTACATGTTAGTTCGAACTCTCATATGATATTCTCACCTCTCGTCTATTGTGCACGCCTAACGTACATCTATCCCCCCACCTAGTCATTTGTAACACTTCTAAGTAGATAAAGACTTACACTTCTTATTATAGCTCATAGTAGCATTTCGAAATCCCAATTTCCCACATTATTAATATTAGCATTTATTAATAAATTCGGTTAAGTGTTATCATACTAAGTTAAGTATTCACAACATACGTTACTTAAGATTATTCTATCCTAATATCCTACAATTATCTCTCAGTAGGACTAACACAAGTGTACATATACATATATTCACCACTATAATATACATATACTAATACAGCACCCCAAGGCTAAACCTGTAGTGCATTACATACTCTGTTATCATGTCCCCGTATGTCTCGTACTCGAATAAGGACTATCGATTCGAAAGTTTCCCACGAACCAAATAAACAAAACACACATAATGGAGGGGAACATAGTTCACATATCTATGGGTCATGAACATACTTACGTTCCCATAGTCAGTTGCCTTATCAACTCACCAATACGCGTTCACAGTCCTATGTTCTGAGATATAAGTCAATAATCCCCTCAAGATAAGACTGTCTCTACACCACCTCCCGTGATAACAAGCATCTAGGTATGTCATTAACATAATACTAGAAAGTAATAGGTATTCACACATCCTATTAATATTCATAGGTATTCTCCCAACCTTCTTATATATGTTCCATACGTATTTCATTATCATTGTTACGTATATCAAAGTATTGTCAAATTATTACCATTTCTTAGTAGTTTCCAAAGTAACTGTTCTTTCTGAATTAATTAAAGTATAAACCCACATACTTGCTTGTAGACCTACCTCATTTGAAATCTGTTAACTGATAAATTTCTCTCACTCGTAAAGACTGGAAAATTCCTAAACTTCCCCTAACAAATTTCCCATAAATTCACCCTGTCGCTCGAACTAGATGGCATATGTCGTTCAATCGACTGCCACGTGTCGCTCGAGTGAATTCGCGCGAGATGTAATCTCTCTGAATGACTTCGCGTGAGATACAATCTCATTTGAACGACTTCACGGGAGATCGCGCGAGACTACACTGTTCGTCTTCTACCCAGAATTTCAGCGTTTTTCCACCATTTTTTACCCTAAAACCTCTAAATGAACATCCTAATCTCTGAATGAACAGTTCCAATTCGAATCCTATCAATTATATATGGATTCTAACATCCTAGAATCATCAATTCATTACGAATCATCAATAAAATATAGAATCCCCAAATTAATTTACCAAAACCCTAGTTCTTCCATTTCATATTCAATAACACAAAATTTCCAGATTCGTTCTACACATGATTAAATCCAAATGTGATTTTTAGTCCACATACATGAAGCGTTTCAATTTAATAATTCTCAGATTCAATCTATGTATCCTAATTCCTCAATTTTCATCACTTTTATACACTGAAACATGATTATAACATCCCTATACTAACATGAGTAAGATAATTGCTAAGGTATAGCAAGTTATAAACACTTGCATGAATTTGTCGTCTGATTTCTTGATGTTGTTGGTATGGTTGTGTTCCCCTTATCCCGATCTACACGGCGGTGGTGGTGGTGGTTGTGCAAAGTAGTGTCAATTTGGCCCTCTTCTCTTGGAAATAGCTCTCCCTCACACTTCCTATGGCCGTTCTTACTTCCCGTATATTTCTAACCCTAATGGACTTTCTTTGGTTGATAATTTAACTCTTTATTTTCGTCCATTAATTAGGCCTAAAAATCCAACTTACCAAAATGACCTCTTGGGGTGTCGGTTAGGCCTAAAATTGCCCCGGGACCCAAACTAAACACCCGGGTATGCTATTTCGACTATCTCGACCCTTTCGAACTCAATGGTACACTCTAAATAACCATACGAGTTACTAAAAGTAATTGATATATTTATTCCACTAAATTAGTCCCAACACGACTCATACGCGCGTCTGACTTAATTCACTAAATTGTCGTATTATTCTCTCTCGAGAATTTATAAAAGTGTATAGTTCCATATAACATATCACAAAGTAATATTAAATCAATAAGTATTAACCCTTGGCACGCTAGTTAATATTTAGTTTTATTAGATCCCGATTAATTAATTATTTAATTCTCACATTTAAATTCAATTAATACCTCTATAATAATTAATCCCATAATTATTTAAATCATCAAAAATATGGGGTGTTATAGTAGAGTGAGCTGAAATTGAGAGGTTGTCGCACCCCCGACGCGTATGGGGTGATTCTTGTGTATAATAGCTATGTGTCGGTTAGGATAGGTGAAGTAGGTTCAGTAAATAGGTGTGGACCACATTAAGAAGGTAGGAAGAATGCATTGTGTGCAACCACGGATTTTAAAGTGAGGATTAAGCGATAATTGGTTCATGGTAGAGTCGTTATCAAGATGGAAGAGCCTTTAGAGTACAAGAGAGGGTCAGATATCAAGTTAGAGGAGTTCTGTAAAAAATTCATAGGCGATCCGAACCGTCCCTGGGCACCCGATCCGGACCGACTTCAGAGAAACGAAAAAAAAGGGAAACGATGATCCGGATCGCCCCTGGGCACCCGATCCGGACCGCCTCTGGTTTTCTTTGACACTTCCCTAGGTGCAACACTCCTTCGCCAATCCTTTCATCTCCCTCCACTTAATTTTCTCCACCATTTCCCTCCAAAATTCAACCCCTTTTCCCTCCATCCCTTTTCCCTCCAAATCCACCTTTTCCCACCCAATACGCACCTATAAATGCACCCCCTACTCCCCCATCTCTCCCACACTAATTCTTATAAGCCATTCTCTTCCTAAAACACTAAATTTCTTCTACCTATCCACTCTCTCCCTGCATGGCTGACCAAGACAGACCCACCAAGTAGAACTCCATCAACATCATTGGAAATAATCCCTACGACTATCGCTCCGATGAAGAAATGCAGTGGTGCGAGGAATTCTTTGGTCCAGCGCGCAATCTCCAAGTAGAGTGGGCCATTAATTGGGAAGAGCTAACCAATTCTGTCACCAACCTATTTTCTCCTAAAGGTTGGCGTCTCTATCTTAATGAGACTTACAACAAAGTTTGGCCAGTTGAGGTTCGGGAGTTTTATGGCACACTCGTATGCACTAACATGTTTGTCTCCGAGGCAAGGGTGCGGGGCCAACGCATCCCACTTTCTATGAGAACACTTGACGTGAAGTTGGCCGAGAAATACGTCCAAAACATGGACAATTACATCTACCCCAATCTTCTTCCACCCGTAGATAAAGCGGTGTGCATCCAACGTATAGCACCCGGGGAAGTCTGGACCACGGGCATTTTTCGGGTCAGCCGGATGACGGAGAAAGCGTGCCTCATATTCCAAATCGTATGCGCGAACATCCTATAAAGTTAAAATAATTCTGGCATGAGACCCTCACAAGCCACCCTTGTTTACCACCTCTTTGATCGGAACTCCTCCATCAATCTTGCGCAGATTATGACATCCATTGTGCCGCGTTGGATGAAAAGGGAGCTACTCCCCTTCCTTATGCACGGCTCATTACATTTATTCTCTCCGACCACCTCATCGCTCCACCCATCATATCTCTTTACCTCGTAACCCCTTTCACGTGGGCCACTCGGAACAAGAGTAAGCTGTAATACCCCGTATTTTCACGCATATTTATTTTATTGTGAAATTATGGAAATTTGGATTATTTAAGGGAGAAAAAGTTAATTTATAATTAATCTGATTTAATGGTAATAATTACTAGTGTGATGAGAGTTGATACTTATCAAAAATAATTATGTCAAATTATAATTATGTTGAACATTACGTAGTGAGTAACGTAGTATTGTTTCAAAAATAATAATATGGTCGGGGACGAGATACACGATAATTAAAATATAATTATTTGGACACGCGTATGAGTCACGTCACTAAAATATATTTGGGGGTTAAAAAGGTAAATTATTTTTATATAACTCGAATGACTATTTTGAGTATGCCCGTGTGTACGGAAGGGTCGAAATAGTCAGAAAACACTACTCGGGTATTATATTTGGAGTCTGGGATATTTTAGTCTTTTGGGATTTTTGAGTAATTAAATGAACGAAAATGGGATTTAAATAGGATCATCGAGGGTTAGTGGTCTGTCAGATGCAAACTACATGAGAAAGAGAGGGAGGACCAAGGAGGAAGGAGACCCATTGGATAACAAAGCCAAAAGTCGGAGTTTTCTCGCAAATAGTTACACCAAAGTTTAGATCGCGACAAGAGGATCAACCACATAAAAAATTCAATTAGAGAATAAAAAATCCGTAGGAATTCAAGTGTTTATCTTTCTCCTCATTTAGCATATATTGTTCTTGTTGATTTAGCTTTGAAGATATAAACTTGGTGCAATGAAAACTTAGGTTTAATTAGACTCAGTTGTAAAGAAAACATATGATTTGGAGATGGGTATGCATGTAGAGGTTTTGTCCTTTGTTAGACTATTAAAATTTGGGAATTTTATGTCTTAATCATGAATTATAATAAGAGTTTTGTACAATTAACATATTGGGTTCATATTTAAGAGATTTATTAGGAATTGAAGAAATTATTGAATTCCATTTGAGTATATAAGTATTTGACCTTTAATTTGTATTATAAAGTATATTAGGGTGATTTGGAATAGTTTAGGAACACTAGATTAGATTTGGGTTGAGTTTTGGATTGATATTGAGGATTGAAAGTTGGAAAAATCGAATTTGGAGAAGAATAGGGGTCTGCCCGGATTTCTCTTTCGATGTCTGCCCAGGTCATTCGAATGACCTCGTTCAAATGAGACTTCCAACGAGAATTCCAATGACCCTTCTAATGAAATGATGGAGTTCGTTCGAAGTGAAAACTTCGTTCAAACGAACTCGTTCAAATGACCTCGTTTGGACGACCTCGTTCACACGAGATTCCCCTGACTTCTAATGAGATTCCATAATGGCTTTTTAGGGTCCGACTGAGTTAAAAATCATCCTAGGTTTATCCAAGTGATAGTAATAACCTATGTGAATATCAGGCAACGTACATTCCAAGTTAGTATTTAGTTGGGAGTGTGATTGTTCTTGGGATATAGAAAGTTTATAGAACCTAAGGAGGAAGGTATGTTCCAGAGAGATAATATATGAATGAATAACGGTGGGAGTAGAAATGATAATATTACCTACGTACTATAGGAATGGGGTTGCGTGAATGCCTATTAAGATATATAAATTGTGTGAATGCTTATTACTTGGAATATTATGTTATGACATAACTCGCTACTGGTTATCGAACGAAGGTTAGAACGTTGTAAATGGCCATATCTTGTGTGCCTTCAGGGGATGTTGAGTCGTATCACTAGAGCATGGAACCTAGGTACGGGCTATTTGTGAGAATGACAGTGTTGACAGTCGTATGGGTGCGTAGTTATGTGCGTAGCCCATCGGCTTGGAACTATGTTCGCCTCCAATATTTATATATGTTTTATTGGTTCCTGAGAGATTGAACCTATTGTCCTTCATGGGTAAGCGTTGCAATGAGACGAGATAGCTGAGTATGCCTAGCACCAGGGGTTTCTTAACCATGGCTGCAGTATTGATATATATATATATATATATATATATATATATATATATATATGTGTGTGTGTGTGTGTGTGTGTGTGTATAGATTGTGAGATTTTATATATGTATACTGAGTTCCTATTTTGTGTTTCTTATTGACCACTTTATTAAAGTATATACTTATCGGGTCACCAGTTAAGAATTAAGAATGTTATGAGAATGAGTTAAAGCATCCTTAAACCTATTCCTAAATCATAGAAATATGGTGTCTTTTGTTTATTTAGATATTTTATCTGGCATAGTGGTCATACTACGTTTAGTCAGACAAGATATCATAACTAGCATGGGTAGTTAGGCTCGCTAGGCATGCACTTTAGATGAGAGATGAGTACACAAAGTTTACATGAATAATATATGTACTAATTAAATCAATTAAAGAACTTCCTATATTTAATCTATTTTCTACTCGGGCTCTGACCCGTTTCTTTTGCAAATCTCTTCTCTTGTTCCTTTATCTACGGTTCTCAACCACAGGGACACCAAGCTTAGGATATTCCATTCAGTTATCGAGTTATAGCTGCTATGGAAGCTACAGGACATTGTTACTAGACGCTTCATAGTCTATTCATCTTTCTCTATTAGTTATTTACTTCAGTTGGACATGTCGTCCCTTCCTATTTTATATTCAGAGATGTAGATGTGTGATTATTGTAGTATACTTTTATTTCATGGCTTTGGATTATTGTATGGGATTTTGACTGGCAGTGTTTACTCCAGTTCTTTATTAATTCAGTTAGTTCTTTTCTTTTGTTATTGTGATGTATGATGATGATTAATAATTTCCTTTAATGTTAATGGTTAATGGCAAAATAAAATTTTGACACCAACCTTTTTAAATATTAGGTGGTTAGTTTTCAATTAAATTAAAATTTGAGTTCGTCGATAGTGATGCATTTATCTGTACCAACTTGATATTCTGAAATTAATTAATTAAGTAATGATCACCCGTTAATTAATTAGGTGGGGTGTCACATGATCACCAAAGAGCCATTTTACGAGCACGAGAAAATGCTAAAGATGACTCGGCTGAAGAGGAGAGTAGCGAAGAAGAGGAGGGGGCGTGGCAATGGGTGAGCAAGGGAGAAATTCTAACAAGGATGAGGAGGATTATGATTTTGATCTTCCCGATAATGACATTGATGCCCGCATCGCAACGCTTGAAACAAAATTTGACGGGTTCATAAAATAATACACGAGGGATCAAGAGGCCAATCAACGGCTTACCAACGGGATGCGAGCATGATGCATCGTCTTCAATCTCATATGTATCAACTCAATTTTGGCGGGGCCAGCCCCTCTAAGCTACTTTTATAATCCTTACGACTTGGGCATGCCCGGTATCTCCAAACCCCTACCATAGTGAAACTTTTGTAGTTGTTTGTGTTGGTTGTTATTTTCTTTTCTTGGGTTGCTTATGCAAGTTCTTTCCTTTTCTTATTTTGCCTTATTTAGATTTTAGTCCTTTTGATTCGGGACAATGCAAAAGTCTAAGTTAGGGGGTGACAAGTGCGTATTTCTAAAACATCACAAATTTTCAAAATTTCCAAAAAAATTGAAATATTCTAAAAAGCCAAAAATATTTTTCTTCAAAATAAAGGAAAATTGGGATTCAAATTTTCCAAATATATCGTTAAAATTTGGTTTAAATTCTCGAATTGTAAAAATAAATTACACAAAGCCGAAATTGACCAAAGATGGAAATTGAAAGAAAATTGACAACTTTACAAATAAGTGTGGAGATTAACCAATCCGGTGAGATTCGAGGCTATCACTTTCTCTGGGTTTTTTAAAATCAATATGATTTAATGGTTAACTCAACGTTCCATTCAGCATTTAAAGCAAGTCATGTGATCTTAATACCCTTATTTTTATCGGTTATGGAAATGTGTGATATGTTGTCTCAAAAAATGAACTTAATAAGAATATTTTTCTGTAAGGATTTCAATCTAATTTCTGCAATTCAAGTAACATCTTTCCTTTAACTTTCCAATTGCTCATTAGTTTGATTGTTGGTGTTGATTCTGAAATTCTCTTTTCATCCATTTTCTTTAGAATTAATGTTCTATTTCTTAAAAACCATGTTCTTTTCTAAGTTAATCATGTCTAGCTAATTTTCTAAGGGTTGCGATGCATGAATCCAACCCGATGTCTTTTACAAATGCATAAAATTAATTTCTGAATTAAATAATAGATTCAATCACGTTGTGTAGTAATCATAACCATTGTAGATCTTTTGATCTCATTTTCCCTAGGTAACTGGGATGCTTAAGAGTGCAACGTGCATCTAGCGATGACGACACCGCTTTATTCTTGCTCTTGATTATGTATGATACGGGCTTGAACATCATGTATATAATGCTTGGGATTGATAAAGTAGTTTTTATCAATTATTTCAATTCAATATTTGGTTTTAACATTAGTAAATGTACTAGGGTTAGAGGAGTGTATCCTGACCTATCTTTCTCACTTGCAATCTTTTCAGTCAAAAGCCAAATTTCATAACTAGTTTAAACAGCATTTCAGTAGTAATATCTCATTTTAGTAGGTAGATTTTCCAATTACTTCTAGTTGTAGTTACTTCCCATACCAATTCATATTTTTTGTTTCTTTTTAGAGTCGAGTTAGGGTTCTCAATCTTTCCAACGTCGTCACGATTTCATCGTCCTATTTCCCTGTGGAGACGATCCCGACTTATCGAGTTTATTACTAACACGACAGGCTCTAACTTGAGCCTATATCAGCATGAACACTAGATACACATTTGTGGTCACGTCACCTTTTCTAACCGCCATATAGTTTGTGAATGGCTGACTTCTTCAGCAAGACAAAGGGAGAGAATTAAGACCGCACTCTCAAAATCTGATAAAAAGAAATAGTTTCCAAAGGTAGTGACTATTTGGTCACTATTTAACCTTGGTTATTACACCTCCCACCAAGAACCCATGAAGGTCATGAAAGGTACTTCTATCTTCAATGATTCTGCAACTATTACTTTAACTTCCAAATGTTAACCTTGCATCTGATGTTTTCTTTTTTCAAGTGCTACTGTGGATGGATAGCCTGCCATGGAGATTGAAAGATATCTCCTTTTCTCTCAAATAAACGAGTTAGAATATACCTTCTAAGCATTGAACTAGGATCCGCGGAAGAAAGGCAAGAAGTGAAAGAGGACAGCCAAAGATGTTGTCCCTCAAGCTGAAAAGGGGGATGCTCCTGAGGGTGCCACAGATTCTGGCCCACAAGTGGAGGAAGTTGTTGCAGACCCTACAGAAGTTGATAATTATGGTACAGAAAACATAGTTTCATCTGTTCTCTCTTTCTTCATTGGGGGGATGACCATAGGCCATCAGTCCTAGTTAATATTTTTGTTTTTGCATCCCCTCTGCAGACGGATGTGATAGTTAATCCCAAATTTCCCACCACTTAAAGTAGGGCTGAAAGGACTATAGATGTGCATTTGCAACCATATCGGAGGCAATTAGACCCAAATTCATCATGTGACATAACATCTACCAGAGTCCTATAGATAAGGACGGTTGTCGACTTTGTTAATTTGAAGCATCTAATTGATGAGGATGCAGAGGACTTAGAAGAATACACCCTTCACTATCTTTTAAGGGTGTGTTTTCATTTTATTCTTTACGTTTCGTGGACTTTTATTTGTTTTGCTACTAACACTTTGAAATATCTTTTAGAGTACATAGATCACAATAGTCCAAAGGACCAAGTATGAAGGCCTTTATAAATTATATAGGGCCACGGAGGATGATCATCAATCTCAGCTGGAGAAGTCATCCTCATTTTAGGCTGTCAAGAAGTCTACAGAGGTTGCTCTGCAGGCTCAAAAGATGGAAGTTGATGCCAAGGTAGAGGCTTCAGAAAAGGCCAAAAATGAGGGAAGGCTAAATTTTAAGGAGGTCTTTGACTCCTTGAAGGTTTTTGAAGCCAAATGTTTGGAGGTTTCCAGGCAGGAAGTGGCAGCAGAGGAGAAATTCAGCCACCTCGAAGTAAAAATCCAAGAGATTGTTCAAAGCCATGTTGAGGAGCTAAAAAGTCTGAATGACGATTATGCCGTGGCTATCTAATAATTAAACATTGATCACATTGAATAACTTACGAAGGAAACTGAGGATGCTATGGATTATTTTCAAATTTCCCAAGACTTCTCCATTCTCCAAAACAAGGCATCCATCTGCGGATATAAGAATATGTGACATAGGGTGATGAAAAATTACCCTAAAGCCAAAGAGAATATATGTGCCTGGGGGTTCAACGATCTTGAGCATTTAATTTTGTGGATCGACTCTAGGATTTGGTGGAGGTGCCAAGGATGAAGAGAGATGAGGTTGTAGCTACTGATGTGGATGAGGATATTGAGAGAGCTATGGAGGGCAATGAAGATGATTAAGAAGAGGTTACATCCTCTTAAACTTGTAATTTTCTTTATAAACTTATTCTCTTCATTACAAAGCTTTCAGCTAATTAGCATAGTGTAATTTTTAATGAATTTTTTTATAACCGCGACCTTTATGATGTAACATCTTCTTTATAAGATAATACTTGAATGCTTTTTGTCCGCAACCTTTTTATATTTCATGTTCAATGCTTGTATGATTGTTTTCATCATGTTCAACTATTTAGCTTTAGGATACGAAATTTAAGTATTATAGCAACTTTATAAGGCCCTTTTGTGGACATCAGGATCAATTATTTGAACTTTGCTTAGAGATATAGAATGTTTGTTGTGATAATAATAATAACTAGTGTTTGGAACTGAATGTCCCTTGTGCGAACTTTTGGACTCGCTTATAATTGAGCTCTTGAACTATAGAAAGACAGCTGTAAGTATAAATTATAGTGGTTCTTGGGAACTAAATTCTCTTGCTAGTGAGACTAAGTCCACAACCCATACTTTTTCCCTAAGAAGGTTGCGACATTTAATCTTCAGTTAGACTTTTCTTTTGCAACTTGATTTACTATTTTGGGTATTTTTTAGCCTCCCCTAGCTGGGTATTTTCAAACCACCCATGGTTGTTAGGTTTTTTCACGCCACCCACAATTGGGTATTTTAAAGCCACCCATGGATATTGGGTATTTTCACATCACCCATGGCTGGGTATTTTCAAGACATCATTGTTGGGTATTTTCACACCACCCATGGCTGGGTAATTTCAAGACATCATTGTTGGGTATTTTCACACCATCCATGGCTGCGTATTTTTAAGCCACCCATGATTGTCCCGGCACATTGGAGTATTATAAGCCACCCGAGACTAAAAAGGAGGGTAATGTAAGCCACCCGAGACTAAAAAAGGGTATTGTAAGCCACCCGAGGCTAAAAAGGGGTTTTGTAAGCCACTTCAGGCTAAGAAGGGGTATTATAAGTGAAAAGGTAATAACATAGCTAAAATCTCTGATACCAATTTGTAAATGCAAATAATCCAAGGGCGGTTCCAACACAGACAATTTTAATATTTTATTTTTTTTCTAATTTTAATGATTGAAATAAAATTTACCTAGCTAAACTTAGCATGGATAAAACCTTTCTTTTAACCCTAAACATGCATCTAGGTAATAACATATAAATTAAATAAATCAAATACACGAGGACATGCCGATGTACGAGGGAACAACAAAGAAAAAAATCTCTAACAACACAACCAGACTATAATTTTGATATGCTTTTACAAAGAAAGGACAATAGACTTTACAACGACTCAATCCCCTACAAGTCTTGATGCTCTTCTATCTTCAACTGCTCCTCCACTGTGCAACACAAAAGTCCACCTATGCAAGGTCCACAACACACGAGTCCCCATGTGCCTCGGTATCCACCAATTCATCTTGACAATCATCTACGATTAAGAAATCGGAGTCCATCGCTTCTTCATCCCAAATCAACACGTACGAATTCCACCGCACGAAAGCAACTTCTTCTTGTTATGGAAGAAACAAACAAGGGACCCAAACAAGATCTCAGGGTATATGAGTTATGAGTCTTTCATCTTGTAAACAAAAGGGCGAAACTTTTGGAGTTGGAACTTTTAAAATAGTTCTGATTTTTTTTCTTCAAAAGTTCATCTCTCAAAATAAAACCATAGTTTAAAAAAACTTTTATAGAAAAACTAATGCAATGCATCGTTTGAATGAGTTATTGTTGTTGTTCGAATGAGATAAGGATCTCGTTTGAGCGAGATTCAATCTCGATTCTAAAGACCTCAGTAAAGCTAACATAGTAAGATTCATTTGAAGCCTAATTTGAAACAGGAATCAAACGACCTCAACATGTCGTTTGAACTACATAAATGGAGAATTTAAGATTTTAAAACTCCGCCTATAGGTATTTCAGAAAGAATATTTTCAAAAAAGTTAAGTTTAAATCAGTTTTAAAAGCATAACACCCTTATAAAATCTTCTAAGGACTCATAAAACAATATACGTTCTGTAAGAGAGTAGTCTAATTTAGGGGAAATACTCGATTTTAGCACGTGTTTGACTTGAGCAACTTCGGTTGCGCCTACGTATCCGTTATGCTCGGAATCAAAGTCAGCGTAGTTCGTGGGTTCGTACTATTCGCCGGAAAACTCATTGTGGTGGTTTTTGGGAGAGATGGGAGGTGTTGCAACTCTTCTCAAATAACTTATCTCAAAACTCTCTCTAAAACCTCATAAGATAAGAAAATCACCCTCCTCTTCCAAGAAGCTCTCCTTCTAATGTATGGGGGGGGGGGGGGGGGTAGGGATTATTTATAGCAAAACCAACCCAAGTGGGTCGCCACATGTCAATTAACTCGTGGTGACACATGTCCTATTTTAAGTGGCATGTGTCCCATAACATATGTCAAAACTCTTAATACTAGAATATTGTCTAGTTAATATGTAAATAACACACAAATACGCGTTATATGTCTGGCGCGCATAATAATACCTCAGTCGCATAAACACATGGACTTTTGTCAATATTAATCATCTCTAATCTCATTTAATAGTTTTAATGAGAGTCTTATCATTAAGCCCCTCGTACATTTGCCCCCTCGTACATATAGTTGATATATTGATACGTGTCTGAAATATATCGACTGTATGTACGAAATAACTTTAGTCAGTTTTCATATGTTCGATCGACCTGTGGATCGTGGGTAATAATCTCATATCTCATTTCATCTTGATGATGTACTTTTACCTCATATATCACATTTTATGATATAATGCAATCTCATATTTTATATCTCAGTTATATGATATACATCAATTTTATATCTCATATCTTAAATCCCATTTTGCAGCTTTGATCTCATAGGTTATTCCGAAGGACCTCGTTTATCATTATTTTCATACGAATGATATACACCGAGTGTTGCCCCCATTCCTATTTAAATGATCATGCATCCACATTTTTATTGCGATTGTTTGTAACTCTGCTTTGGTAAAGAGTATTATCATGAACACATAATAACTACCTCAGCATTCTCTTTCGTCATTCTCAACCAAGCTTGGTGAAAGCATATTTATGGTTTACATAATAACTACTTAGTCGTTCTCAAGTTTGGTGAAAGTATTATTATGGTTTACATAATAACTACTTCATCATTCTCTTTTAGCATTCTCAACTACGCTTGGTGAAAGTATTATTATGGTTTACATAATAACTACTTCATTGTTCTCGATTAATCTTTTAGTGCATGCACATGTTTTTGATTTATTTCATTCTCGATGAGGTTTCTTGTGCGTGTACATAATATTTGACTTGCTTAAATTACCACTTTTTAATGTATTTCGCAAACTCACACCTATGAGGTGACTTAATGGTGAGAACACACTTGTCAAGGTTTCTCGTAAACTCCACCGTTAGAGGTGACTTAACAATGAAAACATACTTGTTAAGGTTTTTCGCAAACTCCACCGTTAGAGGTGACTTAACAATGAAAACATACTTGTTGAGTTTTTTCGCAAACTCCACCGTTAGAGGTGACTTAACAATGAAAACACACTTGTTGAGTTTTTTCGCAAACTCCACCGTTAGAGGTGACTTAACAATGAAAACATACTTGTTAAGGTTTTTTCGCAAACTCCACCGTTAGAGGTGACTTAACAATGAAAACAAACTTGTTAAGTTTTTTCGCAAACTCCACCGTTAGAGGTGACTTAACAATGAAAACACACTTGTTAAGGTTTTTCGCAAACTCCACCGTTAGAGGTGACTTAACAATGAAAACATACTTGTTAAGGTTTTTCGCAAACTCCACCGTTAGAGGTGATTTAACAATGAAAACATACTTGTTAAGTTTTTTCGCAAACTCCACCGTTAGAGGTGATTTAACAATGAAAACATACTTGTTAAGTTTTTCGCAAACTCCACCGTTAGAGGTGACTTAACAATGAAAACATACTTGTTAAGTTTTTTCGCAAACTCCACCGTTAGAGGTGACTTAACAATGAAAACATGCTTGTTAAGGTTTTTCGCAAACTCCACCGTTAGAGGTGACTTAACAATGAAAACACTTGTTAAGATTTTTATATAATCTCCACCTTATAATGGTGACTTAACAACGAAAACGCTTGTTAAGATTTGTATATAATCTCCACCTTATAACGGTGACTTAACAACGAAAACGCTTGTTAAGATTTTTATATAATCTCCACCTTATAACGGTGACTTAACAACGAAAACGCTTGTTAAGATTTTTATATAATCTCCACCTTATAACGGTGACTTAACAACGAAAACGCTTGTTAAGATTTGTATATAATCTCCACCTTATAACGGTGACTTAACAACAAAAACGCTTGTTAAGATTTGTATATAATCTCCACCTTATAACGGTGACTTAACAACGAAAACGCTTGTTAAGATTTTTATATAATCTCACTGTTTTTTATATCTCTTCTTAGGTTGCTCGCAAAGTTCTCGTAATATGATGTCATATATGAAGGATGACTATGACTTTGTCGATTTCTGAGTGACAAGTAATTAACCCATTTGAACTCTTTGCGAAAGAAACTGAAGAATCTTTTGTAATGACCTGCTTGGATGTTACTATACTCTGAAGGTTCATCAATCTAACCTTGTCGCGGAGGATGTCGAAGAAGCTTTACACTACAAGCTATGTTACATCATAATATCCATTTGCCCCCTTTATTTTATTTTATCTCATGATAAAATAAAATAAAATAAATTACATATATCGTTTACAATTCCCACCCGAAAAAGAAATGAAAGCAACCTAATTATTACATTTCATGGGGTGTATCTCAAACTATCATGTCTTTGAACAATGACTTGATATTTGTGTCGCTCAAAATCTTCTCATTCAGAAGCTTCTGCAAAATAATATCTTTCTGACATAAAAAGATAATATTGCAATTTGTTAGTACAACTCAGGAAATATCCGAGTGCAATTCTCATCATGCCCCCACTATTTTATTTTATTTGATGTAATAAAATAATAAATAAATAAAGTCCGGAGATATTAGTGTGATGAATCGTGACCACCCATACTCGTAGGTGTATCGTGGACAATTTAATGTCGTTTAAGCACACATCCTTTCAAACTCACGAATGTGTAAAATATCCAGGGTGAATTCTGAATTGTGAAACATACTCAAAATGTTTCGTAATATTTTAGTCACGTTTCAACATGATCTCCAGTTGTAAATAACATTTACAAAATGTTTTATGAAAAATCGGTATTTAGATGAAGATTCATTACGCTTCCTCTAACTCACTTTGAGCTTTATGTTATAACATAACATATAGATATATCATGCGAAAGATCATACTAGCAAACCACAATAGTTGTATCTCATGTGACATGGTTCATCGCAAACAAAATCTCCACATGTATCGTAAATAAATTCAAGACCGGTGCACCATATTCAATATATTCTAAACTCACGGAATAGTTTCTTGTCACTATTTATGCGATGCCATACAATATTCAGATATGTCCCTCGATCGTATATATTTTTTTCATATTATAGAATAAACTCAAAATAATAAAATATATTGTTGCCTCCAATCTCAGAAAGTAAATACGTGGCTAATGAATATAGAATTATTCAATTTAATGATCGAATTTTAAGCCACATAACTTACAAAATATCTCTACCCAACAGAAAATCGTGTAGGGCAACGCGTACTTTTTAATGTACAGTCAAATCGCATATTTAAAATATCAACAGAAATTTTTTTAAGACAACATTTTAGCGTTTGAGCTAAAATTAAATACCATTTGCTTTTCTTTATGTTTCCTGTTCTCACCAAAAAAAAATATATCATTTGCTTTCAGCAGTTAGCAGAAAAAAAAAAGATGGAATATATCATTTTGTCTTTTTAACGTGCAAACATTAATGAGAATTGTCCCTTATCCATCACTCAATCAACCAACAATTTGATTTATGTATCAGCGTGGGGCCCAAAGGGGTTATCTTGTATAGACTGTCTAACACGGGGCCTTAGGTTATTTCATTAATTTGTGAGATCTTAACAATCTATTAACAAGAACGTGAGAACCAATCCAATGACATCACGTAATCTGACAATGTAGGGCCAAAGGTTTTATATAACAAAATTCTACCCACATGAAACGAAATTAACGCTGGGTTTTAAGCTCCCACGGGTTTCCACGCGTTTTAAGCTCCCACGGGTTTCCAGATCAAGTTAACGCCGGTGTCTCTATTTACACCAGATCGAGTTGGATTTTTTTTTCCAGATGGTGAATCGGAGTAGTCATGGTCTCTTATTAGTTTAAGCTACATCGGGTAAAGGTTCCTTGGAACGACCTCCTACCAGTTCCAAGGTCGTGGTTTTGTCAAGGTTTCGTGGGATTTCAAGTTACCACTGTGGTTTTGTTTATTTGGGTAACAGGCAAGGTCTCCTACCAGTTCGAGTTTCATCGGTTAGAGGTCCTTCGGAGAAAGTTCCATCGGGTTTGAAAAATCTCATAGGTTCTTCGGATTTTAAGCTCCTATGGTGGTTCTCACCTTTCTTATTCTGGTGGATTTTAAGATCCCACGATGGCTCTCATCTCGTTTCGATTTATACTTTTGTGTAAACGTATGATGGGTCAAAATAAAAGGAATTTATTGTGTGAATGTTTGTTGCGTTACAACTCATCTCTTTTTTTTTTTCAAACAAACTCCAATTGGAGCTTCTTCCTGTTCAACCATGCTATAACATTTATCTGACTCAATAATCAACATCTTCCTTATTTTGTTTTATAGTCTGACACGTAACACGTAACAGAGTTTTCCTTTGTATATTTTGTACAGTTTATCAAATACTTCTACAACTGTTGGACAAACTCTAGTCTGTCACGCCGGTAACCTTCTTAAAATGAGTGAGACGTTTCCGTTCTATCAGTACAACTTTAAGACTGACTAAACATATATTTGACTACTCTCAGCCCATCAGCCATACCCTAGTGACATGTTAGGTGTACCATTTATGAAAGGCCCTCATAAATGCCAACAATATCTAAACGTGTAAGAGCTATAATATATAAAAAATATCTGGGAAGTTATACTTTCACTTCCCTCGAGTTTTTAAAAGCAACTACAACTCAATATATCAGAAAACTTCATCATTGCTCCTTAAATAATAATATTCTATTAACCAAGCAAAATCGTGTTTTGTGATTACCAGTAGGTATAGTGGTTTATACCTTATAATCAAAGCAATCAATATACGCATATGTTATGAAAAATCATAGCTAACATATTAATATATGTATACCACATGCTTTTTTTTTTAATGTAAAGCAACATTTAAGATAGTAAGATGCATAAATCAGGTTTCTTATCTGAAACAAAGTTTAATCCCTCTCATAGAATGTTGAAGCAGAGAATTACTTCTGCCAACCTCTTTTCTCCATCTCCGTCCACGTTTTCCATCACGAATGAGGCGTTACACAATAAAAATCATGAATACCTCCCCAGCGGAGTCGCCAAATGTAAGAGAGTAGTCTAATTTAGGGGAAATACTCGATTTTAGCACGTGTTTGACTTGAGCAACTTCGGTTGCGCCTACGTATCCGTTATGCTCGGAATCAAAGTCAGCGTAGTTTGTGGGTTCGTACTATTCGCCGAAAAACTCATTGTGGTGGTTTTTGGGAGAGATGGGAGGTGTTGCAACTCTTCTCAAAGAACTTATCTCAAAACTCTCTCTAAAACCTCATAAGATAAGAAAATCACCCTCCTCTTCCAAGAAGCTCTCCTTCTAATGTATGGGGGGGGGGGGGGGGGGTAGGGCTTATTTATAGCAAAACCAACCCAAGTGAGTCGCCACATGTCAATTAACTCGTGGTGACATGTGTCCCATAACATATGTCAAAACTCTTAATACTAGAATATTGTCTAGTTAATATGTAAATAACACACCAATACGCGTGATATGTCTGGCGCGCATAATAATACCTCAGTCGCATAAACACATGGACTTTTATCAATATTAATCATCTCTAATCTCATTTAATAGTTTTAATGAGAGGCTTATCATTAAGCCCCTCCTACACGTTCATACGTAAAACATCCGCAGCATATGTGAAGACAAGCATGGCACTATAAATACGGCTTAGAATACGCACTCTTAGAAACTTTATGTCTTTATCAAACAACGCCATAGACTCATGGGATCAAAAACTCAAAGTATATCCTATGATTAAAATGTTTTGCTCGAAATTATGCCAATTACAAAAAATTGACTTGATTGGAAATTTGTCCTTACAAATCTCCCCTTTGGCTATTTTGGGACAAAACCAAAACAAAAATCCTATGGGACATCAAGATCATTAAAAAGACTCATTCCCAAACCCAAAAAGGAAAAATATAGATGCTCGACAGACATGTAAACATGAGTATCTTTGCTTTCCTTGAAAACTTTGTTGCTTTAAGCTCAACCTTTAATCTTACACACTTAAACACACCTTCAAATGCAAAGAAAATATAACAAGTTTAAATTCGCAAATGAATAAACATCTAACAATGTCTAAAATAATCTAAACATAGATAAGACGTCTCCCCCCTAAGAAAATGCATCCTAATCATGCAAAGGAAAGCTACCATTTCTCCCCCTTTTTGTTCAAAAATAAACAAAGTGAGATTGCGCAAATAAATACCCCCAAACATCAAATCTCCCCCTAAATGTGTGATCGTAAGATATCAATACTAAGAAAGGGTAAATGGGAATAGATCATGCAACAGTGTAAAGTGTAACAAGAATGCAACATGGCACATCAAGAAAAAATAATCCAAAAGACTAAGCATGTGTTAATCATGGACTAAATATAAACCACAAAGACTCAAAACACAATACCATATATAGTATATGCAAAATATATCAAATAAAATATGGCACACATATATAGGTATAAACGATCAAAAAACATGACATAAAAAAATAAGCTTTACACACTAGCATGGTATCGATCTGTCCAAACATGTGGAATGGAATGAATGGGTGTGAACTACTAACAAAAGAATTATAACCCAAACACTCAAATATGTTCAAGAAGTTCTAACTGACCGTAAAACTTTATCAAACTAAGCTTTAGCCTCAAGTGAGAAATAAATTTGAACTTAATAAACAAAACAAGCATAATTCACACAATACTACAATATTGATGATTATATAAATCAATAGCATCGTAACAAAATAATCTTAACTAGGATTCATTGTCATTATGCAACCCCATTGATTATTTCCATCCAAACACCCTAAACATATAAATATTATAATATTTTTCTATTATATTCTTTTCTTTTGAATGATTGTATCATACTAAATTATATCGGACCCATTTTTGCGTATTATTCTTTTTATTGCCTTAATTTTTTTTGGGATATTTTTAAATGGTGGCTTTCATAACCAGTTCATTATACTTTCGCAACCCTTTATCATGTCCACTCATCATTTTTCGATAATAAACAAATCCTTATGGGAAATGGTTCTTACACACACAAATCTTCCATAGTTAATAAACATGTAGATGTAAAAATTGATAGAAGAACATCCCACCATGCTCAAATGTACATCATGAAGTCAAAATCCAATAAGCTCATGTAGGTGTGTGCGGAGGCATATACAAATTCGAATCCATAAAGAAAGTCAAGTTAAAAAAAATCCATTAATATGGTTAAGATCAATCTAGGCATCTAAAGTCATAACCAAATGTCCTAGCCACATGAAAATTATAGAATTAATAGGATTCAAATGCACCAATATGCCACACTATATGTGTAAAACTAAAATAAATAAAAATCAAAAATCTTTTTTTGTTTTTCAAAATATTTCTCAAAAAACAAAATATTTTTGTAGTTTTCAATATGACTCAATAAAAGAAAATTATAATATAGAAAGTACACATATCATAACACTAGCAAACATATATCATGCAAGCATGTGATAATTAACCAATCTAACATTTAGTGTCTCCAAACAGGCTTCCCAACCCAAACAGGTATGTACCTAACTCGAGAGTTTAATGGGAATGACGAGACAATATACTGAAACATTATGGGACCTCTTCCAAGATCAAAACAAAAATGCCTAAGGTGACATTTCCTACCACAATGTGAACATGTGTAAATGAGAGGAATGTTACCTATGAGTTGATCTTTTATAACGTCCTTGGTTTTTGTTGACCCTCTAAAACAAACAATGGTTTTGTCTTTAACACTCAAAGCATATGAACAAGATGAGTCATTACCATCACTACTCAAACTACTCATTCTTTTAAATCCTCTTTTAACTTTAAAATTTTAAACTCAAGCAGAGAATTAGACTCTTCCAATTTTAGCGACTGCTTCTTCATATTTTCAATCATACTTTGAAGGTTGCCTCGCTCTCCCTTTATAAGAGCAAACTTATCCCTAAGAGTCTTGTTACGTGCCTTAAAATTATAATTCAATCTATTTTCCTCAACGACACAAACCCTAGAATTTTTAAAGTCCGTTGATTCTTTTTTTAAAACAAGGACTCTATTCTCACTCTATTACTTGAACACTTTTAATGAATTAAAGTCATCATATAAAGAAGCAAACTTCTCATGAATGATATCTCTTTGAGTTTGAAACGTTTGCAAATATTCAATCGTATTTTTAAAACGAGAATTTTCTTCTTAAAGAATTTCAATTGTTTTTCAAACTTCAAATTCAAAATATTTAATTCGTCAAAGAAAGGAGAATCCATTGAGAGAAAAATGAACCAAGAGAAGTGATTAAACAACCACCCAAAAGCACTAAACATGATCTACACAATAAGTTAGTGAACACGCTCTCATACCAATTTAAAAAGGTAAGAATATAGCTAAAAGATTTGATACCAATTTGTAAATGCAAATAATCTAAGGGTTGTTCTAAATAGAAACAAGTTTAATATTTTATGGCTTTTCAATTTTATTGATTGAACTAAAATTTACCCAATCAAACTTAGCACCTATTAAACCTTTCTTGTGAAAACTGATTTACCAAATTTTATCTTTTAACCCTAAACATTCATTTATGTGATAGGAGATAAATTAAATAAATCAAATATAAAATAATACACCGAAGTACGAGGAAAACATAAAGGGAAAAAACCTCAGATGGCCCAGCCAGATAATCACTATGATATTGTTTTACAATGAATAGACAGTAGACTTACACAACAACTTGATCCCCTACAAGTCTTGATGATCTTCTATCTTCAACCACTGCTTTACAGTACAATGTAGGATTCCACCCACCCATGTTCCACAACACATGAGTCCAAATGTGTGGAAGAAATAAAGAAGGTTTATAAACAAGATTTCAAAGTATATGAGTTATGAATCTTGGATCTTGTAAACAAAAGGATGAAACTTTTGGAGCTAGAACTTTTGAAACACGTCTGATTTTCATTTCGTCAAAAGTCCATCTCTCAAAATAAACCAGAGTTTGAAAAACCTTTTTTAAAAAAACTAAGGCGGTGTGTCGTTCGAATGAGTTACTAATGTCATTCGAACGAGATAAAATCTCACTTCCAATGACCTTAGCAAAATTGAAACAGTGAGCTTTGCTTGAAGCCTCGTTTGAAATAGGGATCGAATGACCTCAACATGTCGTTTGAATGACATGGAGATGCCATTTGAACGACAAAAATGAAAAATTAAAGATTTTAAAACTCATCTTACAAGTATCTCAGAAAACGTGTTTTCAAAAAAATTAAGTTCCAATTTGTTTTAAAAACAGAACATACTTATAAAATATTCCAAGGACTTATAAAACAATATAAGTTCATACTTGAGAGATCCTCGGCGTATGTGAAGACTAACATGGCACTATAAATATAGCTTAGAATATGCACTCTTTGAATATTTTTCGCTACATCTTCATCAAACAACATCATAGACTCATGGAATCACAAACTCAAAGTCTATCCTATCACTCAAATGTTTTGTTTGAACTTATGCCAATTATAAACAAAATTGACTCGATTGGAAAATTATTCTTGTAATGATCCAACTAAGGCTATGATGGGTGTTATCATCCATCCAAGGCTGCCACGCCCTTTCTTCTAAGGTAATGTTCTCCCATTCACGTTAATTTTTAGGATTATCGGTTGTTAGGTTCCCTTCAAACCTGTTAAAATAAGAATCTTTTGAAAAAAATTTGAAATGCAGTGAGAATTCAGTATTGAAATATATATGCGTGCTTATGAAATAAAATGCCAATATAAAAACTAAAAATTTCTTTTGTGCATAAATACAAAATCAAAAATATTATAAAACATAGAGAGAGGCATGCAACTATTTTAGTTAGGGGTTACATCCCCTTTGAACTGTTGCAACATTCCCTGTTTGATAAGCCTTTCAACCTCATTCTTTAAAAAAAGACATCCTTTGGTTGTATGGCCATGATCTCAATGAAACTCACATTATTTGTTCCTATCCCTCTTATAAGTCGGGTATTTCAACTTCTCTGGCCACTTGAGGAGCTTCTTTCCCTGATGCTTTCAAAGATATCCTCCAAATGGCAGTTCAGCAGTGTTAAGTGTCTGTAGGGCCATTCTGATTCTTGATCTCCAAGCTTCCTCTTCTTCATACTGCCTTGGATGCGGCCTTATCCTCTAGGGGTCACGGTATTCTGCATTTTGGTGAAGGTCGCAGACTCAAACATTAAAACTCTCTATCCGAGGAGGTTAATGGCCATGGAAGGAGGTTTGGCCTTCGTATAGGTGGTTGATGCACCTCAACAAATATGCCCTATCTTTAGTCTCCTGGGGATCAGATCCTGAACTTCCCTCTATGACTTATGGACTATTAGTCATGAGAAAAATATTATCTCGGATGAACTAAACCATTGTGAGAAAACCACGATTTATAGAGAAAGAAAGATCAAAAGATAATAAGTATGAAGATAGAGATGAAGGCTTTGATCAAAGGTTGTGGATTATTTTAACAAAACTAGACAATTGTGAACCATCAAGCCAATATGGAAGGAGGCCGCGACCTCTTGAGATAATATGAATGTAGTTATGGCCTATTTTTAAAAAGAATTATCCCCCAGAAGTAATACAAGCAAAACACAATTTCTATTTTAAGAATGTTTTATCAGGTTGGACAATTTGTCGGTCACTTTCCTTCAAATAAAAAAGTAACCCATCTTGGACAATTTACTAATCCTTCTGGCAATTGCCTAGTTGAATTTTGAATCATCGGTTTACCAATCACGTGACCTTGACTTTTACAATTTAACCCGACCCACAAGCCGTAAAATTTATCGAGGGGGGTTGTAAGCATTTCACGGCATCTTCGGTGTAGTTTAGAGAAATTTTTTAATCTAAAAATGGTAACATGCTAAAAATACAAACATTGGTTAAACTAATGCCTTGGAGATGTTGCCCGCATCTAGCAAGGTGCTAATGCAGATTTTACCCAAAAATTGAGATTTTACCCCTAAGAACGAACCAAAAAGGTCTTTCGAGAGTTAATCTAAGGCACAAAAGTCTTGAACTGCAAAATATCTTAAGTTTGTAGAAAAAACCCTATCACATGGGAAATAAAATAGCATAAGATGCCTAAAAGTTTAGAGAAAGATAAACACAAACACATCCTTAGTTACCTACCTTTGTGAGGCCATGGCCTTTTAAACTTTTTAGCATAAGGTAGGTATGGTAACATAATCGGGGTAAGCAAATATGCTCAAAATCCATAAAAATGGGCTTAAAAAGAGAGATTTAGATTGAAGAATCCCTATAGAAGGTTTGTATGTATAATATGGGTCTAATAATTGAAATCTCACCCATGGGAGAATGACTCTCAGATCCGCATAGATAAAATAAGGTATTACGGACCCGATTTTAAAAAGAACTTGGTAGAGCACCTCAGTTCCCACAAACGCTACCAAAACGATGATGTCAAAAAATTTGTCAGTAAGAAAGAACACTGCTATCGAAGCTATGCTCGCCCATATTAAAGAGTATAAAGCACAATAAAGTAAAAATAGAGAGATGGAACACAATATATAGAGTGATTAGGCTATAAAATAAGCCTACATCTACTTTGGTGCATCATTCTCATTACTTATGAGTATTAGTACAAGAGTTGGTTTCCGTTAGAGGCGTACAAGAGAGAATTAAGGCTAATGCATGAACATACATGCTCTGTGCCGAGAAGGGATGCGGCCGGTTAAGCATGAGTGTAAAGGGGCCGCGGACCCTAGTAGTTCAGGTGAATGACGTTGACTTGAGTGAAGTCTTAAGTGAAGAAAGACAAAGTGAGTGGAGAGTTTGGCAAAGCTTCAATGCGAACCATGCCATGCTAAATGAGGAGGTAAGCACTTTTATTTATAGAAATCAAGAGAAGGGTTATGTGCATAGAGCATGTGACATATGGATAAGTGATGTCAGTTTGGAATTTTTGTAGAAGGCGGACAACTTACAAGTGGCATGCTGATGTGGCTAAGTCTGCGATAGGGATGCACTGCTAATGAAATAGGAGGTTGTGGCTTGCTAGAAGCATGACCGTGGCCCTTAAGATACTGAATGTATAAGGCTATCGCGGCCTGTCTGAGACCCAGGCAACAGAACGAAATGGTCACTTTCGTGGCCTTGCTTCTTATACTACTACGGAGGGTGGCTTCCAAGCCGCTTGTCATGTGCTAATAGGTTGACTTATATTTGGCATATCACGAGGCATCTGCCAAGGATTTTGGTTGTTCTTGGTTGTGTGTGTTTTGAATTTCTTTTTTTGGTTTTTTGTTTGTGATTTTTTTAAATAAGTTGTGTGGGTGCCAGTATCCAAGTCATTTTTTTAGTTGGTGGTGCCGGAAATAAAAACCGTGGGTGTCCCTAGCAACACCGTTTGCAAACAGGATTTATTATAATACTTTCGCAAAGCAATTGATATGATTGAAATATCTTACCTATAATGATCCGATACCATAATTGTGATGCAAAACCCTAATAAATCACATTTCTTTGATTCCAATTCGAGGTTGGATCTATGAGATAGCACATTAATAACAAAAGCATAGATTCCTTCCCATATAATAGAGATAGATGATATAATCGGTGGTGGTAATAAACACATTTCATAAAAGTGTTCAGTCGAGAGAGTGAAATATGGGATGACGCGAGGATAAGAGAGAGAGAGACCAAACATCATTTATCCATTTAACGTTATTGCAATCGCCTAGTTATTCAATTGGAATTTATTTTTATACACTGACTTATACACTCGTAATTATAATATTTAATTGTGTTATTTTAAAAATGAATGATTAGGAATTCTTTATAATACACTAGCTTGTAGGCCTATAATACACTAGCTTGTAAACCACGCGTTGCGTAGTCGTAAAAGGATATTTTTTGGAGAGTCACATTGCGAAAGAAAATATAGTTAAGGTGTGTAAATATATGACTACTAAAAAAAATATTTGAGAGATAATAAAATAAACTAACACACTTTAGGAGATAATTTTTCTTTACTACTCATAATATTATTGATATTTTATAACTTCACTTCAAATGCCAACATTAAATGGGTATTTACAAAATCTCTAAACCGATATACATGTATGTATTACATTTTATATAAACATATTTCATTTAGACTTCTATGCATGAACCTCCTAATACATGAACCCATTAAATGCATGTATTGACCAAATAGATATGTGTCCACATTAATATGTATAATACAATGATTATAGATTTGTACACGTAGGTGTGTCAAAATGCGACAAATATCGTACCACGATTAAGCTGCCAATTATATATATATATATATAATTATAGAGAGAGAGAGAGAGAGAGAGAGAGAGAGAGAGAGAGAGATGTGGTATAATAGTTCAAAGTGAGACATTTTTTAGTATGAGACATTTTAAGTGGATAAAGATAGATATAGATATAAATAAATGGCATGTTGACTAAACTCAAATTTTCCAAACACATCTGAGTTCATATAAAATACCAACATAACCATGAGTACACTACATATCATTGTTCGTTCAATTATTTTATATACACGTACAATTTACAGATAGATGAAAGAATCGCGTAAAAACTGAGGAAAGAACCAATTTGAATGTATCCCAAAATCCACAACCCAAAAAGAAAAAAAAGAAAACAAACAAAAATAAAAATAAGAGTCCGTATTTCAAAATCACAACCCCCAAAAAAATCCCAAAACCAGAAAAACAAAATTACAAACAAAATGAATTATATATGTTTCATTTGACCACGCCGCAGCAGTGCAAAGTTTTGATGGAGAATTGTTGATAAAACTCAAGAATCCATCACCCTTCGACCCTTTTGTGATCATTAATCCTTTGTCCACTAAAATTCCAAAAATCCCTCATCTCCCAAGCAAATAAAAAAAAAATTTATCATGGAGATATGGATCCAAAGCTAGTGCCCCTGTTGTAACGAAGCTCCAAAGAGACTTGTCTTTCAATCTGTAGCTGTCTGTAAAAGTTAGATATAAACATCTCAGCTCTCTTATCAATATCATCGTCTGAGGGACAGCTTATTGTCCTTTGAAGTTTGTGCGGAGAACCCGATTCCGAATTATCTGAAACGGTGCATGCCTGCAACCCTGGCCGATCGTTGAAGCTCAGCCGTTGATTTCTTGATGAACCACCAATAGCTGAAGCCAGTCTCCATCGATTAAGATTGAAATTCAATAAAAACGTTATTTTCTTCACTGTTCTCCTTAGTCTGCCTAACAATGACCAGTTTGTGCTCATGGTCAAAATTTTAATAGCAATAGATGTGTTGTGACACGTCGGTATATTGAAATGGATGAGGGGAGTCTACAATCTATAGGAGATATATAGATACATTCATTTGGCCGAATGAGGATGTTGGTGGGTGGGTTAAGGAACTAAGCGTGGGAAAGAGGAATACCGTGTTATTATGAAACAAGGTGGAAGCTACTATTGAGTCAAAAGTTTTAACAATTCTTTTTTAGTAGTTGACTGAGTTTTGGACGAAACCAATACAGCTGTTGAAGAAGGAATATTGCATACGCTCTTGTAGAATTTTTTTCGACCGCATTCTTACCTTAAAAACGGTTAATCGCACCTCTTGTCATACGGTTATAGGAAGGTTATTTGGGTTTTCACTCCACCACTTATATCTGTTTGGAGATTGGGAGAGCAAAAAAAAATTAATGCACCGTTGACCGAAATGTTTTCTGACTCAAGTCAATTTTTTTATCAACACCAAAATACCCTTCTCTCTCTCTCTCTCTCTCTCTGTGTATGTGTTGATCTCCCATGACAGGTACCATCCCATCCCCAATCTTCCTTCCCTCCTGTCTGGGCCGCTCCTCCTATTCCCACACCACCACCAATCCCATCACATCACAACCATCCACTCCCTTCCCCGCCACCACCAACACCCAGCCCACCCTGCCTTCAAAACTTGTCGAAAGTGAAAATAAATTTCGCCATATCCCATCCACTCAAGCCCGGGCACTCCCCCACCACCTCTCCTTTGCTATCACCCCCCGTCTAGGAAACGAATTTCCAGCCACAATACCCCAACTTCTTCACAAAATACCGCTGTTTTAAAAAATCCGTCTAGGCACGCCTACGCTTTGAGCTTTTGATGCCTTATGCTTGGTAAAACCCCGCATTTTTTCTCTAAAAACAATAATGCTTTAGTGAAACGATATCGTCTTTTAAAGATTTTTTTACAAACCGACCATTATCTCATCTAAAATAATCAAATGGTATTTTTAATTTACAAATATTCAGGCATATTTTTATGATATGTACAATTTTAGTATTTTAATAGCCTTGTTATGGTTACAAAATATTAAAATATATTAAAAAGACTTAAACGCATTTTCACGCCTTTTTACGTCTAAGACCCGCCTAGGCTTCTAAGGCTTGGTCTCCACGCCTCGATCACGCTCTACGTTTTTTAGAACCTTGCAAAACACCAACACATTTTGATAAATCTCTCTCTCTCTCTCTCTCTCTCTCTCTATATATATATATATATATATATATATATATATATATATATATATATATGGGAGATTGTGTGTATACAATGGCGGACCTAGGATTTTAGCGAAGGGTGGGCGAAAAATAAAATAATGTAATAAAATAATATTAAATTAAATAATATTAAATAAACTAATTTCAATAAACTAATTTTTACAACAAACTAATTTTTTTCAATGTTTTTACAATAAACTAACAATGTTTCTACAATAAACTAATTTCAACATTCTAATTTTTACAGTAAACTAATAATGTCAAAAAATAGTTTTTTTCAATAAACTAATTTTTACAACAAATTAATTTTTTTCAATGTTTTCACAATAAACTAATAATGTTTTTACAATAAACTAATTTCAACAATCAAATTTTTAGATTAAACTAATAATGTCAAAAATTAATTTTTTCAATAAACTAATTTTTACGATGAACTATTTTTTTTTTATGTTTTTACAATAAATTAATAATGTCAAGAACTCAAGAATTTAAAAAAATAACAATTTCAACAATGTCAAGAAGTCAATAATATAAAAAAAAAATTACCTGTTTGCTTCTCAGGACTGGAGAGGAGCGAAGCTGCGCTTGAGAGGGCGGAGACGGCGAGAGAGTTGAGGTCGGAGTGGAGTCTTAGCAGTTGCACACACAGTAGAGGAGCAGCGGGCGGAGGGAGACGGAGGAGTAAAGGGTTGGAGGGAGAAGGAGGAGTAGCCTTCACAGCAGAGGAGGAGCAGGCGGAGGGAGACGCAGGTTGCGTGCGCCGCTAGAGAGGAGAAGAGGATGGGGTCTGATTGAGTGAGAAAGAGGGGACGGTTGTTTAGGTTAAAAAAACGCATGTGTTGTTGTGTATGTGTAGAAATAAGATAAGCATTATATTCATTTGTGCCCCACAAATATTACACCTTCTATTATCAAATATTACACATAGGTAAAAAACAACAACCTATACCCGGGGAAATTTTTTAAAAAACCTAGGTCAGCCACCCTCGGGACCACCTAGGTCCGCCCCTGTGTGTATATGCATATGTAACTTTTGTGTATGTGTGCAAGTGTGTGTATAGGTATATATTTGTGCACGAGTTTGTGTATGTGTTTGTTTGTGTATATATATGTGCAAGCATGTGTATATGATTGTCATAAGTGTGAGTATATGTATATGTTTGTATACATGTACGAGTTTGTGTATATGTATATATGTGTGCGCGTGTGTATAATTTGGAGTGTATGTGTGTGTGTGTTTTAGCAAAAGAGAAAGAAATAACCATAGCAAGAGTTACTGATAACTTTCGAGGTTACTGATTTTTTTTATGTTTAAAGATTGATATGGACCCTAAGTAAATATTTACTTAGCATACCATTACCCGATATACGTTTCTTTGGAATAATGAGCATGTTTGTTGGCATTGTTTATCTCATCTGTATTCCCTTCTTTCTAGAGGGGAGATCCCCTACTCCTAACAAGCATCCGAAGTCGGGGTTATAAATGGCATAGCGTTCCTAACGTACTGGAGTTATAACATTTAAATTTGTCTTACATTCTACGTTCCCGAAACGGATCCTGTGAATATGTACATTTGAACTCAAAGAGTGAATATTTATACTCCAAATAGATATTTACCTCGCACGTAGCTTAAACTCCTTCCCTTGACCCATATATATAGGTACATTAAGTATGCTTGGTTCAATTGGGATTTTTAGAGAGTTTGGGCTTTCTACTTTGTAAATGGACTATACTAGGGACCGAAGACTAATAATCAAATTGGCTTCCACATGGAAATTTGAAAATCCCATATTAGTTCCTGTAATTTATATTTTCTTTTCCGTTTAATCGTAACTAATCACACTAAATAATTACAACTGCACTCAAATTTAATCGTCTTAAAATTACGCGAATAATGAGGTCTTGTTTGCAAAGTTTGATGACGCATAATATAATTTTTCGTGTAAAGCATACAGTACCACTTGGTAAATTTAATTTTCTACTAATTGATTTTCGAACACCTTTTATTTATTGCTTAATGCCAAACTTAATGTATTTAATACTCTACCTGACTATAAAATCTACCGGTGGGGTTCATTAGTAGAATCAAAACATATAAATTTATCAAGTGGGTATCACAATCCATGATATCTTCTAGATGTAAATTCCTACAAAATATGATCTCAGACATAACCACACCAAGATTGCCTAACTTGAGAAGATTTAGATCCAATAAATTGGATCACACCCATAACTATAAACGAAATAATTTTGTAATTACTCTAATCCTTATAATCATGGGGATTGAGAATCTCTACACCCTTTGCAAACATTATGAGTTTTTTAAGCCTAATCTAGTCAGCACCTAAACTTGAATCTCATATGTGGTCATGTTCAATACATTCATAATGTACCGTTACGACCAAAGCAAGGGGACCCCACGCCCTGTGGCTAAGACCAAAGTATCAAGAGAGGATATCACGGGACTAAGGGTTGCAGTCGCGTATAGGTCAGGACTGGGTCGCGGGTGAATTTTCCTTATATGTTTGTGTTGTGCTTCTTAAAGATTCTTTACTCTAATAAAACGCATCATCCATTATTGTTAACTTTACTCCTTCACCAAGAAATCCTAATACACCCTAAAATCTTTTTAAAATAAACTTTATTCCTCAATCATATCAAATATATTTTTTAAAACATTCAAGCAAGGATTCAAAGGAGATTTATAATAAATCGAATCTAGTTTTCAAAAGGTTTTTCAAATGGGATTCAAGGATAACTTTTCAATATCTCTTCTCTTCAATTCAAATCAAGTTATAGTTCATAATTTGAGGCAAGATGCAAACTAATCCTTTCCTTTTATATATGTATATCTTAATTTAACCTAAACACTAATTGTATAATTAAAATATGTTAGAAATCCCTGATGGATTTGAGTTATCTTATTGTATAATCTTGTTTAGGTGAAATTGGATATTCTCATATGTTATATACTAAGATTTTACAATAATTAATGTGAGATGTTGGTTACTGAATCCATAGTAGTAAGTTGACATTAGGGTTTGATGTTAAACCCTGGATTTATATGAATTTGAAAGTATGAGGTGTAATCTAGACATATTTAAGGCTTAATTAAGTTCTTATTTATATGTGCCCAGTGGGGTTATGCCTTTATCATTTAGAGTAATACCTTTGGTAATAAATACCTAATTAATGATATTTTAATCATGATAATTTATATTTTTTTCCTAGTTACTTATAAAGACTTATTATAGAAATTAACCCATGTTTGTGCTCTTAAAATATGAATAGAATCCCATATGTTGAATTACATTTTTGGAATTGATAATTTTCCTTCATTATGTAAGGATTATATATAGCCCTTTTACTACTGTGCTTACGTTGTTGATTATTAATTAATCAAGGAGACAAATTAAATGGAGTACAGGATAATCATATGTTGTCTTGTGTTTTATGGTTGTTGTGCCGTGTGTTGATAAAATTGCGGATGGATAGAGATCATGGATATTTAATTCACTTAATCTCTCAATTTAATTCATGTTAATATATCCTTAACGTATTAATTGTCTTAACGACTATCCTGTCTAAATGTTAGTGTATCGTAAAGTTCCTTATTTGGATTTAATTTATGAGACATCCCATGCGTGGAGTTTAGAGACATGTAAGAACCTTTAATTAATATACCTCTTTATTTTAAAGAATTACGATTTTCATATAGTCCATCTTTAAATAAATTATCCCTTTTGACATTTACGAAATTGTTTAATGCGTGTCTTTAAGATATAATTAAAATGTCTTATTATCCAAAAAATACACCCAAGAGGGGGGTAAATTGGGTATTATAAATAAAATGTTTATTTAAAACTTTTCAAACTTCTCTATTAAAGATTAATTTCTATGTGATGATTCAATTAGTGATGAAGAAATTAATTAGTCATCAAGTAATAAATCTAGAAAATTTAAAGCAACAATAAGTAGAGAGTTAAGAGAGATATTGCAAACCTAGATTTTAACGTTGTTGGCCCATGATAATATCCACGCTCGAGACGGTACTCGAGAAACTTCATTATCTATGACTCACTAAGGTAGAACAAACAACTACAAAAAGATTTATCACACCCCACATGATTTATCACAAATGTTAGGATTTACCACACCTCAGGAGGCTTTAACTCACCCCATAGGCTTTTTCACACATATTAGGATTTACCACAACCCAACACTACCTGACTTGGAGATACATTGAAGTTCAACCGTAGTATCAATGGAAAATATCGTAACTAAAGTGTAAACCAAAGATTGATTAAATAAGAAACAATGGTTTTACTTTATCTCTTTATAAAGCAAACTTTCAAAAAATAACAAGTATAATGTTTGAGGGTAAATCTTTTGGATGTTTAGAACAAGTGGGTAAGGGATTGAAACTTGGCTAAGAGGGGTTTAAATAAGATTTCGTCAAGTGGGTTTTCTTGATTTCTCTTTCTAGGAATTCAAGGGATGGGATGACATAAGCTTGATGATGAAACTTTCACTAATGAGAGATTGCTATTATTGCTTGTGTAATTTAAAAGAGAAGCAGAGGGTTCCTTTTATATGCATTTTTAAAAACTAGTCGTTTGGTAGTTTGGTAATATGAGAGAAGTTGGGTATTTTGAAATTCAAAATAGAGTTTTTGAAAATCTTTATCCAATCTACCTTTGGAGTTGTTTTCACACATATAGAGTAGACATTATATAGAGGGTACACTTTTATAAACTTGTCTTTTGATTTTGAGTTCAATTGGGAAAAAAAAGGTAATAGTCAAATGGCCTAAAATACCATAGGTTAGAGTGAACTCTATGTAATTGACTCTAAAAGTACGCCATTTTGGAGTCGACTCCAAAAGTAGGCCATTACTGCTTTAGGTGGGTTTTGACTTAAGGAAGGTTTAGGGAAGTGGTGTGGGGGGGGGGGGGGGGGGGGGTATAGTTGTTTTGAGATTGTTTACTTCTTTACAATTAATTCTAAATCTTTGAAACTTGAGACGAATTTTAGAAATCATGCTAATACGTAGTGGTCTGAAAAAAAGCTAATTTATATTTTATTCAAATTAAATATCAAACTTAAACAATTTAACACAAAGTAAAACGTTGCACTGATTTTAAGCAAGTTGGGACTAAACAAATTAACCAATTTTTATCTTAACCTAAACATTCATCTAGATGAATGCATAATTAAATAAAGTAAATAAATCACAATGCCCGATTTTGAGAAAAAGCCATAAGGGAAAAAACTTCGGATGACCCATCCATGCAAATAAACTATGATAAATGATTTACAGAAGTCAATATATGACTTACACAATGACTCGACTCTCTTACAAGCTTTGACGGGTCTTCGATATTCAACCTCACATTCATAGCGAAAACGTAGGAATCCATCCGTGCAATTTCCCCAACGTGTGAGTCCACGTACGCCTCGGTATCCATCGAACAACCCAATAACCGTCAACGGATTTTGAATACAGAATCTGCCTCTTATTCACCATAATACCACATCATTAAGTCCATCATTATTAAACAACAAATACAGAGTCCACCATATAAAATAATTCCCACAAAGATGTGGAGAATAAACCTTGGTCCCAAACAGGATCATCAAAGCAGATATGAACTGAAACTTGGATCCTACATAACTTGGGGTATAAACTAGGGTTTTGGATAGATTTTTAAAAGAGTTTGGGAACTTAAAAGAAATGAAAAGGTCTCTAAGAAAAATACTACTTCACACTCCTATTTATAGGAGGGCTGTTAAAAACGCGATAAGGATGAATAGTGGTTTGATAAATCTCAAATTTTTTAAAATATTTCCAACTCGTTCGAATGAAGCCATGCATTTCCTTCGGGCACCGTCCAAATGACATTTCCAAGGAGATTCCAGAACATACAAAAAGTTGCCAAAATTGATCTTTTTCAAAGTTTCGTCCGATGTTATTCTAACGAGGTACATGTATGCGTTCGAACGACATAACCAATGTTATTCTAACGACCTTGCAAAAAAAGTATTTTCTTCTAAAATATATTAATAGAGATAGAAACATTTAAAAAAATAATTTTATAAAAACCTAACATCCAGTTATTAACTATCCAAGGATCAAAATATGTACGTATCCATACATGAGAGATCCTTAGAATATGATGACGACAAAGAACACGAAACATGACATGATGTAATAGATCTTCTAACTTGACCGCGTCCTCAATAATCATGTCATAGGCTTGAAAGGTCAACAACTCAAATCTTAACCTATTACTCAAAGAGTTTTGTCCAACACATTAAAGCCAAATTACATACAAATTGATTGTGTTGGAAATTTTCTTTTAAAAATCTTCCCCTTTGGATATTCTAGAATAAAACCAAAAGTAAAAACTCCTATAGGTCATCAAGTTCGTATAAGACTCAATCCCCAGCCCCAAAAGCAAAAAGAACATACTTTAATGACTCGTTAACTTGATTAGATTTTCTCTCTTATAAAATTTGTCGTATGTTGCAAACATGCACACTTAAAAATACCTTCAAATGTAAAGAGGATATGTAGACAATATAAATCTGCATATGAGTAAAACTCCCCCTGTGTCTAATGATCCCCTAAGGTAAATATCTCCTCCAAAACCTAAAGTTAAAGATACCCCCCCCCCCTCTTGTTCATGAACATATAAAGAAAGAATGCATAATAAACCATCCATCCCCCATAAAACATATCTACCCCCAAAAGTGAGAACATATGATACCAATTGAAGTTAATGAATAGATAATAATAGTATATAAGGGTGTAAAAAGCAACAAAACAACATATAAATATAAGCACATATAATCCAAATAATGATCAATCAATAATAATAATATTGATGCAATAAGTGATATTGACTTCAATACAGAACAAAACATGAGATACTAATGTAAATAAGAAACATGAGATACCAATATGATAATATAGCATGCCAATTTGATTCAACGATAAAGCACATGCTAAACATGGATTAAATGTAAATGCAAAGACTTAATATGAGGAAAAAATCCCTTTCGAGAAAAAACTTTTATTTTTCATCACTCTTACAATTAGGTATTACAGAATGACACGGATAGACTTACAAACATATACGCCACTAAGTATTGTAATTATGTCTTCCTTCCTTGTTGACAGAAAGCGATGTAGATCTAGTAATTCCCAAACAGGACATTCTCCACTTACCTCAGTGTTCACCAATCAAAAACTTTTTTCCTATACTCACCAATGAAGAATCAAATCAGCATGGATTAGAACATATGATGTGTTCTTCGGGGTTTGATAAAGTGATCACAAAACATCTAAGGAGTTTGGATTTGAAAAAACAAAGTGTTTGATCACAAAAAAATGTCTAAAATGCTTGATAGAAAATGAAAATACGTAACCTTATATATAGGGAGAAAAATCTCGAAAAAATAAACTTGAAAGATTATATTTGAAATTAGGTAAAAATAAATTTTAACCATCTCGTTCAAACTAGGTACATCTCGCTCGAACGTAGTACCTTATCTCCTTTCAACACCCATCAAATTATATTTTCGACGAGATTTTTGAGCTGGCCAAAAGTTACAAAAATTAATTTTGTTCGAAGTTGTTCTAATGTGGAACGATATCAAATTCCGTTTTAATGACATTTTGAATTTTTTTAAAAATTTGAGAAAACTATTTTATGTTTTCAAAATACTTTTAAAATACCCATGAATAAATTAATTACACAAAATCAACCTCATATACCTTCTCCATATGATTGTAGTGATGATCTCAACTCTTCGATCTTCGATTGTTGTATTTGGTAAATAACTTGTCTTCACTTGAATCTCTTGAGAGTGTATATGATGATATAGAGAATTAATGTAATATGCAAAACTTAAAAAAAAATTAGCATTATAAATATTGCTTTTAGAAAAATTTGTAAAACGAGTTTTATAGGGTGCTCCGGTTATATGTAGAAATTATGGATTAGGCTACACACAAACCAAATTTAAATGAGTCTGATTTTATCTTTATTCATTAGGTGAACCTAAACATAGAAGATATTGAATCTAAATTTATGGAAACAAACCAAGAGACATAACATGAGGAAAAAATCCCTTTCGGGAATTTTTTTTATTTTTCAGTACTCTTATGACTAGGTATTACAGAATGAAACGGACAGACTTACGGACATAAATACCAATAATTATTGTATTTATATCTTCCTTCCTTATTGTTAACAGAAAGTGATGCAGATTGAGCAAGGCCCCAATACAGTAGGCTCAACTTTGCTCAGTGTCCACTAGTCAGTCTCGGGAAACTCCTTTCCTATCTGTAGTAGTGAAGAATCAACACCACATGGAATAGAACGTATGATGTCATCTCTAGGGTTTGATAAAGGGATCACAAAACACCCAAAGGGTCCAAATTTTAAAAAACAAAGTGTTTGATCACAAAAAGAAGTGTAAAAAGCTTGATAGAAAATGTAAATTCGTATCTTTGTATATAGGGAGAAAAATCTCCAAGAGATAAGCTTGAAAGATTGCATTTGAAATCAGGTAAAATTTTTTTATCTATCTCACTCGATCGAGGTACGTATCGTTTGAACGAAGAACCCTATATCATTTGAACACCCATCAAATGAAATTTTCAATGAGATTCCAGATCAGGCCAAAAGTTGCCAAAATCAATCTTGTTCGAAGTTATTCTAGCGAGGAGTGTGTACTCATTCGAATGGCATCCAACGTTGTTTTGATGACTTTACTAATTTTTCAAAAAGTATTTTGGAAAAATATTTTATGTTTTCAAATATTTTTAAAATACCACTGAATAAATTGATTACACAATTATTGCATTCGGTAACTAACTTGTCTTCATTTGAAACTCTTAATAATGTACATGATGATGTAGAGGTGTATGGAATATACCAAAATTAAAAACAAAATGAGCATTATAAATGTTTCTCTTACGAATCTCCCCCTTTGGCTATTCCGAAACAAAACACAAAATAAAAAAAATAAACCCTAAGATAACTTTTACTAATGTCCCTCCTAAACCCGAAAAGAAAAAAAATACTTGTAAAATTGTCCATGCCTAAAATATTCATCGTGTAGTCCATGATATCATCTTTGTGAAAAAATACCTACACACATGAAATAAGGAAATATTGTGACGCGTGGAGTTTAAAATATGTTCTCCCCCTTTTTGTCCAAAATAGACAATGGGTTAGAAGCTAAACCTGAAAAGTTATCATCACGAGAGTCCAAATTTGAAATATCACATCGAAGAATTGGCAATTAAACATACACGATGAAAGTTCAACAACCCAAGAAACTATTTTCAAAATTTTGAGTATATAAATGTACAAAGAAATATAAATACAAGCAATCACACCATGGAGTAGCACGAAAATATCCGAATCATGGATATGGAATAAAATTATGTAAACTCAATGCATAAAAAAGTTCAACATAGGCATACGTAGTGATCGTGCACAAAGTCAAAGTAACACTCCTACAAAAAGAACTCAATTCAAGCGTTGGTGTAAAAGAATTGAAATTGATGAAATTGAATCAACTGGTATAAAATATCACTTATTTCAATGCTTCTCAAATTAGAAAACCCCAAACTATTCTATGGTTTTTAAAGGAGTTTTATTGTGAAAACTCATTGATCTTCAAATTATAACACCCTTAAAATCTTACAATTGAAGCATAAAGTCCCAAACTTATTAAGGAATCATATCGCTGTAATACCTCGTAATTTTTAATGACTTTTATAATAAGTTATATTTTAAATTAATAGATTAATTGAATTTTATTATTAATTATTTCATTGGGGTTCTAACCGAATTGAGGATATTAAAATATATGATTCTGAATATTACTTAAAGATATTTATGTAATATATGAATGTGACGATTATTGATAATTATTGTTCGGTAATTTGGATTTTTAGTCAGACGCGGTATGGGACGTGTCGGGACTAATTTGTTAAATTAAAAAGGAAATTTATTTTCTATTGACCTTATAGTCATTTTGACTGCGTCGTTGCGTCCGAAAGGTTTGAAATAGTCAGAAAAGTCTATTTGTATGTTGAAATTGGGTCTCGGGTCATTTGGAAATAAATAGACAACCCAAAAGGGCATTTTAGTGATTTTTATAGGGGGATGAATAGTGATTTTGGATTTTGTCCTATTATAAGTATTTTAAGATTACCTATAAGTATGTTATTCATCTCATCTACACGAAATAGAGAAGTCATCTACCTAGAGAGAGTGAAAGGTTGCTTGGGAAGATAAAAGTTTACTTGGGAAGGAAAAGAACTAAGAACCAAGGGTCACCACCACCAACCACCACCGGAGGTTAGCCGGAGAAGGGAGAACCACCTGAGATATACTACACCAAAAGATCAGACCTTCATTAGAGGCAAGTGTTTGATAATGTCAATCTAAGTTTGTATATTGTCCATGTTAGACTAGTTATTAAAAGAGATGATTTTTCATGTTTGGAAGAAATAATGGAGTTGTTAAATGGATTTTTGGAAACTGAAAATATATAGGAATCAAACTCATGTTGTAGGTAGTTAGTAATCCACGAAATAATCATGAATATGTTGAAGAAATTATGAAAACCATTGATGTGTTCTTGAAGATATTATGTTGATAATTTTCTGGAAAAAGTGGATATAAACATGCTTTTAATTCAATCTCTTGATGATTCTAGGATGTTTAGATGATTAGAAATCATTTTTATATGTTGGTATATCATGTAGTAAGGATCATAGGTCATTTGGGATGTTAATATGAAGGTTTGAATGATCTAAAATGGCTAAACCCATAGTTGCAGAAATGCAGAAAAAACTGGGTTGTTACCTGAGTGATCGATCGATCAACCCCCTACCTTTGATCGATTGACCTCCCCAGGATTATTAAAGTTGTTTCTTTTTAATGTTGATTCTTATACCAAAACTTTGGTAGATCTTTGATGATTGTTAATTGGATATTATGGGACTTAGAGAAGATCAGTAAGCCCTAGATAAGATTTGAATTAATTTGATAAGGATTTAATTGATGAAAATAATGACAATTAATTTAAAGGAATTTCGATTGCTAGATTCATTTATTGGATTATAAGTGGTATGAATGAGGATTAAAGATAGGTCCAGTAGGGGTGATTGAATATAACACCTGGGTATCCTTAAGTTCAGAAGAGGTTTTAATCCTACGTGAAAGAAGATGTGTTTATAAAAGATTTGAAACTATCGGTTTTAACCCTAAATAAAGGGAGAGTTTAATTCGTAGTAATTCGGGAGATATGATGATATGGACCAGTAGGACATTAGTGACCTCTTACTGAATTTATGTTGAGGAAAAACCTATTTGAACCTTGAATATTGAGTGAGGTTCGGGGATAATTAAATTAAGAAGTAAAGTTATGATATATTAATACATGTGATGTAAAGAGATATACCGCTACGTATGTGAATAATCTAAGGGTAATGTGAGTACCTTGTTGATAGTATATTATAGGTATGATAATGCCTATTTGATTGATTGATGATTATGTGTATGACATACCTATCTTACATGCTATCGACGGGAGGTTTGCGCGTGAGGGCAGTCATATCTTGATGAATCCACGGGATCTTTGATTTGTCGCTCAAGAACATAGAACTATGAAAGACTTATCGAGGAGTTGATAAGTTCGCTGGCTGTGGGGTACGTAGGTATGTGCGTGACTCATGGATACGAGAACTATGTTCGCTTCCAATTTTTATGTTGTTGTGTGGGGTTCGAGGATTCCTTACAGAACCTTTTGTCTCCTATTCGGCGATCAGCGATGATGGGACATGGTAGCAGAGTAATGCATTGCACTGCAGCTGTGACTCGGGGTGCCGTATTATATATGAATATATATATATATATATATATATATATAAAATGAATTAAATAAGTGAATGGTTATATTGTGGTTAAAATATCTACTGTGTGATAATTGTAGATAACGGTGAATTCAGAAAAGAATTGAAGTAAGTTAATGACTATTTATCGAAGAGCTTAATTCATGTTAATGATGAAATGATTCATAGAAATGAGAAATGTATAAGAATGACTATATAACGTATGGTATGGGACATACGGGGTTATGATATGGGAATGGAATCATATTATAGAATTGGTAAAGGGTAACCATTAACTAGGAGGTTAATAGGAAAGGTTAAGCGTGCACTCTAGATGAGAGGTGAGAATAGCAAGTGAGAGTGGGATACTAACATGTACATAATAAATGCTTTATTGCACTTGTTAAATACTTGTTGTTTTTAAAATCATTTTCACAATCGGGCTCTGACCCGTTTCCTTGCATATTTTCTTTTGTATTGTACCTTCTATATCAGGTGTCTAACAGCAGGGACGCCAACCTTAGCAGATTATGACGAGCTATGGAGTTTTGCTTAGACGCCTATCTTCATTTGATTCACAGTATTCTTCGGTGTAGGGCATGTCGGCCGAAGGATCTCAGTTATCACTTTTTATTGGAGTCATATACTATTGTGTTCGTGTCATTTTAATACATTTGTTATTGTTGGGATTACTGTAATGGATTAATATTATTTGGGAATGTTTATTCCAATTACATTTAAATTCATTTGTGTTATCTGTTCGGTTATCAGTGTTGTAGATTAAAATGTGTTGTGTTATTCTTAAACTAATAATGTTTTTGTTGAATTAAAATTTGAAATGTTTTTAACACCAGCTTAATTGGGTATTGGGTGAGTTGTAAATGTTTTCGACAGTGATGCTAAGAATGAGCCAACTGTATATTCTATTTTAATTTGGTATGGGACTAGCAACCCGGTATTTAATTAGGCGTGGTGTTACAGGTGGTATCAGAGCATCAGGTTCTAGTGTACTTTAAGGTCTGTACGGCTTATTGTGTTTTCAGCTTAGCGTTCTTTGATGTAGAGCCCTCTGAGTACGATTATTGCTTGTCTATTTACGCCTACGATCTTCAGCTATTTGGTTATATCAAATCTGATAGTGTACTCTTGTTTCAGATGACTCCTAGATGTGCACCTCAACCCGCTCCAGCTCAGGGTACAATGACTGCGGTCGAAGTTACTGTAATCGCCGCTCAGGCAGTCAATGCAGATTTAGCTGCTGTTCAGCAGGCTCCAGTACAGGCACCAGTTGTGCCACCTATGCAAGGGCAAGTGTTTCCTACTGCATGGGAATGAGCAAGGGATGCCTTTCAGAATGCGCACCCACCTGAGTTTCAGGGAGGATCAGATGTTGTGACTGCTAGCCAATGAAAGAAAGATATCCAGTGGCACTTGAGAATGCTCGAATTCACTGAGGTTTAACGTCAAATACTAGCCACATTCAAGCTAGTAGGGGCAGCTTTGCAATGGTGGGAAGATACGACCACTATGGAGGTGAGGGACACAATGACTATCCAAGACTTTTGGAAACGTTTGATGGGAAGTATTTTCCTTCCACCATCCAGACAGAGATGATGTGAAAATTACTTGATTTGAAGCAGGGAGAGAAGACGGTGGCGGAATACGAGGAAGAATTTATGAGACTAACTAATTTGGTACCAGCAGAAGTACCCACTGAAGAGAGGAGAATTCTAATGTTCACTGATGGGTTGAACTATAAGATTCACCAGCATTTATTGGGGAATCTTTCACTACGTACATATGTAGATGTTCTTAATGCTGGAATGCTTCACTGCCAGGATAATCACTTCCATGCTCAGGGTGTTAAGCGGGGGTTTGGGTTAAGCCTGCAAGGCAAGACTACTGGGGGCAGTTCTAGTGGGACTCAGCCAGGACAAAGTCATCAGCATCAGGGTGAGAAGGGTTCCCAGACAGGGGATTATGCTACGCGTTTGCGATATGGAGATTCTCGATTTGAGGATAGAGGTAATGGGCAAGGATAGCAGGGCCATCAGGTCCAGAGATAGGCTCATCAGGGCCAAGGGAAAGGAGGTAATAGCCAGCAGGGATGGGGTCAACAGGGTCAAAGTGGTGGAAAGTTTGCGGGAAAATGTTTCTTGTGCGGCAAGTATGGCCATAAATGACAAGATTGTCCTGACAAATTCCCTGAGCAACAAAATGCTCGACAGGAGCCACTGGTGCCAGTGTTTCCACCAGCTGCTCTTCCAGCTCCAGCTTCGGTGCTAGCACTACCTCCCATTCCAGCAGCACCCGCACAACAGGGTCAGTACGGGTGTGTTTATAACATCCATCAGGCAACGAATAAATAACCACCACCCGCGAATGAGGGTATGTTTTCTATCTAAGGAATTATGCGACATATATTGATGTTTGTAGCGATTAATATTGTGTGGGCTAAAGGGTTGTTAAACTTAGCTTATAACATTGTTATTTATGTATACTCACCGAGGGGTTGGGGACATCTATATCTTTCATGTCATCACGTGGATCTGATTTTATTCATGGGATTACTTACTTTAGGCATGTCAGCATGATGTGACTATCGGCGTGCATTGACTTGTGGTATATGAGAGCGTATGTATTACTACTATCCTGCATCTTGTCTTCTATGAGAGAGTAGATCCGTAGACTTTATTTGAAATCAATAAACCTATTTTTTTTTAAATTGATGAACCTGATTTCTACATACTATTGACTAAGGAACTGAGGAGTTTCGATGACCGACTACTTTAGGTAGTAGTGTATCGAGGTGCTTCCTTGTTTGGATTTCGCCTGCGAGACACCCCACGCATGAAACTAATAACCGTTGGGAGTCGAAATATGTTAGGTCTTTAGGATATGATTTTATAACCTTCGTGATAAATATTATTATGAAAGTGGTACGATAGGGTGTATGGGCGCCCTCGATGGTTGAATGGTAGTAGTTTTCATAATTGTGAAACAATGAGTAGTTGTGACTTCAGGATGTATTTACTTGATGATTGAAGATCATTTGTTTTTCCCAATCTTTGTCATGAGGATGGTATATGGAAGATTGGGTAAAGTTTATATTCGAATCAGTTGAAACTATATGGTGAGGCTGGGCGTATAACATCAATAGAGATTTTTGATAATGTACTGTATAGGCGGTACGTCTTAGATTTCTTTTGATGTGAGATTTATACTCGGAGTTGACCTTACCGGTATTATTTATATTCCTGAATTTCGAGACGAAATTCTGTTATAAGGGGGGAAGTAGGTAATACCCCGTAATTTTTAATGACTTTTAAAATGAGTTATATTTTAAATGAATGGATTAATTGAATTTTATTATTAATTAATTCATTGGGGTTTTATCCTAATTGAGGATATTAAAATGAATGATTCTGAATATTACTTAAAGATATTTAGGTAATATATGAATGTGATGATTATTGATAATTGTTGTTCGATAATTTGGATTTTTTGTCAGACGCGGTATGGGATGTGTCGGGACTAATTTGTTAAATTAAAAAGGAAATTTATTTTCTATCGACCTTATAGTCATTTCGACTGCGTCGTTGCATCCGGAAGGTTTGAAATAGTCAGATAAAGTCTATTTGGATGTTGAAATTGGGTCTCGGGTCATTTGGAAATGAATAGACAACCTAAAAGGGCATTTTAATATTTTTATTGGGGGATGAATAGTGATTTAGCATTTTGTCCTATTAGATGTATTTGAAGATTAAGTGTATGTGGGTTATTCATCTCATCTACAAAAAATAGAGAAGTCATCTTCCTAGAGAGAGTGAAAGGCTGCTTGGGAAGAGAAAAGTTTACTTGGGAAGGAAAAGAACTAAGAACCAAGGGTCACCACCACCAACCACCACCGGAGGTTAGCCGGAGAAGGGAGAACCACATGAGATATATTACACGAAAGGATAAGACCTTCATTAGAGGCAAGTGTTTGATAATGGCAATCTAAGTTTGTATATTGTCCATGTTAGAATAATTATTAAAAGAGATGGTTTTTCATGTTTGGAGGAAATAATAGAGTTGTTAAATGAATTTCTGGAAACTGAAAATATATAGGAATCAAACTCATGTTGTAGGTAGTTAGTAATCCACGAAATAATCATGAATCTGTAGAAGAAATTATGAAAACCATTGATGTGTTCTTGAAGATATTATGTTGATAATTTTCTGGAAAAAGTGGATATAAACATGCTTTTAATTCAATCTCTTGATGATTCTAGGATGTTTAGATGATTAGAAATCATTTTTATATGTTGGTATATCATGTAGTAAGGATCATAGGTCATTTGGGATGTTAATATGAAGGTTTGAATGATCTAAAATGGCTAAACCCATAGTTGCAGAAATGCAGAAAAAACTGGGTTGTTACCTGAGTGATCGATCGATCAACCCCCTACCTTTGATCGATTGACCTCCCCAGGATTATTAAAGTTGTTTCTTTTTAATGTTGATTCTTATACCAAAACTTTGGTAGATCTTTGATGATTGTTAATTGGATATTATGGGACTTAGAGAAGATCAGTAAGCCCTAGATAAGATTTGAATTAATTTGATAAGGATTTAATTGATGAAAATAATGACAATTAATTTAAAGGAATTTCGATTGCTAGATTCATTTGTTGGATTATAAGTGGTATGAATGAGGATTAAAGATAGGTCCAGTAGGGGTGATTGAATATAACACCTGGGTATCCTTAAGTTTAGAAGAGGGTTTAATCCTATGTGAAAGAAGATGTGTTTATAAGAGATTTGAAACAATCGGTTTTAACCCTAAATAAAGGGAGAGTTTAATTCGTAGTAATTCGGGAGATATGATGATATGGACCAGTAGGACATTAGTGACCTCTTACTGAATTTATGTTGAGGAAAAACCTATTTGAACCTTGAATATTGAGTGAGGTTCGGGGATAATTAAATTAAGAAGTAAAGTTATGATATATTAATACGTGGGATGTAAAGAGATATACCGCTACGTATGTGAATAATCTAAGGGTAATGTGAGAACCTTGTTGATAGTATATTATAGGTATGATAATGCCTATTTGATTGATAGATGATTATGTGTATGACATACCTAGCTTACATGCTATCGACGGGAGGTTTGCGCGTGAGGGCAGTCATATCCTGATGAATCCATGGGATCCTTGATTTGTCGCTCAAGAACATAGGTCTATGAAAGACTTATCGGGGAGTTGATAAGTCCGCTAACTGTGGGTACGTAGGTATGTGCGTGACCCATGGATACGAGAACTATGTTTACCTCCAATTTGTATGTTGTTGTGTGGGGTTCGAGGATTCCTTGCCGAACCTTTTATCTCCTATTCGGCGACCAGCGATGATGGGACATGATAGCAGAGTAATGCATTGCACCGCAGCTGTGACTCGGGGTGCCGTATTATATATGAATATATATATATATATATATATATATATATATATATATATATATATATATATAATGAATTAAATAAATGAATTGTTATATTGTGGTTAAAATATCTATTGTGTGATAATTTTAGATAACAATTAATTGAGAAAAGAATTGAAGTAAGCTAATGACTATTTATCAAAGAGGTTAATTCATTCTAATGATGAAATGATTAATATAAATGAGAAATGTATAGGAATGACTATATAACGTATGGTATGGGACATACGGGGTTATGATATGAGAATGGAATCATATTATGGAATTGGTAAAGAGGAACCATTAACTAGGAGGTTAATAGAAAACGCGAAGTGTGCACTCTAGATGAGAGGTGAGAATAGCAAGTGAGAGTGGGATACTAACATGTACATAATAAATGCTTTATTGCACTTGTTAAATACTTGCTGTTTTTAAAATCATTTTCACAATCGGGCTCTGACCCATTTCGTTGCATATTTTCTTTTCTATTGTACCTTCTATATCAGGTGTCCAACAGCAGGGACGCCAAATTTAGCGGATTATAATGTGCTATGGAGCTATGGAGTTTTGTTTAGACTCCTATCTTCATTTGATTCACAGTATTCTTTTGTGTAGGGCTTGTCGCCTGAAGGATCTCAGTTATCACTTTTTATCGGAGTCATATACTATTGTGTTCGTGTCATTTTAATACATTTGTTATTGTTGGTATTACTGTAATGGATTAATATTATTTGGGAATGTTTATTTCAATTACATTTAAATTCGTTTGTGTTATCTGTTCGGTTATCAGTGTTGTAGATTAAAATGTGTTGTGTTATTCTTAAACTAATAATGTTTTTGTTGAATTAAAATTTGGAAAGTTTATAACACCAGCTTAATTGGGTATTGGGTGAGTTGTAAATGTTTTCGACAGTGATGCTAAGAATGAGTCAACTGTAAATTCTGTTTGGGACTAGCCACCCGGTATTTAATTAGGCGGGGTGTTACAATCGCTAATTTTAAGGAAGCATCAGTGAAATAAAATTGGTCTTGGCACTTCTAGTTTTATGTGCCAAAATCCCTTTTTAGGCTCTTGCTTATGGTGGACATTAATGTAAAGAAGACTGCTTCCTTCGTATCCCATTTCCATTGCTTAAATAAAAATTAATTTTCCAATAAAACAAAATTAGACATGCATAATTAGTTCCTAGTACACTTTGTTTGTTATTAAGCACGATTGAGATGAAAACATACTATTAAACATATAACAAGCAAGTACAATATTTAAAATATTCGTGCTTGAGTCAAATCAACGTGATATAATGAGTCTAGCAAGAAGGTAGTAATCAACAATGAATGATGCAATGTTAAACATGCATAATTAAGCACACATTAAATCACATGAATGGATGAAATCAAATTTTGATTCGAATAACTTAAATGTGCATCGATATATGGTGTAAAATAAAATACAAAAATATTTTTGAATTTTTTAAGAATTTTATCAAAATAAATCTTTTTAAATTTTTTTGAATATTTTTCTAAAAGAAAAGAAAATATTTTTGGATTTTTCAAGATATACAAATAAGAATAAAATCTAGTATGAGGGATAAATGATAGAAACCATGAAAAACACTTGTAATACCCCATACTTTTACTTACTTGGAATTTAATTAATTTGGTATTTTATTCATTCTATTTAAAATTGCATGAGTGACTTAATTTAATTTAATAAAATAATAATGTGGTTATTAAATATTAATCACGAAAGAGAGAGAGAATGAATGATTAATATTATGTGTTAAATTTAGTAAGTGGATAGTAACTAATTTGGGGAAATTATTATGTGTAGTGAGTGATATTTGGCGCAATTATACATATGTTTAGAGTGACATGAATGATGATTTTGAGGTCACGGATGAATCCTAAAGGGTTGAAATGGTAAAAAAAGTATACTCGGGGATGTGGATTGGACCCGGGGCAATTTCAGACTAAACTGACGTCGTACGAGGGCATTTTAGTCATTTGGTAATAAGGGTTAAGGGACCGACGAAATTCCAAATCTTTTATTATCATATAGATGGGAGACGCTAGGGTTTAGATGTTAAAGATCCAAGAGAAGACATAAGAGAAAAAGGTGATGCCATTGGTGTAGCCTAAGATAGTTCTTGAGAAATTAGAGTGTGTTCTTACACCACAATCAATCTTGGAGTGAGGATTGGAAGAGACAACACACAATCCATCATCTGAACCATGAAATCAGATCATATAACATAAGGTAAGTTTTTATTTACGATTTATTTTGAAGTTATAATGGCCATGTGCTTAGGGTTACAAAATATATTGAATAAATTAATGTTCTTAGAAGAAAAGAATGATTAGAACTCATGTTTTGGGTAGGAAATGCATGTAGTATGATTCAACATCTCTAGAGGATAACAAAATCAGATAGTATAGGAAAATTGCCACGAATTAAATCTGGGTTTTATGTTAATTATTAATGAAGCACATAGAAATCTAGGGTTTTGATGAATTGGTGATTTGATCCGTTCTTGAATAGAAATCGTAATGTTTTGATGAATTTTTTTTGTTAAAAATCATCCTACTTCATGTCTATAATGTTTGGGATAATTTTTTTTATATTTGGTGGAGAAGCATGTGAATTGTGATAATTCAAATGGTGAATAAATCATTTGCGTAGAGGAGGAAGTGGACGTACTCCAAAATGAATTGATTCGTCCCCAAGGCGAATCGATTCAATTTGCCCAAATTTTCCTATTTTCCCTTTTTGGCCTAGAAAATCCTCTTGTTTTGTCGAGAAAACTTTTTGGTACTTTATTCAAGCATAATGAAGGACTTATTATATTACAGTAGGCATATGATGAGATTTTGGCTTAGTCTTAATGAGAGGATTATGACGATGATTTAATATACTTTAATTGGGGCGTAATTAATTCGATTGAAGGAGAATGAGTTACGAAAAATTTAAGTGAGTTTATGTTATGGACCAGTAGTATATGATGGAGTTAGATACATAATTTATTAAAGGGGTAACTAGGGACCTTAGAGTAGAGAGCAATAATGAGACTAATACGATAGTGAGAATACTCATAACTTGATAGTACAGTGAGTATTCGAGAGATAAATACTACGTATGAAGTATGATAATTAGGTTGTGTGTATACCTACTGATTTAATGTAAATATAGGTTGGGTGTATACCTATTATATTATTAGTGCGAAATGTGAACATACATACGTTCTCTGCTATCATAGAGTTTCCTGCGCAGTGGGTGATTCCACCTTGCTGATTCCATGGAGGTTTGGATCTATGCCTCAGAATGTAGAACTTAAGGAGGCTCACTATGTGACGTGTATTAGTTAGACTAACAGGTCATTTGGGTAAGTTTGGTATGTGCGTAGCCCAAAGTCTTAGAACTATGTGCACCTCCATTGCTTGCTATTTGATTTTTGGGTTCGAGGAGACATGCCGAACAAATAGTACTTATTTTAGTACTAGAAGTACGTGGATTGATAGCAAAGTATGCCTATTTTCATGGTGGTACTTCTGAAAGACACCGTATATATATATATATATATTAGTGAGATAAATATATATACAAGTTTGGATAATTCTACTTACGTGTGCAGTAGACTATTAGGTAGTGTGCATCTAAATAATGAATTACGTTGTGAAACACTTAATTAAATGATTAAAGGATAACTGATGGAAAAATGTTACTTATGATATCTATAACGTACGAGCGATGTTAATTCGGATAGCATACTATTTGGGCGGTACATGGACTTATAGGGGTTTATAGTCCAGATAGATACTTATGTCTAGTTAGCTTGGGTAGTATGGCTAGGTGGGAAAATTAGAAAACGTTAGGAGTGACTATTAGATGAGAGGTGAGGAAACTCAAGAGACTGTAAGTAAACCTAACATGTGTATCTAATAACTGATTTTTAAATTGTGATAAATACCTGCTAAATGTTTTCAAAATGTTTTGGGTTCTAACCCTTGCTATAAATATTTTCCAAAACATTTTAGGTGTCCAGCCATAGGGACGCCAGACTTAACGATCTATTCCAGGGGTGCTTAGCTGCAACACTGTGGAGGCTTGAAATAATTGATTAGACGCTTCAATCTTTCATCCCTAATGTAGGATTTCATTTCAGTATCTCGGTTGGGAATGTTGCACCATTTATTCTTTATTTTTTCAGTTATTTAGTTCAGACTTATTTTGGAATTTATTTACTATCTGTTGGACTTATTACTTGGATTTGGATTTTTTCGTCGATGGTTTATTCGGCAAGACATTTGTAAATTTATTTATTCCTTGTGATGGTTTAGACTATATTAATTATGTGAATGTTTTAATTCAGTTTTTCGCTTATTAATATAAATTGTTCAATGAATGATAAATTTTTTGGCACGGGCTTAATTAACTAATAAGTGCTTAGTAATTAATATGGTTTTCGACAACAATGCTGAGAACGAACCAAATGAAAAATCTCTTTTAATTTAATAAAGGACTGATCACCCATTTCTTCGAATTCCTTTATTACCACTAGATTTGGACGTATAATCGATCTTTTAAAAATAGATGGTACTCGTCTTATGTGTGTAGAGTCATCGTTGAGTAGTGGGTCACTTATACACTCGGTATGTGAAGGTGTGGACATCATTATTGGGAGTTTAATCTTAGCAGCAAACCTCCTTGTGTTAGATATGGAGGGATACAATGTTATCTTAGGTATGGATTGGTTGGAGGGCTACAGGGTAACGGTAGACTGTAATGAAATAACCATAGTGTTCTCCATTTTGGGTTAGGAGATGTTCTTAGCGGCTATGCCTCTTTCAGAGGGAGGGTCATGCACCCACCTATACTAGATTGACGAGGAGACCTCACAGGAGGTAGTTATTTCGTTAGACTCGATTTCAGTTATGGGAGATTTTGAAGATTTATTTCACAAGATACAACGATTGCCATCTAGTGGAGAGGTCGAGTTTGTTATCGACCTAGCACTGGGTATAACATCGATTACCCGAGCATCGTATCGTATGGAACCTTCAGAGATGAAGGTGTTGAGGGAGCAGATTCAGCAGTTATTAGGGCAGGGTTTCATTCGACGGAGTACATCATTGGGTGCACCTATTTTATTTTTAAAGAAGATGGATGGTTCACTTCGCTTGTATGTAGATTACAGTGAACTAAATAAGGTCACGATATGGAATAAGTATCTTTTACCGAGGATCGATGACCGCTTTAACCAGTTGAGATGATTGCATACTTCTCCAAGACTGATTTGAGATCGGGGTATCAGCAGTTGCACATTCGAGAGGAAGATGTTCCTAAGATCGCTTTTCTATCACTCTGCAGGTTGGTAAGAGTTCAGGGTGATGTCGTTTGGGCTCACCAATGCGCAAGAAGTGTTCATGGATGTCATGAATAGGGTATTCAGGGAATTTTTATACCAGTTCATGATCGTGTTTATAAATGACATTTTGGTTTACTCTCGCACTAAGGCGGGGCACACGAAGCATCTGAATAGGGTTCTACAAACACTCGGGGACCACCAGTTGTATGGCAAATTTGGGAAATATGGATTTTGGCTATGGGAGGTACAATTTTTGGGCTACATTGTGTCTAACAGGGGTATTATTGTTGATTCGAGTAAGGTATCAGTAGTGAGGGAGTGGGGGCAACCCATAACACAACTTTTGAGGTTGGTTGGGTATTATTGCCACTTCATTAAGGTATTTTTGAAGATTGCGGGTCCGTTGTCGAACCTGAATAGCGAAGGGGTATGGTTTGTGTAGAGTGACCACTACTAGTTAGGCTTTGATGAGTAGAAGGACAAATTAACATCAGCACCTATACTTGCATTGCCTAGGAGTAGGGTGGAGTACCAGGTCTACATAGATACATCCTTCCAGGGACTTAGGGGTGTATTACAGTAGGAGGAGAGGGCTATAGCTTATGCTTCAAGAAAACTTAACCCCCATAAGAAGAATTACCCCATGCATGCCCTTAAGTTAGCAGCGGTTGTGTTTGCTTTGAGGATATAGAGACATTATCTTTTGGGACAGCAGTTTACATTATTCATGGATCATAAGTCACTTCAGTATCTCTTCAAACATAATGATATGAACGTGAGGCAGAGGAGGTGGATAGAGTTAGTGAAGGACTACCAGTTTGTTATACAGTATCATCCTAGGAAGGCTAACATGGTGACAGACGCGTTAAGCTGGAGACCCAATGAGGAGTTGGCAGAGGCATAAAATACGAAGTGGAGTGAGCTTCGACACAATGATGAGATCGCTCGAGCGTGCATGTAAGTTTTATCCATCACTCTTGAGATTATATTGCAGGTAGTGAAAGCACATGGGGAGGATAAGTTCTACCAGGATAGAGTGCGATAGTTATTAGCTGAGGCTGCAGAGTCTTACTAAATCGGCTCAGAGGGAGGTCTACATTTTGATGGGAGACTAGTAGCTCTAGAAGTTGAGGACTTGAGGCAGGCGGTGATGATTGAGTTTTACGGTTCAAGGTTTACAATACATCTAGATAGGGATAAGATGTACTAGGACACGAGGAGACATTATTAGTGGGTAGGGATGAAGCGAGACATAGCAGAGTTTTTTTTCAAGTGTGTTATTTATCAGTTAGTTAAGGTATACCAATAGAGACCTTCAAGATTGCTACATCCCTCGGAGATTCCCATGTGGAAGTGGGAGAGCATTTTAATAGACTTTATTACCAGACCACCAACATCATAGAGGTGTCACGATTCCATTTGGGCGATAGTGAATCGACTAACCAGGTTGGTCGATTTCTTGCCATTTTGCACCGACTTTGAGACAATGCAGTATGCGTTGCTGTTCATAGCGAAGATAGTTACGTTGCTCGGGGTACTAGTCAACATTGTATCTGATAGGGATAAGATCTTTGTGTCTCATTTTTTACAGAGTTTTTAGGAGGCCATGGGCACTGGCTTGAGACTCAGTACCACACACCACCCACATACAGACGGATAGACTAAGAGGGTCGATCAAATGCTAGAGGACATGTTGAGGATGTGCATCCTAGATTTTATGGGAGGATGGGAGCGATACCTTCCATTAGTAGAGTTTGTGTATAACAACTCTTAACAATTCACCATTAGTATGGCACCAATTGAGGCACTATATAGGAGGCCTTGTCATTCGACAACTTGCTAGTTAGAGGTGGAGGACAACAAGATGTTTGGATCAGAGATGATATAGTAGACAACTGCCAAGATCGAGCTAATTTGAGGACATATTTGAATAGCTCGGGACAGACATAATAGTTATGCCAATGCAGATCGAAAACATGGTGAGTTAGAGGTTGGCGACCAGGTATTGGTACGTGTGTCTCCCATAAAGGTGGTTGTGAGATTTGGCAATAAAGGAAACCTAGATCCGAGATAAGTGGGACCTTTCTCAATTATTAAGAGAATGGGACCAGTTGCATACAGACTGGGTTTATCGAAGCATCTTCAGCTGATACACAACGTACTCCACGTAGCATCGCTAAAGAAGTACTGAAGGAGCGAGAGAGCTTTCAGACATATTCCACTCCAGAAGATTGATTTGTATCCAGATGTCTAATACGAGGAGAGACCCATGGCTATTCTCGATCGTAGTGAGCATAAACTATGGTCTAAAGTGGTACCATTAGTCAGAGTTCAGTGGGGACACCACAATGTTGACGAGTCTACATGAGAGAGGGAGGACGACATGCAAGAACATTATCTAGAGTTATTCACCGTAGGTATGACGTACTTTCGGGGACAAAATTCCCTGTAAGGGGGGAAGTATGTAATACCCCGTATTTCTGCGTACTTAAACATAATTAATTAGGTAATTTATTCATTTTATTTTAAATTACATGAGTGAAATAATTTAATTTAATAAAATAATAATGTGGTTATTAAATATTAATCAAGAGAGAGAGAGATAACGGTTAGTATTATGTGTTAAATTTACTAAGTGGATAGTAAATAATTTATGGAAATTATTATGCGCCATAGCGAGTGAAATTTGGCGTACGTGGACTTATAGAAATCGAGAGTCGCGTGTAGACTAAATTAAGGTCCCGATGGGAATTTTTTTAGAGTGACTGGAATGATGATTTTGAGGTCACGAATAAATCCGAAAGGGTTAAAATAGTCAAAATAGTATCCTCGGGGGTATGGATTGGTCCCCGGGGTAATTTTTTACAAAGTAGACACCGTATGAGGGAATTTTAATCATTTGGTAACCAAGGGAAAAGAGACCAACGAAATTCCAAAGCTTTATTAGCATATAGATGGGAGAGGCTAGGTTTTAGAGGTTAGAAAATCAAGAGAGGACATTAGAGAAGAAGGATAAGCCATTGGTGTAGCCTAAGAGAGAGTTCTTGAGAAATTAGAGAGTGTTCTTGCACCACAATCAATCTTGGAGTGAGGATTGGAAGATAAGACACATACTCCACCATCTAAACCATGAAATCAGATCATTTAACATAAGGCAAGTGTTTATTTATGATTTATTTGAAGTTATAATACCCATGTTCTTAGGGTTTAAAAATATACTGAATAAATTGATCTTCTGCGAAGAAAATAATGACTAGAACTCATGTTTTAGGTAGGAATTTCATGTAGTATGATTCAACCTGTATAAATGATAAGAAAGCAGAGAGTATGGGATAATCATCACAAATTAAATCTTGGTTTTATTTTAATTCTGAATGAAGAACATACAAATCTAGGGTTTTTGATGAATAGGTGATTTGATCCGTTCATGAATAGAAATCGTAATGTTTTGATGAGAAAATTAAGTTAGCAATCATCCTAATGCATGTATATAATGTTTGGGATAATTGTTTTTTATTTTGGTGGAGAAGAATGTGAGTTATGATGATTAAAATTGATAACAACGCACTTGTGTAGAGGAAGAAGATGACCTGCTATAAAATGAATCGATTCCGCCCTAGGGCGAATCGATTCGGTTTTCCCGGATCTGCTTATTTTCCCTTTTTGGCTAAGAAAATCTTATAGTTTTTTCGAGAAACTTTTTTGGACGTTATTAAAGCATAATGAATACCTATTATATTGGAGTAGGCCTATGATGAGATTTTGTCTTAGTCTTAATGAGAGGATTGAGGCGAGAATTTAATATACATAAATTGTGGCGTAATTAATTTGAGAGAAGGACAATGAGTTACGAGTAATTTAAGAAAGTTTATGTTATGGACCAATAGTATATGATGGAGATAGTTACTGAATTTATTGAAGGGGTAACTAGGGCCCTTAGAGTAGAGAGCAATACTCAGACTAATACGATAGTGAGAAAAATTGTAACTCGATAGTACGATGAGTATTCGAGATATAAATACTACCGACGAAGTATGATAATTAGGTAGTGTGTATACCTAATAATTTAAAGTATATATAGTTTGTGTGTATACCTATTTTATGGTTAGTGTTAAATATGAACATACCTATGGCACCTACAATCACGGATGTTCCCGCGCAGTGGACGATCCCACATTATCGATTCCAGGGAGGTCTTGATTTGTGTCCCAGAACAAAGAACTTACGACGGCTCACTATGTGACGTGTATTAGTGAGACTGAAAGGTCATTTTTGTACGTTAGGTATGTGCATAGAATAAAGGCTTAGAACTATGTTCACCTCCATTGCTTGCTATTTGATTTTTGGGTTCGGGGAGACATGTCGGACCAATAGCCACTATTTTAGTACGAGAGGTACATGGACTTATAGCAGAGTAATTATATATATTAGTGAGATAAATATATATACCAGTTTGGATAATTATATTTCTGTGTGATAGCATACAGTTAGATAGTGTGTATCTAAATAATGAATTGAGTAGTGAAGCTTAATTAAATGATTGAAGGATAACTAATGAAAAAATGTTACTTATAATATCAATAACATACGAGAGATGTTAATTCGGATAATATAGTGTATGGGTGATACGGGGACTTATAGGTGTTGATAGTCCAAATAGATACTTATGTCTAGTTAGCTTGGGTAGTATGGCTAGGTGGGCTAAGTAGAAAACATTAGGCGTGAACAATTGATGAGAGGTGAGGAAACTCAAGAGAGTGTACGTAAACCTAGCATGTGTATCTAATAACTGATTTTTAAATTGTGATAAATACATGCTAAATGTTTTAAAAACATTTTGGGTTCTAACCTTTGCTATAAATATTTTCCAAAACATTTTAGGTGTCCAGCCACAGGGATGCCCGACTTGACAATCTAGTCCAGGGATGATTAGCTGCAGCACTGTGGAGGCTTGCAGGAGTTGATTATACGCTTTCATCTTTCATCCCTAGTGTAGGATTTCATTTCAGTATCTCAGTTTGGCATGTTACACCATTTAGTCTTTATTTTTTCAGTTATTTAGTTTAGCACTATTTTGGAATTTATTTACTATATGTTAGACTTATTACTTGGATTTAGATTTTTTAGCCGATGGTTTATTCGGCAGGACATTTATACATTTATTTATTCCTTGTGATGGTTTAGACTACATTAATTGTGTGAGTGTTTTAATTCTCTTTTTTGCATATTATTATAAATTGTTTAATGAAAGATAATTTTTTTTCGCACTGGCTTAATTAACTAATAAGTGGTTAGTGATTAATAAGGTTTTCGACAATGATGTTGAGAATGAAGCAAATGAGAAACCACTTTTAATTTAATAAAGGACTAATCACCCTGTATTTAATTTGGTGAGGTATCACAACACTCCAAAGTAGAAACAAGTCCCGACCTCAATCATTTGTTTTGGAGGTGTTCTCAAAAGGCAAAGACATCCTTTTAAATTCCTCCATAAAATATAGAAAAGTTATAAAAAGAAATTCAACTTGCTCTCAAAGACTAGCAAGGTCTCTATGTCTGTGTGTGGGAGAATGTGTGTGAGAGGCTCTTCCTACCTGGAAACAAAACTACCTAAGGTGAACTATTTGTTTGAAATTGGTACAAACATAGATTGGTTTGGGTCGACAACGGTTAAAACTCATAGGATGATTTCTCCTTGTTCGGTTAGGTTGGGGCCCATAAGGATCTAACACAAACTTAGCAACCGATTCGGGTGCAGTATAGGAAGTGGATGCACCCTCATACAAGGCTCTTATTTTTTTCGAGCGAGCCTGAAATATAAAAACCTCATTGAAGCTGAAATGACTTATTATGGTGTAATTCGAAATATATTTGAATTGGACTATGCAAACTTCAAAGAGGTTGTATTTTACTGTGATTGGGTAAGAGTTGAGGATACAAATGCTTGTAAAGTTGATCTTGGCACCAATATGATCATGTTTGGCTTGTCTAAGTTAAAGAGAAACAAACACGTGAGCGATGAGTCATTTGTTTGTTCTTTTCAAAAGGTCAAGCAAGTGTTTTACTCGGAGTATATAAACAACGAGTCGTGGTCAATCGTCCTACATGCGCCAAAGCATATAAATCGTAGTGTGGATAACTTGGTTGCACCTACCGAATATCAATCCTTTTTTGATGATAACCCGAATTTGAAACAATTTTTTTATTTGTAATAAGTATTAAAAATTATTTCTAATGACTAATGGTTGTATTATTATTTGACGACAATTTAATATTTTTTATTAATTTGTACTTGATCATTTTAGTGCTTGTAATAACCAAGTGAATATTTTAATTAGAATTTTCATCAATTTAAGCATTAATTGAAAGTCCATGACCCAAGAGTGTGTGTAAATTGAAATTGGTATTGGTATAAATTGAAATTGGTATAAATTTGTATTGGTATTGGTATTGGTCTACATTGAAATTGGTATAAATTGATATTAGTATTGGTATAAATTGAAATTGGTATAAATTGATATTGGTATTGGTATGTATTGTTATTGTCGGATTTGAGCATTAATTCAAAGTTCATATACATCTTTGTACTAATAATAACATTTTTTTTCTGAAAATAACTTCATCAGGACACGTTAGTGGAGGCGATTAGGGCTCCTTGGATAGTAGGGCCCCAAAATGGGCAAATTAGGGGACGCTGTCAAATATAAGACGACATTATTAGCTAGAGCGCTAGAGTTATTGAAGGTGATTATCAGCCTGGGGTAAACTGATTGGAGGGTCGTTCCTATTAACCTCCAGATGAACATTTAGGGGGCACTACATGTTGTGTATTTAATATTTATATTTATATTTATAACTGTAATAATTACTTATAGGATGGTTTGTATTTGTTTGAAAGGAACAATTTGGCTTGCTAGCATATCTCCGCGACCCCACGTTCGATTCATTTAGGGATCAATATCAAACGTGGAAGAAGAATTTACGAGCAAGGTAATTTGGGAAGAACTGGGAGTCCATTCTAAGACTCCGTGAAACCTTCCTCCCCAGGGATCTAATCTCATTGGCACAGTGGTAGAAAATGTATTGACAATGAGAACAATGAGCGACAATTGGCATCCCACTAATCGGGGAGGGACAATCGAGCAAAAAAGTTGGATGTGCACTACTCTGGGTGGACATCTTACACCAAGACGGAGCACATGATAATAATTATGTATTATTTAGTTTCATCATAATTTTGTTTATATAATTTTAGTTAGTATAATTTAGCATTAATTTGCGTTACTTACTAATTCTGTATTATTTTATTTTAGCAGACGGGGAGTGGACCTGGGTAGGCCACATAGGCTCGATGCCTACGTGGAAATTCAATCGAAAAAGGGGAGGACAAGGAAGTAGTCTCGAGCATTGCAGCCACCATTGTAAGCTATAAATGTTTAGTTTTTTCAATTCCGTTATAATTTTTTTATTTAATTAATTAACTAGTCGTGTACTTTTTATTTTTCCAGGCAAAGCTTAAGGAAGTGCATGAGTCGCAGTCTGATGCCGATAAAGCATCTTTGGCTACGAACGTACACAAGCAAGTTCTCGAGCCGAATCGCAAGGGGAGGACTAGGGGGTGAGCTCGCAGGTGGGGAAGCCTAGGATCATCGGCATGGAGACGAGAAACAAAGGGTTGGCCCATAAGGTGGACTCCCACGAAGATAAGCTATCAAGGTTGGAGGCGACAGTCCTAGATATGTACACCTTAATGATGCGTCACTTGGTCAAGGGCAAGGGCAAGGGGAAGGAGGAGGTGGTTGAGGAGGACGAGGATGAGGACGAGGGTGAGGATGCCGATGCCTACATTGACGACATTGCTTCATGCCCAATACTCACAGACTCGACTCCACATGATGATCCATTTCCCATCGTGACTCCCGCCGAGAGGCCTATGTCAACACTCGGTTGGTCGAGCATGAATATACTCAACATATATTTTGGGCTACCGATAGTGAGGGGGTTGATGAATTTGAGCTTATTGCTGGGTATTGAGTCAAGAGTGAATGTCACACATGTGGTCGAGCAAGAGGATAACTCACCAATTTGGTTACACGAACAATATGGCGTTAAGCATATTGCAGGGTGTTTTACTTCATATGTTTTATGTCCTTCCTTCCTCCTCCGACTTTCTAAAGATTGACGTTATTATTATCTTTTTTATTTTGAAATTGGATTGTATTTATATTCTTTTGATTTTTGTACAATTTGGTTTGGATATGATGCATATTCTAATTTCTATTTTATTTGGATATGGATTATAAATGCCTTGATTTGGTATATGATTTGTATTTTATTCGGATATATGTTGTTTGAAGAGGTACAATTTTGTTATAATAGGTACAAATATACTACTGGGCAGTGGCAGTGGTAGTGGCCATATTGCCTAACATTTTTTTCAAATTCTACCCAGAATTGTCACCGTCAAAGACCGTGACAATTCCTTGACAAAGAAACTTGAAAACGGTCTTTTACTGTGATAATTTGTTTGGTTTTTTTCACGGGTTTGTCACGGTCTTTGACGGTGATAGAAACTTATCACGATCAAAGACCATAATAGGACCTTGATAACTGTGATAAAAACTTATCACGATCAAAGACCGTAATAGGACCTTGATAATCCAGTGAACTTATCACGGTCAATGACCGTAACAAGTCTGTGATAAAGACGTTATAGCCCCCAGACTTGTCACGGTCATAGACCTTGACATGTTTGACTTTTCACGGTCAATGACCGTGACAATTCGATAATTTTGGTATAGTGAACTCGAATTCCAGGACCCAATTCAACCCTACATAAATAGCTTCTTATCCTGTTCTTTGATGTTCTGTTTCAAACATGCACCTTCTATGTTTGTTTGAACATGGAATAAACATAATAGAAGGATGGAAAGTGGAAAAACCTTTGGTACCGCGTTCAGACAATATTATTGTTTGTTAGAGACAACAACTTGCATCAAAGCTTCTGTCTCATATAGTGACTGCAAATGTTGCAATGCCTAAGTAAAATTATCGCATTTCTCATTCTTCAGAAAACAAAATGCAATGCAAAACTATTTCCTGGTGGCCGTGACTCCAATCATCTCAAATAATGGCATATTATACCAATTGGTCTTATAAGTGCAATCGATCACCAGTACGGTCATGAAGCATTTCACCATCAAACAAGAGGTAGGATGTGCAAAAACTAAATCATCCACCACATTTGTTTGTGCTTTCCTTCTATGCCAGTGAATATAACTCTTCTCCATTAGCAAATGCATCAACTGTTGAATGGCGGTGTGCCCGTTCATCTCAATATTTTTCTTTTTGCGTTGTAAATTTTTCTAATGGATGAATAATTGTACTCCGATCGCTATTTCAATGTGTGGAGTGATTCCTTTAGCCCCACCCCATTGTTAATCGTCTAACTTTCAATGTTTCACTCTTATTGTGAAAGTTGAGCGACATAAGGGTGTTGAGCAAGTGTTTTAGACACCTTGTGGTTGTGTAGTCGACAAATAACTTCCACCACCTACGGTCATCATCGTGCGGAACGCTTTTCAATTGAAAGGGACAATCACACTTTCTCATGCCAAAACATTTATTCCTCTTCTTATCCATCGTCTCCTCTTTTTTGTTTCTATGAAGCTCACTTTGATCACAACCAAGTATGACCCTTCATTTTCTAACTAAACTGGTCTTGTCAGATTTTAAAAATGATCATGACAGCATGAAACTTGCGATTATATGGAAAATTCAACTTTATGGAAAATTCAACCAAGCATATAAAGAAACTAAACATATTATATGGAAAATTCAACTATAAATGAAAAAGTGTTTTGAGCACAATATAAAGAAACTAAACATGCCTCCTCAATGGTGAATTCAACTATATGGCCATGCGTAATTGCATTAACATCCAATCCTTCTTCTACTGTTGCATCCTACCAATGCATACAATCAAATGTAGTGTTATCCAATAATGTCATACATTAAAAACCTCAAATATTTGAAATTAAATTACGTGATACATTTTTTACCATAGACAAGGTGATATCTGGAAACAAATCGCGCAAACATTTGCCCAACATTGATGTTGTTGCTTTCTCAACCGTGCATTGTTTATGCATATTCAGTTTCTCGGGTGTAGCACGTTGAGTAGATACACTAGGTACAATAATGTTGTTTATATCTTGCCAAAATGAATTATCAAGTACGGAGTCATCTAACTGAAATGATAACACAATAATCAATACAATAGGAATTGAGAATATAAGAACAAAAATCAATAAAAACACATCCATGGTTACTTATAGTCATTGATGTGTTTATGTAACCTTTTTTAAAAATATCACCCTCAATATGTTTTTTTACAAATATGACCAACTCAAGTAATTTACTTTGAAAAGTAAAATCTTAAAAAATATCACCCTTTAATAAATTGGAACTTTAAATTGATTTATTCTTCATTTTAAACCCTTAACTTAATAGACCTCAAATAATTAATTGCAAAATGGAATCCATGATTGAATGTAACTGATAGAGGATCCACATGTCTCAAGTGACCATAACTATGTAAGAGATGGATGCAAGCAACCTTGTAAGACAAACGACAGTTGTAAGAAATTATGTATTATGGAACCACGGTTAGGAGTATATGTATAGTTAGCTCTTACGGTTACATTAAGTCGGGAATTAACGTTTGACACTAGTGACACACGATAAAAGGCAACCGTGGTTTAAGGGTATACAGTTACATTGCACCGAAAGAACTCATCACTTATGGCACCGGTGGTCCATAAGTCTAGTAATAACTTTTTTAAATCTTTTCATCCTTTTACAGATAGTTTTAGACATTGTATACTATGTAGAGGTGTTTTAAGACCTCAAAATCATCAACAGAGCATCAAATATTCTGAGTTTCGGAATCTTTGAGTCCAAATTTCTGTAATAATATATTCCAATAATCCAATTAAATTATGTTTCAACTATTTTGAAGAAGGGTTAATGATGATCCTAAGAAGAATTGTGGGTCAAAAATTAAATAAGAAAAATACTGGAAAATTTTAGGGGTCGTTCGAATGACATTTGTAGACACCACATTCTATGACCCCCTATGTCTCTCCTTATTTCCCTAGAACCTCCCCATATCACTACAAACATAGGTCATTTCGAGTGCCGATCTAGAGGCCATCGAGCGCCCCCAGACCCCGTTTGACTCCGGTCAACTCTATCGTTCGAGAAAAAGATCATTGAATCTTAGAAGGACTCTGAATACCCTTTCCAATAGTCTGTCTCGTGTGCAAATCGACATAACAGTTCAGACGAACGACCATTTTACCACCAAAAATCAATCTAAAGGCCACCGAGCCCTCTCGAGCCTCGATTTGACCCTAATCAACTTCAACATCAGAGTGAAAGAGCTTAGAATCTCCAAATGGGACTGAAACCCCTTTCCAATGGTTCACCCCATGCATGAAACGACATAACCGTTCGGACGAATGATATGTTTTCCCTAAAAATTGATTCGGAGTCCATTGGGTGCTCCCGGGCTCCGTTTGATCAAGGTCAGCTCTTCATCTTGAACAAAACTTAATGAATCATTAAAAGGAACTTAATAAACTTTCCAACAATCCACCCCATGCATGAATAACCCTTACAGCATGGATGAACTGCCCGTTTTACACTGAAAGGTCACTGGGCGCTTTTGGGCCTCGGTTGACCAATGCTAACTTTCTGAACTAGGCAAAGCTCTTTGTAATGTCAAAGTAACTCACATAAACATTCCAACGGTCCACCCAATTCATGATTCTAACTTACTTTTTGGATGAACGATCCATTTTTGTCCAACGATCTCCCGTCCAAAGAACCGATGAGTTCTTCCAAGCCCCGTGTGACCAAAAGTCAACTCCCGGACCTGGGAGCGGCCTAAAGGACTCTTGAAGTTCTCTAAATTAATTTCTAACGTTATTACCCATGCGCAATTTTTATCAATGGATTACATTCTATGATCATTTTTTAGAAAAATCTACACGAGATTGTCGATTGGCAGGGTTATGGCTATGCCAATCGGCACCCCCTTACCCTATAAATGGAGGGTATGACCTCACTCCCTAATCACACCTCAGATTCATCAATATCCGTGATCTTCGCAACATTCTCTTTCAACCAGTGAAGTTTTCTTGTGTGAAATTCCTTTCCATCTTTCATTCCCATCCTTTTCATGCGTAATTTAGCAAAATATCATTATCTCTCATCCAACATTGTTCTCAACATTCAAGGGAGCTCGTCAAAGATCAAGATCAAAGCCTTAATTCTCCAAAAAACGTCCAAACTCATTTCTCTCTCTTTTAATTTTTTATTTTTGCATTAGTTACAAAAATTCTTAATTTCGTTTTTCACTTTAACTACGCATTAATATCTCTTCCTTTATTAATTATATTACACACAATTTATTTTCTATAAAAAAAACAAAGAAAAAGAGGGTTACACCTATAAATTATAACGGGATTACCCACCAAAATTTCCCAAAACTAAAAATATATTTTCTACATGCACTCATATAATAAATTCCCTTTCGAATATATGGAATAAACCCCACCTTTATGATGCATACAAACTACGTGGACTTTAATGCCTTTGTACGATACGTAGGCATCTTGGGCAAAAAACTCGAAACTCAAGTCCAATTTATCCAATTTTCCCATTTTCGCATTTGTATCCTTTTCATCTATACATTATTTTAATACATATTATATTTGTGTCCTTATTGGCATTTTATCAAACGTATATTATCATTTCATCACAACGTTTAATATATCGAGAAACGCATACATCGTATTTTCTAAATATTATTTTGGGAACATTCCTTTGGATGACCTCATTCGATCTTTTCCATGGTATGTGTTGGACGATTTCGACCTCCAATTATATACACGCACAGAAACTTCGCGGAGAATTTAAGAAAAATAGTAACACAAGCCCATGAGAGACTGAAATGGAGGGATGGATGCTTAACACTTTCCCATTTGGTAACTTATCCCCCTAACCTTTGAAATATTTATTTCATAAGCATCAGTCTGTGTTTGATATGTCTCTCTCGAGGTGACGACATGTTCTTTTTCCTATTTTGTGCAAAACGGGCGGGTGACTCCATCTTTTTACATCACCCCACACCGATGATGGCCAAAGCGCTCCTAGAGGAATTGTGTGCGAGACCTTCTCCCCCTTTTTTTCCCCAACAGGGAGAATGGGAGATATTCGGGAAGTGCTGACTCTACTAGGGACTTTGCTAAAGATGGCTAGACTCTGTTTGCATGGGTTTTATAATTTCTATTTTTGTGCGTATGCACCTACCTGTTTGTTCCCTTTTTTTCCTCTATTATTTTTGAACATATATACCTCATCATATATCACTACTCACTCACACACTTGTATATATTCTCCATGTACACTTAACACTACTTACAAATAAGATTACTTATATCCACATGTTTCACACACCACTTAGAATCCATGCTTAGGTGTCACTAACACACACCTCCACTTATCACACTTGTATATATCCATTCTCACTCACACTTGTCACACACCACCTGTAGTTAATCCATGCTTAGTTTCACTACCACACACTCACCTGTAAATACTCAGACATCATTCACCTTCACATATCCATGCTTAGTGTAATATTCATGCCCCATGCTAGATTTATACTAGTATATTCCCCATTAGTATAACGCTCATCATGCCAAAAAAATACTCCCTCCATAATATATTATCAAGAATCATGCATTTTGCACACTAATAACCAAAGAGCATGTCTATTGACAAAAATTTCACCCGTAACTGGGGGTCACTTCGTGATGGGAGCTGGTCCAAAGGTCATAGTTATCCTAAGCCCACCTTCCATTGGCCAAGTAGCTTGGCGTATATCGAATGGTTCCCCCCACATCGTACCTCTTGACCGAAGTCATGATGGGATGTATATTATAGGGAACTCATTCACGTACGTTGAGTATATAGAATTGGCTCTCAAACATATTGCCCCCACGAGGTATATAGTGAGGCAATTCACGTACACTTAGGTATATCAAATTTCTTGTCCACACGTACCTATTGCCCTCAAAATAAAGACATATATCGTGGAAGTTATGCCAAAGGCGGAACCTTCTAATTAACCCAAAACTCCATACCCTCATGTAGGGTTCAAACAAAAGGAACTCATATTTTGCCGTTTACTACCCGAAACTCCACCGAAATGATAGGTCGGCATACTGCTCAAATTTTCGCTCGATTTTGTCTTTTTTTTTAAACGGGACCGTGTCAATGATCCTCGCAAGAAGTCTAACCATGCTTTTTACATATGTTTCAAAACCAATTTTCCCAGATTCGGGTCCCGTCCGACATTTTTTTGGAATTTAGGTAAACCTAATACAAGTGAGACCATAATAAATAGTAATAGTAATCATGTTGAGGCCCATTTTTCTCACTTTTCCTCTTTCTTTACTAAAAGTGTCAAAAACATTTTCCCCTATTTTATCAAAATACCAAAAGAATTTTTCCTTCCTTATACCAAAAATATCTTTCCTCCTTTTTACCCAAAACATTTTTTCCTACTTCTTTCCCAAAATGTAAAAAACATTTTCCTCCTATAATAAAAGACTTTCCTCTTTCTCTTTTTAAAATAAATTCGATTTTTTCTCCTTCTCAGGTCCATCGCATACTCGACCCTTGACCTAGCTCCCTATTTGATTTCGTCTTCCATCAAACTGCCCTGAGGCTCCGTTAGTTCCCTCGCTACATCCTTCGAGTCCAGAATTAACCTTCATCCACTTTCCATGGAGAATACATACCAAGTACTGAATGTGTAGCCAGATTGGATGACGGTCCTAGCCTAACTCACTACCAAGATTGACAACCTTCAAATCGAGGTTCATGAAATGCAATGAAATTGGGTCCCTATTCCCAAAGAGCCCTATCCTCTTCTCCTGCGCTATGGTTCCGCCCGCACCTAAGCCTATTTGGGTCCTTAATGAATATCAGCATGCTCCACATGCCACTCCTGTTAATAGGCCATCGCCAGCTCAGCTCCTATGTCAAATCTTGCCAAGTCAGAGGATAACCTACCCATAATCTTTGATCCAAAGGAGAAGAATTGAACAAAGTCAAGCAGTACCTTAAGATCTTGCCCAAGAAGTTTGACCAAGTTCGAATCTCCAAGAACTACATGGATTACACCCATATATATCATATCCTAAAGAAAGGCTACCAGAAAAGTTTAAGATCCCTAACATTGAGAAGTTTGGGGCTAGTGGACCCTCAATTGTTCATCTTCCAACTTACCTCTGAGCCATGACTCTCTTAGGTGCCTTCGAGGATATAATGGCCCAAATGTTCTCTAGACTTTGAAGGACATCACTTTTTGCTAGTTCTTATCTCTGGAGGATTACAGGATTCGCAGTTGGGAAGGTGTTTCCCTTGAATTCATGCCACAATACAAGTATAACAAAGAGTTAGAGGTTACCTGCCGTGATATAGAGATTCTAAAAAAGAATCTCAGGGATCTGTCAGTAACTTCTTAGCAAGGTGGAGAGAAAAATAAGTCACCATGACAAACCAACCTTTCGAAGAGGATCAAGTCAGTATTGTGAATAATAACTTCTTACCCCTGTCCTAAAAATGATGGGAGGATAGTACTACTCCCATTTCTAAGCCCTTTGAGAAACAGGAGTGGAAATTGAAGAAAGTATTTCCAAGGAAGAAGTCGAGCCGAATAAATTATCTGGACGGTTCACTCTCAGAAATTTTGTAAAGACTACTAACACCACAATTTCAACCATCAATAACATCGCTTAGCGAGCCACTTCATGGGAACTAGAAAGCCTCCCTAACCCAGTCAAAAAGGAATACACTGAGCTGCACGCCCCTCTCCTAAAAGTTTACCATGACCTTTTAAGCCTAAATGTAATCAAGCCATCGGACCCTCATTCATTACCAAACCCACATCCCAAAAATTTCAAACCAGATGCCCATTACGATTTTCACCAAAGTATCGGCCATACCACTGATCAGTGTTTCCACCTTCGAAATGTAATCTAAGGTCTGATTGATCGGGGTATTATTGCCCCACTAGCCAATCCTAAACCAAAAACTACCCACAATCCACTCCCAAATCATACAAATGCCATCTTTTTAGAGGAAGACCCAGAACTTAATCCATCTACCCATATTGTACTCAGTAAATCACCCATCATACCCATATATTATATTAAACCCCTTCATGTTTGACCCTATTTTATCCTACATCCTACCTGTTTGCCGATCAGGCTCTATCACTCCTTAAAAGAACATGCATTACAATTTGTACCCATTTCAGAGGAAAAGATATGGAATTATTAGCTGTAGTGACCAATGTTCTTAAGTTCGCGCTAAAATTTACTCAAAGATGATCGTTTATTACCAGAGAATCAGTACACTATTCTTAGAAGCTAGGAGATGGGCTCGAGAGTCAAATAATTGGGTAGTACCTACGAATGAAGTCAATTTAGATGATGTTATCCAGATCTTGGAAGACTTATTCCGACATACCGGTGAAATTTGTAGTATCTCCAAGCTACTCGATGCTTTGAAACTACAAGGGAACATTATCCCTTCACTTATGCATATCTCCATTGAGTGGGAGGATCTATACAAAGAGGACGTTGAGGTTGGGGACTGCATTGACTTTTCATTAAAAGATGATGTCATTACCTCTAAATGGGGAAATGAATTCGTTAGTTTAGATGAAGATCTAAGCCCAAAAAAGACTATCTCAATAGTCATCATATATGGAATGATATCTTTTGAAGAGATGCTATGAGAAATCAACAAGGAGGCTAAACAATTGGAGATAGATGGAAAAATGGGGTTTTTATTTTTCCCCTCTTCTGTGAACCATATTTCTAGATTAGGGAGGCATTACCAGGTTCTAAACCCATAGTCATCAGCGATCGACAAGGGAAAAGGTGTTGAGAAACTTCCTATGACAGAAATGACCCTCGAGGAGAGTAAGATCCTTGATCAGTTGAAGAAAATCCAAGATAACATCACTCTATGGGGACACTTTATGTCTTCCCAGCTGCACCGAAATTCCTTGATCAAACTACTTATCGGGCCCACAGTCCCTCCTTCCACCACGCCAGAAGATGTAGTGAATCTTGTGGGATCTCTAGCCTTTACTAGAATGATCTCCTTATTCGAAGAAAAAATCCTTAAATTTTGTCTAAATCAAAACTATGCTTTCAATATCTCTTTCGAAGTCACGGGAAAGACCATCTCACTTTCGCTTGTCGATAATAGTTCAGCTCTTAATATTTACCTATTGAGAACCCTCAATTGTTTGGGACTGAAAGTGAGCGACCTTAGTCTAACCTCTGTCGCGATGTGCGCTATTAATAATACTCGTCAAAAAGTGATGGGATCCATAAAGCTTACAATAGGGGTTGGCCCTATAAATCTCGTTACTAAATTCCACATCATCCATATCCTTTCTTGTTTCAACCTGTTGCTCGAATGACCATGGCTCCATAGTATTAAGGGTGTGTCTTCTCCCCTCCATTAGAAATTAAAGTTCTTTAACAATGGCCATGTTATCACAATCTTGGGAAATGACGATAATACTGACAATGCAAGAACTAGTAATCCGGTACTAGATATACAACATAGGGCCAATGATACGCTTATGTTAAGTTTTCGAGTCGAACCACTTTCGCTCCTAATAGGAGACAATTTCAAAGATAGGGTTTGTCCAGAACACAACCCTCATGATAATGTCAATGTGATTAAGATGTTTAAAAACATGCACTTTATGCCTAGACTGGGCTGGATCAATTACAACAAGGGATACTTGAACCCATAGTGATGAACAAAGCCTTTCCTCCTTGCATCTTGGGTTATCAACCATCAACATTGGAACTTAGAATGCTCCGCAAACCTCGATTAAAGATAATCCTAGAAAGTTCAAAGACTGTCCCAATATATTCCTTGAACCGTGTAAGGACACAAATTTCCAATTGAGTGCCTTGTTGTTTTGGCTCAATTTCGGACAAAAATGTTTGAGTCATATGATAGAGTTCTTGACCATCCTTCAAGCCTATGACATGCTAGAGTTGAAGACGTAACGGCCAAGACTTATAAAGCTTCATAATTGTCGAGTTTCAAGTTCTATGTTTCTACGTCATCAACATCATATTCCATAGTCTCCAAAATGTATGAATGCATTTCTATATAAATATAGGGAGACTTGGAATAATTTTATATTGGGTGTACTTTTATTTTAAACTGTTGTTTATTTTCAGAAAGATTTTATTAAAACTTTAAAATTAAGTTTCTAGGATAAAAATGGAAATTTTTAGCTTTCTGGTTTTTCGTTCGACATTGCCGTTTGAACGAGTTTTTTATTTGAACGATAATTCGTTCGAACGAGGTTTGCCAACGACTTGCCACTAGAACTTCGTGAGATAGTTCACTTGAACGAAATGTCGTTCCAAGGAAAATGTCTATCGAACGAGATTTCGGGGGGAACAATTTTTGACAGTTTTTTGGCACTTTCCCATTACTTTGTCATTATTTCACATAATTTATTGATTTCGGGAGCAGAATTTTTCTAAGGACTTTTTCAATATCCTAGAGAGTGTTTGAGATCTTAATTCTTTCATAAAAAGTTCCCTTGGTGTTTGTTGTCCAAATTGAGTTATTCAAAGAACAAAATCAAGTTTACACCCAATTGTTTGTTTTAATCCAAGTCTCTATATATATGTATATACATATGTCTTAGAGAGTTTGTTTGGCACCAGATTCATCTCAACCGTAAAAGACTGTTTGGGTTTGCTTCTACATCCCACAAAGAAGAAGCTTGTTTGCGTTGACTTACCCACTTAGAGAAATGCTCCTTGTTCTGGTGGCGGTGACCAGAAAAGTTTGATCGGTGGATTTCGAGACCACGGCAGAGCTCCTTGGTTATTCACTAGGAAGAGGTGGATACAAGAAGAAGCGTCGGGGTTTGGACGGAGTCAAGTCAAGTGTTGTAAGTCTTACTATCTTGTATTTGTAAAACCATACTTAGTGGATTTGAGGCTAGGTCTGTTCGAGGTTTTTTTCCGTTGTGGGTTTTTCCACGTACATCGCGACGTAGTGATTTATTTATTTATTTTATATTTTGCAAAATTCACCTAGAACGCATGCTTAGGTAAAAAGATAAAATTTTGTTTATATCATTACTTGTTTATTTTTGTGCTAATTAATTTGGGTAATGTTTATGTAAATTTAATTCAAGTCATCATTTAATTTGATAAATTTAGTTTGGCCTAATTTGGGAATATTGAAAATATGACTTAGGAAAATCTCTAGAACTTGGGTTGAATTAAGTTGCTAAAGTGAAAAATTCATTTGTTAATTAATTTTATTTCACTTTAAGTTGTGTTTAATTTTAATTTGAAAAGAAATTAAAATTAGTTGATTTGTTTTATTGTACTCTTTATTTTGGGTGGGATGTTTTTTAGTCTAGTGAGATTGATGACCCTTTAGGATTTTTGTTTGATTTTTTTCCCGGAATAGCCAAAGGGAGATATTTTTAAGGACATAAATTTCCAATTGAGTCCCTTGTTGTTTTAGCTCAATTTCAGATAAAAATGTTTGAGTCATAGGATAGAGTTCTTGACAATCCTTCAAGCCTATGATGTGCTAGATTTGAAGACCTAGCAGCTAAGACTTATAAAGCTTCATCATTGTCGAGTTTCAAGTTCTATGTTTCTATGTCATCAACATCATATTCCTTAGTCTCCAAAAGGTATGAATGCATTTCTGTATAAATATAGGGAGACTTGGAATAATTTCATATTGGGTGTACTTTTATTTTAAACCGTTGTTTATTTTCATAAAGATTTTATTAAAACTTTAAAATAAAGTATACAATGTTTCTGGGCTAAAAACTTGACATTTAATCTTTCTGGATGTTTGTTCGAACGAGAATGTCGTTCGAACGAGGTTTTGCCAACGAGTTCCCTATTTGGCCACTGGAACATCGTTCGAATTGTCGTTCGAACGAAAAATTTGTTCGAACGAGAATTCTGACGAGCTATCTAATGACTTTACATTTTTATGCACTGGAAGATCGTTAGAAGGGTCATTTGAACGAGACTTCGTTCAAATGAAAATCTCGTTCGAATGAGATTTGGCGGGAACAGTTTATTTGGCAATTTTGAGTAGTTTTTTTGGAACTTTCCCACTACTTTGTCCCACTATTCTTTCACAGAATTCAATGACTTCGGGAACAGATTTTTCAAAGGACTTTTTCCATCACCTAGAGAGTGTTTAAGAGCTTAATTATTTCATAAAAAGTTCCCTTGGTGTTTCTTATCCAAATTGTGTTATTCAAAGAACAAAACCAAGTTTACACCCAATTGTTTGTTTTAATTCAAGTCTCTCTCTCTCTCTCTATATATATATATATATATATATATATATATATACACAGAGAGAGAGAGAGAGAGAGATCCAAACAAGGAACCACCCCGTTACACTACTCCTTGACAACGTTGATCTTAGAGATCCATCATGCCACACATAAATATTTGACAGAACTTTTCTCCAATCTCAACATTGCACGACGTTTCATGCGTGGGGTGTCTCACAAAGCGAAATCCAAACAAGGAACCACCCCGTTACACTACTCCTTGACAATGTCGACCCTAGAGATCCATAAATCCATAGATACCATATTATACTACTACTACTACTACTACTACTACTACTACTACTACTACTACTACTACTACTACTACTACTACTACTACTACTACTACTACTACTACTACCACTACTACTACTACTACTACTACTACTACTACTACTACTACTACTACTACTACTACTACTACTACTACTACTACTACTAATACTAAATTTTAGACTACAATTTGAAAGCAACTAAAAATCTCCAATAATATCCTTGGGATGATGTAACCGAAATATTCCTTAAATGCGATACATCAACCCCCATCATTCTAGTACACCATAATCATCCAAGATGTACTCCACAAAGATTCCATATCCTTTCATCTATTGGATATATATAAATATATATAGGCATTTTATTCTAACCATATATATATATAGGTGCTTATGCACCTCAAGTAGGATTAGATGAGCACACTAAAGTACAATTTTGGGAACAAATGGATGAACTAATTCAAGAAATACCCCTAGGTGAGAAAATCTATGTAGGTGGAGATTTTAATGGCCATGTAGGAGAAGATCGTGTAGGATATGAGATAGTGCATGGCGGACATGGTTTTGGAGATAGGAACAACGAGGGAGAGTCTATCTTAGATTTTGCGATGGCTTATGATTTTGTACTAGTAAATACATGTTTTAAAAAGAGGCTTGAACACTTAATAACTTATAAAAGTGGAACACATAAGAGCCAAATAGATTTTTTCATTACTAGGAAAGGAGACCGATTAACGTGTAAAGATTGTAAGGTTATCCCGGGAGAGAGCTTAACCTCACAACATAGGATAATGGTGTTGGATATAAATATTAAAAATCAATCACGAATGCGAAAAGTGAAGATTAACCCACGAACTAGGTGGTGGAATTTAAAAGGAGAGAAATTAGAACTATTTAAAGATAAAGTATTAAATGAAGCAACATGGAATTGTGAAGAAGAAACTAACATAATGTGGAATAAGATGGCCACATGCATTAGGAAAATATCAAAAGAAATTCTTGGAGAATCAAAAGGCAAAGGGCCACAGTCTAAAGAAACTTGGTGGTGGAATGAAGAAGTACAGAATATAGTAAAAATTAAAAGGGAGTGCTTTAAAACATGGCAAACAAATAGAAATGAAGAGAATTTTGAGAAATATAAATCGGCTAAAAAGGAAGTTAAGAAAGTGGTAAGAGATGCTAAGTTAAAAGCGTATGATGATCTTTATACAAAATTAGGAACACAAGAAGGGGAAAAAAGTATTTATAAGCTTGCTAAACTTAGGGATAGGAAAACAAAAGATTTCAATAACGTTAAGTGCATCAAAAGTGATGATTCGAGAGTCCTAGTCAAAGATGATGAAATTATGGAAAGATGGAAAAGCTACTTTGAGAGGTTATTAAATGGAGATAATGGGAGTAGATTAGATATAGAGGAACTTAGGGAGACTCGAGAAGATATATTTTTTCGTAGAATTAGGACAACAGAGGTCAGGATTGCTCTAAAAAAGATGAAAACAGGGAAGGCTTTAGGACTAGATGGTATCCCTATTGAGGTTTGGAAGTTCTTAGGGGAGGATGGAGTATCATGGCTTACCAAATTATTTAATAGAATTTTAATGACTAATAGGATGCCCGATGAATGGAGAAAAAGTATTTTAGTACCTATTTATAAAAATAAAGGGGACATACAAAGTTGTTCAAATTATCGTGGTATTAAGTTAATGAGTCATACAATGAAACTTTGGGAGAGAGTGATTGAATATAGATTGAGATTGAAGACAACAGTATCTGAGAATCAATTTGGGTTTATGCCTGGGAGGTCAACAACGGAAGCAATCTATTTATTGAGGAGATTAATGGAGAGGTATAGAGAGAAAAAGAAGGATCTTCATATGATTTTTATAGATTTGGAGAAGGCGTATGATAGGATACCCAGAGATATAATATGGTGGGTTCTACATAAAAGAGGAGTGACTCGCAGATATATTGACGTGATCAAGGATATGTATGATGGTGCGATGACTACAGTAAGAACATCAGCTGGAGAAAGTAGTGAATTTTCAATTACGGTAGGGCTACACCAAGGTTCAGCATTAAGTCCTTATCTCTTTGCTCTTGTTATGGATGAGTTGACTGGACAAATACAAGATGAGGTGCCATGGTATATGCTATTTGCAGATGATATTTTTTTAGTCGATGAGACTAAGATGGGGATAAACGCTAGGTTGGAATTGTGGAGAGAAACTTTAGAAACAAGAGGATTTAAAATAAGCAGAACTAAAACAGAATATGTGGAGTGTAATTTTAGTAGTAATAGGAGGACAAATGGAGATGTGGTGAAATTGGAGGGTCAAGAAATACCTAGAAATGATCATTTTCGTTATTTAGGATCGATTATACAAAAAGATGGAGATATTAGTGATGATGTTACGCATAGGATTAGAGCAGGCTGGGTTAAGTGGAGAAGTGCGACCGGCGTTCTGTGTGATAGGCGTATACCTTTGAAGTTAAAAGGAAAATTTTATAGGACGGCCATTAGACCCGCCATGTTATATGGGACAGAGTGTTGGGCAACCAAGAAACAAAATGTGCAGAAAATGAGTGTGGCGGAGATGCGAATGCTAAGATGGATTTGTGGTAAAACTCGAAAGGATAAAATTAAAAATGAACAAATTCGTAAAACGGTGAAAGTAGCTCCTATAGAAGATAAATTGAGAGAAAATCGACTTCGATGGTTTGGACACGTCAAGCGTAGACCAATGGATGCTCCTGTAAGGAAGAGTGATTTAGTTAGTATTGATGGTAACCCAAGGGGTAGAGGTAGGCCTAAATTAACTTGGTGGGATATTATAAAAAAGGACATGATATCATGTGGTGTAACCGAAGATATTGCACTGGACAGAATGGAATGGAAAAATAGGATTCATGTAGCCGACCCCAAATAATTGGGAAAAGGCTTTGTTGAGTTGAGTTGAGTTGTATATATATATATATATATATATACACCATCATCCATTCCCATAGCCAAGTGTACATACCAGATATGATGTACAATGGCCATCCACATAATATACCCGACTATATATATCGCCGATAAAACTGCATCATGCATCATCTTCCCAGTGCCCGGCTCACGTAGCAATACTGGGGCCACCATGGTGGGACTAAACGACACCCATCTCGTGGTAAACACATGCACACGACGTCCCGGGAAGCGGTCATAGCTCCTAACCGGCAATGAGACGAAACATACCCACCACGTCTCATCCGAAAAATGTAAATCACATAATAACACATGGGACGACTATGACCTGGGGAATATCCACACCCTACTTTTCTAGTCAGGATGCTCACCCTATGCACGGAAACTTCCCAATGATAGCATGAGCGAGGTACGCTTAACCACATAAGTATATATATCATTCACATGCACAATATATATATGACACGACTCAGAATGTGTCTCTAAAGTGTGTACTCTCTAGGCTCAAGTGCAAGCCTGTCGTTCAAGTAATAATCCGACAAGTCGGGCATCGATCCTCAGGGAAAAAGGACAACGGAGTTGTGACTACGGAATAAGACGGAGGAATCCTAACGATGACTCTAAATAGAAAAGAAAAATAAGATGATTGATTTAGTTTTTGGAATCGATTACGCTAAATGCAATTATGAAAGTATGGTGAAAATTGCAGCTAACTAAATCACCTAAATTAAGAATGAAAGATTGAATTGAACTTTTAAATGAGATGATGGAAAAATAGGACGGGAATACAATCCCCCAACCCTAGTGTATTGGAGTATAATATTAATCGTAAATTTATCTAATTAATTTGACCCGGAATTTAGTACTCCCAAGCATTACGTATACGAGGTTCAAGACCGCGTCATACTTAATCAAAGGACGAGTAAATCAGTATCACGATAACGACATTCGAATTGTATTCTCAATCATCCCGGTTACCCAGGGGCAAACGAGATATTTAGACCTACAATTGTTGTGTCCCTAAGCAATACGGTCAAAATTAATTACTAAATTCAGAGGATTAACTTTATACGTGCAATGACCACATCAGGTTGGGTTCATGTAACCCGACCTTGGAAATCTAGCCGAACATACCGAGAATGATGAAAACAATGTTTAACATGCAAGTGTTCATGATTAATCTAGAGACAATTGATGGAATACTATAGAATAGAATCACAAAGAAGAAACAACTTACTAAAATTACCCAAAGAACAATTGCAGCAATGAATAAACTTGATAATCACATAAACTTTGAATAACCTTTGATCTTTGAATAAAACTTGAAATTGTATCTACAGCTAGGGTTTGTGGAAGAAAATGAGAAATTAGAATTAACTCCCCACGTTCTAGCCTACTTTACAACGAAAATAATTCGGGTTTTTATACCCTACATGAAATTCCAAGAAGTTGAGTATAAGTCGGAGTCTTTAGAGGAGAATCAGAAAACAAATCTCGATGGGCGGACCGGTCCGGCCATTAGGCGGAATGGTCCGCTTCTAAAGCGGATCGGTTCTTTTATTTTCCAGGCGGACCGGTCCGGTGCAGACCGGTTCTTTTATTTTTTTGGCTCTTCGGTTCTCCTTCGGTTCGCAGTCCTCTGGAGTTTGCACAGCGGACCGGTCCGGGTTGAGGGCGGACCGGTCTGCCTATTTGACTTTTCTCTCAACTTTGACTGTCCATATCTTTTGCTCCGGGTATCCGATTGAGGTGCCATTTCTTCCGAGGTGCTTGTGAGGATGATACCTTCAACTTCTCTTTAGGTACCTCATCCGGATTCTGTGTAGAAATGACTCTTTTGCCCTTTTGACTTTTCTTGTTGACTTTTCTATTCTTCCGGTTTCCTTCTTCCATTTCTTGACATTAGATACCTGTAAAATCATAACGAAATACCAGAAACTCGGTGTACTTGTTAGGATAAGTCAATAGCAAGATTATGAGATAAAGTCAATCCAATTACGTTGTTCGAGGTGGTTAAAGTACCGAAATTAGGGGATAAATTGGGAAGAATTTATGCCTAATCAAACCCCCCTAACTTAGAACTTTGCGCGTCCCGAGCAATGTAAAAGAATTCGAGCAAGGCTCAACTTTTGAAAAACATTTTATTGGGATAAAATACCTCATTCGCGGGCACGCGATTGCATTTAGCGTATACAACAAGCCTTTAAACCCCTAGGTTACCCTAGTGGGACGAGTTGTGTCCCGTGAGGGTTTGCAGAGAATATACCCACAAAATTCGACTCAAAGAACTTCAAAATAACCAAAAATTGTATAATTCAAACTTTTCCAGAAAATAGTCATCATTAAGTCATGTCTACAAGTCTCAAACTGTAGTGCGTGTGTGCGAAGCCAGAAATATAACCGCCAATTTCCACTGATTAATCATTACATTACTTATCCGAACATTCGTTTTGATTTCAAATTCTCACGGGAAGCTCTCTCAAACGAACTACTCGGAATATGGCTTTTTCGCTCGGTATGCGTGATAATAAGAGTAAATATAATGGATGCAAAATCACGCATACAATTAGAAAGACGGAAATTTCATGGTCAAAGGATCTCATCAACGGATTACGGTTTTTAAAAAAAACGGGAACATTGCCTCTTTTTCACGCATTTAACCTCTTATATTATCTTTTGGTGTATTAGCTCTCCACGCGGTAATCAATTTCGCAATTTGGACTCGGTTAGGACTTTTTCTGGTTTAAGGGTGCATTGGGTAAAATGAAGGAGGTAAGGAAAGTTGGAATTGGAAAAACCATTCGTGATGTCCATTTGTGCATTTTCCGGGCTATTGCTCATTTTTTTCTTCTTTTTCTATTTTTTTTTTTTTTTTTTTTTTGTTGAGCATTCTTCTATTTTTTTTCTTGCCCTTTTTGTTGCACTTTTCGGACTTAAATTCTGAATTTTTTTCATTTTTCACAATTCCGGCTATTTTGGGTTTTTCGGGTTGTCAAACGAAATGAAAAATTTATTCGGCTCAATTTGGGTTGCAAAAGGGATAATTTTTCGCTACTTTTTCTGGCCAATATTTTTGGGTGACAAACAAGGGCCTACTTCATTGTCCAAAATGCTAATTGCATTACCATATGCGTTTCGAGGTGAATTTAAGCTAGAGACTAATTTGGCACGTTTTTCAAGGCAATATTGCACACATTTTTCAAAACCGATCAAAATGAAAGAATTAAGATCCTTGACAACTTATTAAGCGCTAAAAGAACTTTGAGTTAACAATTAACTCGGATTGATTTAAAAAACTCGCAAAACGTGATAGGCTCGAATCTCACCGGGTTTGTTAATCTCCACATTTATTCGTTAAGTCGTCAATTTTCGCACAATTTCCGCCTTTGGTCAATTTCGGCTTTGTGTATGTTGACTTTTTACACTTTGAGACTCCAATTTGACTTTTAATGATATTTTTGAAAAATTTGAATTCCAATTTTTATTTATTTTGAACAAAAATATTTTTGGATTTTTCAAAATTTTATGATTTTTTTGGAAATTTTTGGGCATTTTTGAAAATTTGTGAAGTTTTAGAAATATGCACTGGTGACCCCCCCTAACTTAGACTTTTGCATTGTCCTCAAGAAAAAAGGACTAAAATCTAAATAAGGCAAAATAATAAGTGCAATAATTAAAACAAACAAATATAGAAAAATGCAACTTTATATATCATAGGACTGTGGTACAAACAGGAATACAGCATATGTAGGATGTGAGAATAAATACATCAAAACAGTCTTAAGCAACCAAAATATCACGGGGGAGGGAAATGGGAGGATCTGGGCGCGTCGGGGCCATAGGGGTCTTGAAAATGCGATGGGAGTGGCTCATAAGGATCCCCTAGGCGTCGGTAGATATCCGCTTGCCTTCGAGCCGCCCAATTCTGATCTCGTTGGTAGTCGATCACAAAGGTGTCGAACTTGTTCTCAAAGTTCCCGAATCGAGTCTCAAGGTTGGACAACCGGGTCGAAATATCCGTACCTGCCCACTCAAAATCCGGGTCGTCCTCTTCGTCCGCCGACTCGTCGGCGGCGGCGACGTCACCCATCTCGACGTCCGCTTCGGCGGCCTCCTCCTCCTCGCTCTCTTCCGAGGAAGCCTCTTCCTCGCTATCATGACCTCACCGTGCCCGGATTATGGCGAGCTGTTTGGCACTCTTAGTGCGAGTGCCTTGTCCAAAGGGACCGGGAATCCGGGTGCGGTCGGTAGGGGCCTCAATGCCTGCGTCTAGGAGGATAGACGTGATCAACCGGGCATAGGGCAAAGGAGCGGTGCCCTTCTCATCCAAAGAAGCGGCGATGATGTCGGCGTACAATGTGCGGGCCAAATGGATGGTGGTTTGAGGGTCGAAGAGATGGTAGGTTAAGGTGGCCTGCCGAGGCCTCATGGCGAAATCGTTGGACGTTTGAAGGATGTTGGCGCATACGATTTGGAAAGTGAGGCGTGTCGTTTCATTGAGGCGTCCAACCGCGACGGTTTGGCCCGTCCAAGCCACGTTTGGAGCAATGCGCTCCATGATGACGTTCTTCGCGACCGGAGGAACGTTCTGTGGATAGGTGTAGTCTTGGGGGTCCGGAACGCCAAAGGTGGCCAATTTGGCCGTGAGGAGGGCTAAGGAGAAGGGAACGACCATCCCATCAACGTACGCTTGGGCCTCAAATTGGTCCGTCCTTACGAGAGTGCCATAAAATAACCGGACCTCGGAAGCCCAAGCGTACGTTGATGGGATTCGTTGAGGAAACGACACCACCCCCGGGCCATGAATAGTGCTGTGACAGAATTGGGCAGCGCGTTCCATTGAACCGCGCACTCCATATGGAGTTTGCGGTTGGTGCCGAAGAAGGCGGTGCACCATCGCTCCTCTTGGCGGGAGCGGAACTCGTTGCTCCCGGAGTGTAGGATGTCGGTGGATGCGTATTTGGTGGGAGGAGCACGGGGGGCCATGGAGACAGAGAGGATAGAACTCACAAAAATCTGGAGAGGGAGAGGATAGGAGTTGTGTTTGAGGTGTGAAGAGAAGAGGAGGGGTAGGGTTGTATTTATAGTGGAGGGGAGGGGAGTTGGAGGGAAATGGATGTGGAGGGAAAAAGGGTTTTGGAGGGAAAGGGATGTATGGGGGTGTGGGAAACCGAAATGGGGGGAAGGGTGGCTATTGGGGAGAAGGGGAGTGCATGGGAAGAAGAGATTCAACGAATCTGCAGAAGGCGGACCGGTCCGGTCTTTTTATTTTTCAGAAATTCGACAGGCGGACCGGTCCGGCCTAAAATTAAAGGAACCGGTCCGGCTTGGGGAGTTTTGGCTGGAATCTCCCCGAAACTGGAATTCAACCTCTCGTGCTCGAGATATCGCACTTTTAACACGCGCTCCTCACCAAATCTAGACTAAGGACCTCTCAAAAACACCAGTCACCCGAATTGCCTAAAATCTCAAACCTGCACATGCTAACCCTGAATGTACCAAAATCCTAACGACACTCACTAATGCACACGACTCACACGACTCTGACCCCATACGCCTCGGGGGTGCGACGACCTAACGGAAACAGTTCACTCTACCCCGTAAATGGGGTCCGACAACCAAACGGTGTCGACTTCCTCTTCGCACGCCTCAAGATATGGCTTTAGGCGTTGTCCATTCACTTTGAATGTGTTTTCCCCTTTTAAATCTTCCACTTCAACAGCTCCGTGGGGGAAAACATTCTTGACAACAAACGGGCCAGACCATCGCGACCGCAACTTGCCCGGAAAGAGATGAAGCCGAGAGTTATAGAGAAGAACTTTTTGCCCGAGAAGAAACTCTTTCCGTCGAATGATGCTATCGTGAGCGAGTTTCATCCTTTCTTTAGCAATTTTGGCATTCTCACACGCGTCATTGCGTATCTCCTCTAACTCATTTATTTGAAGCTTGCGAGCTTCACCGGCTTTATCCATGGCATAATTGAGCTCCTTAATTGCCCAATACGCTTTGTGTTCTAACTCCACGGGGAGATGGCAAGGCTTGCCATACACGAAGCGGAAAGGGGACATGCCAAGCTGATTTTTGTATGCGGTGCGATAGGCCCATAGAGAATCGTTCAGTCTAATTGACCAATCTTTCCGGTTAGGATTGACGGTCTTCTCGAGAATGTTCTTGATCTCACGATTCGCTAGTTCGGCTTGCCCATTTGTTTGTGGGTGATACGTCGTTCCAACCTTGTGGACGACGCCATACTTTCTCATGAGCTTTTCAAATGGCCTATTGCGAAAATGCGTGCCATTATTGCTAATTATCGCCTTCGGTGCGCCGAAGCGAGAAAGTATGTGTTCCTGTAGGAACTTTATCACCACCTTACTGTCATTAGTCTTAGTAGCTATAGCTTCTACCCATTTAGAGACGTAGTCTACCGCGACTAGGATGTATAGGAAACCAAAGGATGGGGGGAAGGGACCCATGAAGTCAATACCCCAACAATCGAATATCTGAATGATGAGTATGGGGGTAAGGGGCATCATGTCGTGGCGAGAGATGCCTCCCATCCGTTGGCACCTGTTGCATGACTTGCAAGCGTCATTTGCATCCCGGAAGATTGTGGGCCAATAGAGACCGCATTGCAGAATTTTAGCGGCCGTCTTTTTCGCTGAGAAGTGGCATCCACATGCTTCCGAATGACAAAACTGGATGACCTTTGGAATCTCGTCATCCGGTACACATCGTCGGATGATTTGGTCGGCGCAGTATTTAAAGAGTAAGGGATCATCGTAGAAGAACATGCGCGACCAAGTAAGAAACCTCTTCTTATCTTGCGGTGTCCAATCGGGAGGGACGGCTCCCGTGACAAGATAGTTCACTATGTCCGCAAACCAGGGATATGAAGAAGTAGCAAAGAGTTGCTCATCCGGAAAATACTCGTCTATGGGTATGGGATCACTAGGTACGTCGGACGAAAGCCGAGACAAATGGTCGGCAACGACGTTTTCTACTCCTTTCTTATCCTTGATAGAGAGATTGAACTCTTGTAGGAGTAGGATCCACCTTATGAGGCGCGGCTTGGCGTCTTTCTTCGCAAGTAGATACTTTAAAGCCGCGTGGTCGGTGAAGACAATTATAGGAGAACCAATGAGGTACGATCTGAACTTATCAAGGGCAAAGACTACTGCTAGCAACTCCTTCTCCGTGGTAGAGTACTTGAGTTGAGGTCCGGTAAGGGTCCGACTAGCGTAGTAGATGACATGAGCTTGTTTATCTTGACGTTGGACCAAAACGGCCCCAATCGCGTAATCGCTTGCATCACACATGATTTCGAATGGTAAAGACCAATCCGGAACTTGCATGATGGGAGCGGACACGAGCATGTTCTTTAATTTGTTAAAGGAGCTTTGGCATGCCTCGGTCCACTCAAACGGGTTATCCTTCATGAGAAGGTTGCTTAAGGGTCTAGCGATAGCGCTAAAGTCTTTAATGAACCTGCGATAAAACCCGGCGTGACCCAAGAATGAGCGCACGTCTTTAAGCGATCTCGATGGGGGAAGGTCAGCTATGACATCTATCTTAGCCCTATCAACCTCTATGCCTTTAGATGATACTATGTGGCCAAGAACTATTCCTTCAGTAACCATGAAATGGCATTTCTCCCAATTCAGCACTAAGTTCTTCTCCACACACCTAGCAAGTACTTGCTCCAATTTTTCTAGACAAAGATCGAAAGAGGTGCCAAAAACGCTGAAATCGTCCATGAACACCTCGAGTCCTCTTTCGACCATGTCACTGAATAAGCTCAACATGCACCGTTGAAAAGTCGCGGGTGCATTACACAAGCCGAATGGCATACGTTTGTAGGCAAACGTACCAAAAGGACAAGTGAACGTCATCTTCTCTTGGTCAATTACATCTACCTCAATCTGGTTATATCCGGAATAACCATCAAGGAAGCAATAATATGGGTGTCCTGCAACTCTCTCAAGCATTTGATCAATGAATGGCAAGGGGAAATGATCTTTTCTTGTTCCCGCATTGAGTTTCCGGTAATCAATGCAAACACGCCAACCGGTGGTGGTGCGTTGGGGAACAAGCTCTCCCTTAGCATTCTCAATCATAGTCATACCCGACTTCTTCGGGACGACTTGAATAGGACTCACCCATTTGCTATCCGAGATTGGGTAGATAATCCCGGCATCTAATAGTTTAATGATCTCGGTTCTCACAACTTCTTTCATGTTGGGGTTCAGTCTTCTTTGCATTTCTCTAGAGGGCTTAACATCCTCTTCGAGGTGAATCTTGTGGGTGAAAATCAGAGGACTTATCCCCTTCAAATCAGCTATACACCAACCAAAAGCACTTAGGTGCTTCCTCAGAATTTTTAACAACTTACCCTCCTGTTCATCATCTAGGCTAGAGGAGATAACAACAGGAAATGTCTCATCCTCTCCTAAGTATGCATATTTGATATGGGAGGGGAGTTTCTTTAATTCAAGAGTTGGAAACTTCTCGTCGGAGGGAACAACGCGTGTATCCCGTGGTGGTAACTCCTCGAATCTAGAAACCCAATTCACATCTCTCGCGTCCTCGTCCGACGCTCTCTCATCGAGTAACTCTCTTAATTCCCCAATCTCCCTCTCGTACTCAGTATACGTCCCCTCACTCTCATTGCTCGAAACCAGACAGGATCCTAAGGCATCGCCACAACAATTCTCCTCAATGTACTCCTCTACTATCTCATCTATGAGACTCACCGCGTGAATATCATCTTCCTCTCCCGTATGTTGGGCTATGTTGAAGATGTAGGTCTCCAATGTCATATTCCCAAAAGTGAGCTGCATTCGCCCATTCCTTGTGTTAATAATAGCGTTAGCTGTCGCTAAAAATGGGCGCCCGAGAATGATGGGAACATGATTGGTCGAGATTAAGGAAGGCTCCGTGTCCCAAATGACAAAGTCTACCGGGAAGTAGAAAGTGTCAACTTGAACGATCACGTCCTCTACTACACCTCGTGGGACCTTCACAGTTCGATCCGCTAGTTGGAGAGTGATTCTTGTGGGCTTGAGGTCGCCCAAATCAAGTTGCCTATAGATGGAGTAAGGGAGGATGTTGACACTTGCTCCCAAGTCTAGTAAGGCTGTTTCAATCTTGTTCTCTCCAATAATGCAGGAAATGGTGGGTGCACCGGGATCTTTGAATTTAGGAGGGAGCTCATTGAGTAGGATAGAGCTCACGTTCTGTGCTAGGAATACATTCTTCTTTACTTTCATCTTCCTTTTTACCGTCAACAAATCTTTGATGACTTTTGCATAAGCTGGAATTTGTTTGATGGCATCGAGGAATGGTAAATTCAGCTTCACCTGCTTTAGTATTTCTAGCACGTCATCACGTGGGTATCCTTTCTGGGAAGGAATCAACCTTTGAGGAAACGGTGCCGCGGAGGGTGGTTTCACTACTACCTCGGGCTCACTAGTGTCTTCTTTATCACTCTCATTCGAGGGGACATCTTCGGCCTCTTTCGTGCCGGGCGAAATCACCTTGTCTTTGGTTGTGTCGTGTGGGGGAGGTGATAAATCAACGACTCTCCCACTATGAAGAGTGGTCACAGCTTGACATTGCTCCTGATGATCAGTAGAAGTGGAGCTAACACTAGTTTGACCTTGAGGAGGTCTTTGGCCCTGGGCAGGAAATTTGCCCTTCTCTTGAACGCTCAACGAGGATTGAATCTTGGACAGGTTCGCATTTATGTCGCCAATTAGACGATCATATTTGGCATTGGTTGCGGCCTGGCTATTGATGAATTGATTCATAGTATCCTCGAGAGTTCTCCGCTGTGGCGGGATATAATTTCCATGGGGTGGCGGTGCTTGCACATGACCTTGCATGTGTGGAGCTTGTTGAAATTGTTGTGGAGGAGGAGGGGCAACATGCGAAGAAGGGTTCATTGCGGCATGTTGTTGCCCGTAGCTAAATCTGGGATGATTTTTCCACGAAGGGTTGCATGAGTTCCCGTGCGGGGCACCGAAATTACCCTTAAAGCCTCCTATAACACTAACTTGCTCCTGCAACATTACTTTGCAGGCGGGTATCGTCGGGCATTCCTCAGTTGAATGTCCCGCCTCACAAATCGCACACACCTTTTCAATGGGATTCTTGAAAGATCCAACTACCTCGCATAAATTTCGAAATCCTTTCTCAAGGGAGTCTAACCGACAGTCCGACATAGAGGTCTTATCTATTTGGTGTAGGCCGGACGCCGATGGAGTGGTGGTCGCTTGACGATTCCGATTCTGAGCATTAGGATCAGAAATATCCCAGGATTGGGTAGTCTCGGCGACATACCTCAGGTGAAGCTCAGCATCGTGGCAATCTAGCTCGATAAACGGACCACTACCCATGGTTTCAATGAGTTGCTTAGAGTTAAGGTTCAACCCATTATAGAGGAAGGAAATGATTTGGGCTGTATCAAATCCATGATGGGGGCATGAAGCAGTTAACTCATTGAAACGCTCAAAACATCGATGGAATGGCTCATTATCCAATTGCCTGAACGATTGAATCTGAGCCTTTATGGAGATTGTTCGATGTGGTGGAAAGAACTTCTTGAGAAATCTGGATTGTAACTCGTTCCAAGATGGAATCGATCTCGGAGGTAAAGACCATAGCCAGGTCTTAGCTTTGTCTTTTAACGAGAATGGGAAGAGTTTGAGGCGAATCACCTCCTGTGTGCAAGTTTGATCGTTGAGGGTATCACACACGTCCTCAAATTCCCGTATATGCAGGTATGCCTTCTCTGAATCCATACCGTGATAGTGTGGTAGCATCTGGATCATCCCATTTTTGAATCGGAACTGCCCGGCATTATACGGGAGTATAATGCATCCCGGAGTGACAGTGCGCTCGGGATATAAGAATTCTCTCAACGGGCGGTACAGAGGCTCTTCCTCACCGGTAGTCGCATTACTGTGCTGCGACATCTCTATCTCACTAGACGATTCGGCGTTCTCACTGGGTGTGCACGACGTGTGTCCTACGAAGGAGAAAGGAGTGTTGCTAGAGAGTGAGTGTGACGGTGTGGGAGGTGGGATCCAGAACTGTGGGGCTTGTGGAGTGTGGGGACTATCAGGATTATACTCAACAAGTGGATTTTCGTGAATGCTGGTTGGAGTATTATGGGGTGTGGGAGTGGTTTCAGAATTTTGCATTAAGTTTGTGAGAGATGGTGGTGAATCTTTTTGTGCTTTTAATATTTTTTTATTTTTTTGGATTTTTGAATTTTTGGTCAAAGCTTTGGATTAACTCGATCTAATCCTAAGTCTACCTAGTTCCCCGACAACGGCGCCAAAAACTTGACACGACTCATAATGTGTCTCTAAAGTGTGTACTCTCTAGGCTCAAGTGCAAGCCTGTCGTTCAAGTAATAATCCGACAAGTCGGGTATCGATCCTCAGGGAAAAAGGACAACGGAGTTGTGACGACGGAATAAGACGGAGGAATCCTAACGATGACTCTAAAAAGAAAAGAAAAATAAGATGATTGATTTGGTTTTTGGAATCGATTACGCTAAATGCAATTATGAAAGTATGGTGAAAATTGCAGCTAACTAAATCACCTAAATTAAGAATGAAAGATTGAATTGAACTTTTAAATGAGATGATGGAAAAATAGGACGGGAATACAATCCCCCAACCATAGTGTATTGCAGTATAATATTAATCGTAAATTTATCTAATTAATTTGACCCGGAATTTAGTACTCCCAAGCATTACGTATACGAGGTTCAAGCCCGCGTCATACTTAATCAAAGGACGAGTAAATCAGTATCACGATAACGACATTCGAATTGTATTCTCAATCATCCCGGTTACCCAGGGGCAAACGAGATATTTAGACCTACAATTGTTGTGTCCCTAAGCAATACGGTCAAAATTAATTACTAAATTCAGAGGATTAACTTTATACGTGCAATGACCACATCAGGTTGGGTTCATGTAACCCGACCTTGGAAATCTAGCCGGACATACCGAGAATGATGAAAACAATGTTTAACATGCAAGTGTTCATGATTAATCTAGAGACAATTGATGGAATACTATAGAATAGAATCACAAAGAAGAAACAACTTACTAAAATTACCCAAAGAACAATTGCAGCAATGAATAAACTTGATAATCACATAAACTTTGAATAACCTTCGATCTTTGAATAAAACTTGAAATTGTATCTACAGCTAGGGTTTGTGGAAGAAAATGAGAAATTAGAATTAACTCCCCACGTTCTAGCCTACTTTACAACGAAAATAATTCGGGTTTTTATACCCTACATGAAATTCCAAGAAGTTGAGTATAAGTCGGAGTCTTTAGAGGAGAATCAGAAAACAAATCTCGATGGGCGGACCGGTCCGGCCCTTAGGCGGATCGGTCCGCTTCTAAAGCGGATCGGTTCTTTTATTTTCCAGGCGGACCGGTCCGGTGCGGACCGGTTCTTTTATTTTTTTGGCTCTTCGGTTCTCCTTCGGTTCGCAGTCCTCTGGAGTTTGCACAGCGGACCGGTCCGGGTTGAGGGCGGACCGGTCTGCCTATTTGACTTTTCTCTCAACTTTGACTATCCATATCTTTTGCTCCGGGTATCCGATTGAGGTGCCATTTCTTCCGAGGTGCTTGTGAGGATGATACCTTCAACTTCTCTTTAGGTACCTCATCCGGATTCTGGGTAGAAATGACTCTTTTGCCCTTTTGACTTTTCTTGTTGACTTTTCTATTCTTCCGGTTTCCTTCTTCCATTTCTTGACATTAGATACCTGTAAAATCATAACGAAATACCAGAAACTCGGTGTACTTGTTAGGATAAGTCAATAGCAAGATTATGAGATAAAGTCAATCCAATTACGTTGTTCGAGGTGGTTAAAGTACCGAAATTAGGGGATAAATTGGGAAGAATTTATGCCTAATCAATATACATCCATATGATCGAATCATATAAATAAATCATCACATAAGGTTTAGATATTGAAAACATGTATATCCACAACATAAATATATCCATATATTCATATCTATATATATATATACACATATATTCACATATCTTTATATCTATATATACAAACTAATTCTTGTTCATGTGTATAAGATATACATATACACTCGGCTATAAGTATACATAATCCTAAATATTCAAGCCGTCACCACAAACTCATTTAATTTACCTCGATATGTGAATACAATCCCTCACTTTAAAACATATTCAATCATTTTTCCTATGATGAATAGTCTCCTAAAATCATATATATATATATATATATATATATATATATATACCTCATTAAGGTTATCACCCAAAATTTTGTGTAGGAAGCCATCACTACACATACCAACTATATCCGAGAGCTCCAATACAAATTTTTGACTAAAGGTATACACCTAACCAAAAGTCTACAAACCTCAACTTATTCCAACTTTATTTTAAGTTTTGGAATCCCATACGATTATTTCCATTCAATTATGTGTAAACTATCCTGACTAGAATTATACTACCGTCTATTCTAGTTTATAGTATGATCCCAATCCATTCCCAATTTTACTTACGGTTTAATTAATCTCATGAACCCTTACTCTCATCTGGTTACCTATTGTTCCTTAATTTAAACGTTTCTAAGGATATGTGACCCCTCACCCTTAAGAGTTCTCAACCTCACATCATATTTATACCCTTTTTTATCTATAATTAGTATTCCCAACCTCAATGAGGTTTCCCCACAATCTCTATATGCAACTCCAATACATACATGCATACATTTCTCCGAAATTACCCTAAGGAGTCCCCAAAATCATAATATGTGAGAAACTCCTTATATGTCTCCAAAAATATATCTCTTACATCATAAGAGAACCCCCCCCTCCCCCTCCCCCCCCCAAATCGGTAAACCCAACCAAAAAGGGTTTGAAATCACTATGGAGAAAATACCTCAAAATGCCCTGTTCCCGAATCGATTCGGCCCTATTCCGAATCGATTCGGCCTAGCGAATCAATTCGTCCTCCAAGGAGAATCGATTTGGGTCCAAAGACCTGGGCTTTTGCCACAAGTCGAATCAATTCGGCTTGGGTCCGAATCGATTCGGTCAATGCAGACCGGCCAATTTCCCTAAACCGAATCGATTCGCTTAGGGGGAGAATCGATTCGGGATTGCAGATTTTGAAGGGTTATTCTTCTTTAATGAACCCATGAACTTTAAGCCCTAAAATTTTCATTCTAACCCCCCAAACCTTCATCAAATCATGATTGTAAGCCCATAAATCAACCCAAAGTTGATCCCAACCATTCCATTAAATCCATATTTAAACATTGATTTCAAGATTAAACCCACAAATCTAGGTTTTGATATTAATACCCAAAAATCCATTTCTTTAACCCAAAAATTATGAAATCAAATACACAAATGACTTGTTTAACAAGATTAAACACTTGCCTCGATTTTGTAGAGGTTGGATCGCCATCGATGTCGCGTTTGGGACGAAATCTCCAAGCTTTTCTTCCTCTCTCTCTCTTCTTTTCTTCTTCTTCTCTCTTTCTCTCCTTTTCTCAATTGAGAAAACTTCATCCGTAAGCCTCTTAAACCTTAAAACATAAGTCCCAAATTTTAATTGTTAATACACACTTTAAATGACTCGTTTACTCCAATTGGAGTCAACTGACTTAAAAAATAATCCGGAACCGAAATAAAACCCAATGACAGTCATTTTGACTATCTCAACCCTTTCGGGATCGATGGTACACTCAAAATCATCATCCGTAAATACTTTGAAATGTCCTCTATTTTTGGACTTTAATTCCCAATTTTTGAATTCTCCAATTTAATTAAATTTTATTTTCCCAAAAATTTAATTTCTCAGTCTCAAAAATCATGGGGTGTTACAGTTTATTCTAAGTTAATTCAAGTCATCATTTAATTTGATAAATTTAGTTTGGCCTAATTTGGGAATATTGAAAATATGACTTATTCAAATTTCTAGAACCTGGGTTGAATTAAGTTGTTAAAGTGAAAAAATCATTTTTTAATTAATTTTATTTCACTTTTAGTTGTGTTTAATTTTAATTTGAAAAGAACTTAAAATTAGTTAATTTGTTTTATTGTACTCTTTATTTTGGGTGGGATGTTTTTTAGTCTAGTGAGCTTGACAGCCCTTTCGGATTTTTGTTTGGTTTTTGTCCCGGAATATCCAAAGGGGGAGATTTTAAAGGACAAAAATTTCCAATTGAGTTCCTTATTGTTTTGGCTCAATTCTGGACAAAAATATTTAAGTCATAGGATAGAGTTCTTGACCATCCTTCATGCCTATGATGTGCTAGAGTTGAAGACGTAGCAGCCAAGAGTTATACAGCTTCATCATTGCCGGGTATCAAGTGCTATGTTTCTAAGTCATCAACATCATATTCCATAGTCTCCAAAAGGTACGAATGCATTTATATATAAATATAGGGAGACTTGGAATAATTTTTGTAGGTACCCAGAATTTGGGACCATGGGCCTGGACGAGTAGTCCAGTTCTGGCGGCCCAAAATCCAGGGCCTCTATCTTTCATATTGACCCGATCTCTCCCCACGATCCCATGAAGAGAAGTTATAAGGGCGCACAACCCCATGAAGGGAAAGGATAGGGAAGAGGGCTAGTATGAAGGAACCCATCATCTCCACTAACTAGCATACACATGTATAAATTAAACCCTGGGTCCGGGGGAAGGGACAAGTTGTATTCTCTGTACTTATTCTTCAGAATATAGAGAAATAACACTGACTGCACCACCGTGGACGTAGGCACATCTTTGCTGAACCACGTACACATGTTGTTGTGTGATTGGCATTTTATTTATCTTTTCTTGGTTATTACCTCTTTCACATTTATTTGTGTTGCATAATTATTGTCACCACAATTGGTGCCGTCTGTGGGAAGCGTTCATCTTTACCTGAGAAGAGCCCACGCCAAGAAAAAATCTAAGATGTCTGGTCACAGCAGCAACGCTCCTCAAACAGGAGATATTCAGGAGCCACCTGCTCCTCGCAGGATTAGATCTGAAGTCCGACGTTCAGATCAAGGGGCTTGCTTAGAAAGGCCGGCCTCAGAAGAAAGTCAAGGACCAGGGAGGTCCACGCAGATATCCAGATTAATCGATGCATATGAGGCAAGGCTCCATGAGCAAAAGGAGTCTTCTCGCAGATATGAGGCTGAGAATGCTCGCTTGAAAAGAAGACTGGAAAAACTGGAGAAGAAACTACGTCCTGATACCAGGAGACGTCCCTATCGCACTCCTAGCCCTCAGGCGAGCAAATCTCGCAGCCGAGGAAGGAGCCCTAGGCGGCAATATCAAGGGGGCGAAGGTGGAGACTCGGACGACGACCTCCGCGAACAACTAAGAAAAGCTCGCCGCTACCAGAACCCTGCTCGCAGTGACGACAACATACGGAACCTGGTCCGCAGAGAAATGGACCAACATCCAGCTCACCGCGGCACCAGGTCGACCAGAGAACTCGCCAAGAGAGCCCTCAAGACCCAGATGAAATCACCCTTCATGAGGGAAATTGAAGAAGAAGAGACTCCCAAAAAGTTTGCCATTCCAAGGTTAAAGATTTACGACGGGAAGACTGATCCCATTGATCATGCCAGGCAGTACCGGCAAGCTATGACCCTCTGGAATCACCGAGATGCACTGATGTGCCGTATTTTCCCCTCGAGCCTTCATGACGTGGCCCAGAAATGGTTCTAGAAACTCCCTCACCAATCCATCAGAAATTTCAAATCCCTGGCCGAGCTCTTTACGACCCGGTTCATCACCAGCAGCTCCCATCCCAAAAGGATGGATGCTCTATTAACAATGAAGAAAACACCTCAGGAGACACTCCGAGACTACGCGAAGAGGTACTGGGAGTTATTCAACGAGGTCGAGGACTGCGCGGAAGAAGTGGCAGTGGCTTCATTCAAAATTGGGCTACCTAGCTCTTCCCTCCTTTACCAGTCCCTGACAAAGAAGGAAGCTACGACCATTGATGACCTGAGGGCCCGGATTGAGAAATACGCAAAGGTGGAAGATGTCACCCGCCTTAATGTAGGAGAAAACGATCGAGCCAAGCTCACTACCAAGGGAAGTGAGAAAGTTGAGAACCAGAAAAAAGGAGGAAAGAGTGGGGGCAAGAATGGCTCAAAAAGTGGAGGGAACCCTGACGTTACAAAATCGTTCCAGGCGGTCAACACCGTCTTCAAAGAACCAATTTACAAAATTCTCGCGAAGATCAAGGATGAGCCGTTCGTCAAATGGCCCCGAAAAATGGGAGGAGATCCCTCGAAAAGAAATAATGCATTAAGATGCACTTTCCACAAAGAGGGAGGGAATAAGACCGAGCATTGCAAGGCTCTTAAGTCCCACCTCGAGGAGTTGCCCCAATCAGGACATTTGAATGACTTTATGGAAAAGAAGGTAGAGAGAGTGACTGCCCACAAGGAGACGAAACCCGACAACGTATTGGAAGATGACGTCGGACACGAATTCGCAGTAATCCACGGAGTATCCGATGTTAAGCAAATCCAGGGTAACTCAGCTCGAATGGAGGTAAAGAAGCTGACAGCGGTAATGCAAGCTTTTCAGATTGATCCAGCAAAATCATAGTCAGGAAAACGTCGGCGAGCAGAGGACATCAACTACAACAAGCATATGGTTTTCACAGATGAAGATCTTGTGGGTGTAAGGACCCCACATCATGATGCCTTAGTCATTACACTCAGGATAGCCAACTTTGATATCGACAGGCTGCTCGTTGATCAAGGGAGCTCATCCGAAGTAATGTACATCGACCTGTTCCGGAAATTGAAGTTGAACATCGCCGACCTAAAGGGAACCACTGTCCCTCTGGTCGGCTTCGCTGGGAAGATGACCATGCCTCTGGGCAAAATAGTACTGCCAGTGAGCACTGGAAATGTTTCCAAAATGATCGAATTCTTGGTGGTCGACATCGATTCACCGTATCAGAGGGGATGGCTTCATGCAATGAAGGCAGTCTCCTCGACCTACCACCAGAAACTCAAATATGTCACCGAGCGGGGAGTGATGGAGATACATGGCGACCAGGCGATGGCAAGAAAGTGCTTCATAGCAGACATCCGACCAAAGCCAGAGAAAAGAGCCGTTCAAACCAGCGAGAAAGTGGAGGAAGGCATAATGGATGACATAGCAGGGGAACACCCCTCCTCAGGTCATCGTCATGAAGCACGACAGACCTCTTAGCATTGCCCATGGCAATATATGAAGCCCTACAGAGTATTCTTAGTCAACAAACCTACTATGGTTAAACAAAATCCTGACCGGATGAAGACATCCAATACCAGGTGTGTCCTCGCCAATTGACCTACTTAGGCCTAAGGGAGTGTGACGACACGACCTAAAAGGTAAAGGAAGGGCACAATGGTGTTCTTATACTGGATTGGGCGGACACTCACATGACAAAATACAAAGGATTGTAAAGCTGCAAAAATATAAAAGGATTGGATGAACACGTTTAGTAGGCAAAATCTCCCAACACTCAAACTTTTCATTAATCTTTTATATTTACAAACAATGATAGTACATGCTTAGTCGGCGAAGCTCGCCCAAACATTTACAATTATTAAAAATAAAATCTCAAGAAGGTGGAAGCCTCCGAGCAAGATAATCAGCAACTTTAGCTCTCCTTCCATCATCAGGAGCAGGAGCGAGCTCCTCCACGACCTCATTTGCGTCCAATTCCAATAATCTCCGGGGAATAGCATCAATGGGGATCCATCGATCATCCCGCCTGAACGGATTGGGCATCAGAGTAGAGAAGGACATATCGTGTCAATACCACAACGTCGAGTTCCTCGGGACCTGCAGCTCTTTGAGGGCACTCAACCACCCCCTGATGAAGGATAGCTCCTCGAACTCTGATAGTCTCGTCGAAGCTTCTAGCCAGCCTTGATCGTAGCCATCAGACCACACTTGTCGAGGACCGTTCTTGAATAAATGCCGTAGATGGGTGACGTCCCTCTGGAGCCCAGCAGTAGTCACATAAGCTCGCCGAACATCGCCGCGCAGCTCCTCCATTTCCCTCTCACACTGTTCCTCGGCTTCCCTATTCCTACCCCTGGCACTCCTACCAACACGCGGGAGGGGAGGCCGAGCAGCTCACGACGAAGAAGAGCCTTGTAGGACTGCCGAAACGATGCTCAGCGAGTGCTCCTTAAACCTAAGGACTTCCCTCCTCAAGTCTTCATTTTCCTGCTGCAGGAACGCCCCAACCTGATTAATCTCGGTGGCCTCCACCAACCTTGCTCTCAGTGCACTGACTTCTTCTTGCACCGAAGCACCGATTTCTTCCATCTCCTGGAGCCTGTCCTTCAACTTGGCCACTAGCTCAGACTGATCCTTATATTTCTGGTTCCTTGACTTAGCAAACCTATAAAGTCTAGCAAAGGCCTGGCGAACTGCAGGGCTTGCATTAGGACCGAGAGTCCTACCTAGTTGGGAGGTAACAGAAATATAATCATCCACATCAACCAACTACAAGTAAAAGGAAGAGAAAAGAAAGAGATCAGCATAAACAAAAATGGATTCTTTTCATTAATAAGGAACGAGGTTACATCAGATTGAAAAAGAAAAAATTACAAAGCAGCCCTATCAATTACCAACCTCGGGTGGCCCAGAGGCAGATGGTCCCTTGTCCTTATCAGCATCAGCAGGGGCATTACCCTCTGTAGGGGTGTCCTCTGTCCTCTCGACCAAAGGAGCATCAGTAGAAGTCGCCTGAGAGACAGGATCAGTGCCTTCAGCAGTTGGGGCCGGGTCCTCATCTACGACTGGCTTTGGCCCTGGATCGTGCTCGTCAAAGAGTGGGCATGCAACGTCCACCCCAGCAGCCACGAGAGCCTTATTCCACCCTTTCTTGAAGTTCAGACGGCTGATATAGCCTATCTGAACCTCAGCGTCCTCATACGCAGCAGCCCAGCCAGAGTTGTAGGAGTCTTCCTTAAGGGTGGATGCCTGGGCTTTCTCCGCCTCCAGTTGCTCGTCCAGAGCCCTATTCTTATCTGCAAGGTGTAGCTTGCTCGAGCACACCAGGTCATATGCCTTCCTCAGCTCGCCAAGATCCCTGACCGCATCATCTCTCTCGCGAGCAGAATTAACAAGAGCCAGGTCAGATGAAACTCGAGCTGCGTCAGCAGCCTTCAGGTCGGCCTCCAGCTGAGAACCCCTGGCTACCAGAGCAGATTTCTGCTATTCCAACTCACCATTCCTTCTCACCAGCTCGTCACGAGAGCGATAAAGCACGGCGAAGTCGGTCACAAACTGCAAAAGAACAAGGGAGGGATCAAGAAGAAGAAACCATCAAAACTTGATAAAAGAAATTGAGAATTAGAAGAGAACTTTACCAAGGCAAGCCTCTGGCTAGCTTGCAGAGCCAGTTGATCGAACCCCAACGCCCTCTCGTGATCTGCAGGGAGGACTGCTCTCTCGAGCAGCGCAGGGGCAAGCTGAGGAGAGGCGGCCACGGAAGCCTCCTCGGGCAAGGCAGACACTGGGACCAGGGCTTGACCAGTTTTTTTCCTCAATTCCATCTTCCTCCTCTCCTCATCTTTTTCTCTCTCCCTTCTCTTCCTTTCCTCCACTTTCTTCTTCTCTTCCACCTTCTTCCTCTCCTCCTCCTTTTTCCTCTCTCTCTCCCTCGCCTGCTCCTCCTCTCTCTTCTTCTTCTCTTTCTCCTGAGAAGAAGGTCGAGAACTAGTAGCTATAGCCCCAGAGGCAGTCTTCAGTTTCTTGGACCTCTGTGCAAGGAGCACGTCATCATCATCATCGTCATCTCTGATCAGATTCTTCCTGGGAGGCATCTCTTCACCAGAACTGCTGGTAGTGCTCGACGAGTTTTGAGCCTCGGAATCCCCTTCAGAAGAACTGCTACTGTCAGCACTCCCTGCACCCAAGTTACTCACAACGCCTGTAGGCTCACTCTCCGAGCTGCTATCTTTTTCGTCCAACTGGATGGGCTCAGCCGAAGTCTCTACGGAAGAGTCAAAGTCTGGAACACTATCCACAGGTCGGGCTATGAAGCCGGAGCCTGTGTTCTTGTATTCAAGCAAAAAAGCGGCAGATCTGGGATGCTCGCCGTCACCCAAGGGCTCTCTGATGTTCCAAGCTTTAACCAACTAAGAAATTCGGACCTCGCTGAGAGCAGGTTCCACTTTCTTTGACCTCGCTGTAAAAGAAAACGCAGAAAGGGGTTAGAAAATCCATAAATCAGCAAAGTTTGAAGCAACATTACCAATATCTACCTATATACTCTTCCCCATAAAAGGGAATAGTGAATCTTTCAGATCTTGACCCTTCAGATTGAGGAGAGAACTGTCAATTCCTAACAAGAAAACCCTCCTGCCTGTAGTCCTTATGGGAATTAGGTAGATTCACTACCAATACCCTATCAGGGCTCCTAGCTTTGAGGTACAGGACACCTGAACTAGTTCGAGAGAAGGAGTAACAAAAGAAGACCTCGGCAAGACCTAACCTAGTGTCGTACAATTGATTTATCCTATGCACGCCATTCACTATTTTCCATACATTGGGCGAACATTGTGCATGTACAATACCAAAATAGCTAAAGAAATGCAGAAATAAATCATTAGGGGGAAAGGTAAGTCCCCTCTGGGAGAGCAACATAACGTGAATCCAATGTGCATCCTCTATATCCCTAACGTTCCTAGGAGGCGAGGCACAACACTCAATCTCTACCCACTCAGGAATGTTATAGAATTTTCTAAACTCCGTGACTGACCTATTTCAATCTTCGCCATTAGAAAAATATAAGAAAAAATACAAACCAAAGAGAAAATACAAAGAGCATGAGAGACTTACAAGACAGAAGATCAGGTCAAATGGCGAAGAAGCAATGAGAGTAGAGATCGAAAGCAGAAGGTACAAAGTGTAAGAGTTCTCAGAAGATAAAAGATTGCAGGAAAAGCTAAAACGACGAAGAGAAATGTGCCTTATCCCAGCAAGCCTTCAATTCTAATCATAGCGCACGGATAGCGAAGCGGGTGCCGCCAAAGAAACTTCACAGTTTTCAAAGGATCATAAATCAGCCATAATGGCCTATCATTTAAATTCATTGGACCCATAAACGTGGCCCAACAAACTTAGGGGCAATTGTAGGTAACCAGAATTTGGGACCATGGGCCTGGACGAGTAGCCCAGTTCTGGCGGCCCAAAATCCAGGGCCTTTATCTTTCATATTGACCCGGTCTCTCCCCATGATCCCATGAAGAGAAGTTATAAGGGCGCACAACCCCATGAAGGGAAAGGATTGGGAAGAGGGCTAGTATGAAGGAACCCATCATCTCCACTAACTACCATACACATGTATAAATTAAAACCTGGGTCCAGGGCAAAGGACAAGTTGTATTCTCTGTACTTATTCTTCAGAATATAGAGAAATAACACTGACTGCACCACCGTGGACGTAGGCACATCTTTGCTGAACCACGTACACCTGTTGTTGTGTGATTGGCATTTTATTTATCTTTTCTTGGTTATTACCTCTTTCACATTTATTTGTGTTGCATAATTATTGTCACCACAATTTATACTAGGGGTTCTTTTATTTTAATCTGTTGTTTATTTTCAGAAAGATTTTACTAAAACTTTAAAATAAAGTATATAAACTTTCTGGGCTAAAAAATTGACATTTAATCTTTCTAGATGTTCATTCGATATTGTCGTTCGAACGAGGTTTTGCCAACGAGTTCCCTATTTGGCCGCTCGAACATCGTTCGAATTGTCGTTCGAACGAAAAGTACGTTCAAACAAGAATTCTGATGAGTTATCTAACGACTTTACATTTTTATCCACAGGAACATCTTTAGAAGGGTCGTTCGAACGAGACTTCGTTCGAACGAAAATCTCGTTCGAACGAGATTTGGCGGGAACAGTTTGTTTGATGATTTTGAGTAGTTTTTTTGGGCACTTTTCCACTACTTTATCCCACTATTCTTTCACATAATTTAATGACTTCGGGAACAGAATTTTTCAAAGGACTTTTTCCATCTCCTAAAGAGTGTTTGAGAGCTTAATTCTTTAATAAATAGTTACCTTGGTGTTTGTTATCCAAATTGAGTTATTAAAAGAACAAAACCATGTTTACACACAATTGTTTGTTTTAATCCAAGTCTCTCTCTCTGTCTATATATATATATATACAACTTGCTTGGAAAGTTTGTTTGGCATCGGATTCATCTCTACAGTAAAAGAGTGTTTGGGTTTGCTTCTACATCGCACAAAGAAGAAGCTTGTTTGCATTGACTTACCCACTTGGAGAAAGGCTCCTTGTTCGGGTGGCGGTGACCACAAAAGTCCGATAGGTGGTTTTCGAGACCGCGGTGGAGCTCCGTGGTTATTCCCTCGGAAGAGGTGGATATAAGAATAAGCGTCGGGGCTTGGACGGAGTCAAGTCAAGTGTTGTAAGTCTTACTGTCTTGTCTTTGTAAAACAATACTTAGTGGATTTGAGGGTAGGGTCGTCCGAGGTTTTTTCCCGTTGTGGGTTTTTCTCGTACATCGCGGCGTAGTGATTTATTTGTTTATTTTATCTTTTGCAAAATTCACTTAGAACGCATGCTTAGGTAAAAAGATAAAATTTGGTTTATATCACTACTTGTTTAATTTGGTGGTAAATTAATTTGGGTAATGTTAATGTTAATTTAATTCAAGTCATCATTTAGTTTGATATATTTAGTTTGGCCTAATTTGGGAATAATGAAAATATGAGTTAGGCAAATTTCTAGAACCTGGTTTGAATTAAGTTGTTAAAGTGAAAAATTCATTTGTTAACTAATTTTATTTCACTTTAAGTTTTGTTCAATTTTAATTTAAAATGAAATTAAAATTAGTTAATTTGTTTTATTGTACTCTTTATTTTGGTTTGGATGTTTTTGAGTCTAGTGAGCTTGACGACCCATTAGGATTTTTGTTTGGTTTTTGTCCCAGAATAGCTAAAGGGGGAGATTTTTAAGGACATATATTTCCAATTGAGTCCCTTGTTGTTTTGGCTCAATTCTGGAAAAAAAAATTGAGTCTTAGGATAGAGTTCTTGACCATCCTTCAAGCCTATGATGTGCTAGAGTTAAAGACGTAGCGGCCAAAACTTATAAAGCTTCATCATTGTCGAGTTTCAAGTGCTATGTTTCTACGTCATCAACATCATATTCCGTAGTCTCCAAAAGGTATGAATGCATTTTTATATAAATATAGGGAGACTTGGAATAATTTTATATTAGGTGTACTTTTATTTTAAACTGTTGTTTATTTTCAGAAAGATTTTATTAAAACTTTAAAACAAAGTATATAAAGTTTCTGGGCAAAAAAATCGACATTTAATCTTTTTGGATGTTCGTTCGATAATGTCGTTCGAACGAGTTTGTCGTTCAAACGAGAATGTCAGTCGAATGAGGTATTGCCAATGAGTTCCCTATTTGGCCACTAGAACATCGTTCGAATTGTTGTTCGAACGAAAAATCTTTTCGAACGAGAATTCTGACGAGTTATCTAACGCCTTTACATTTTTATCCACTGGAACATGTTAGAAGGGTCGTTTGAACGAGACTTTGTTCGAACGAAAATCTCATTCGAACGAGATTTGGCAGGAACAGTTTATTTGGCAGTTTTGAGCAGTTTTTTTGCACTTTCCCACTACTTTGTCTCACTATTCTTTCACATAATTTAAAGATTTCGGGAACAGAATTTTTCAAAGGAATTTTTCCATCTCCTAGAGAGTGTTTGAGAGGTTAATTCTTTCCTAAAAAGTTCCCTTGGTGTTTGTTATCCAAATTGAGTTATTCAAAGAGCAAAACCAAGTTTACACCCAATTGTTTGTTTTAAATCAAGTCTCTGTCTATATATATATACATCTTGCTCAGAGAGTTTGTTTGGAATCGAATTTATCTCTACCGTAAAAGAGTGTTTGGGTTTGCTTCTACATCCCACAAAGAAGAAGCATGTTTGCTTTGACTTACCCACATGGAGAAACGCTCCTTGTCCGGGTGGCGGTGACCAAAAATGTCTGATCGGTGGATTCTGAGACCACGGCAGAGCTCCGTGTTTATTCGCTAGGAAGAGGTGGATACAAGAAGAAGCGTCGGCGCTTGTACGGAGTCAAGTCAAGTGTTGTTAGTCTTACATTATTGTATTTGTAAAACCATACTTAGTGGATTTGGGGCTTTGTCCGCCCGTGGTTTTTTCTCATTGAGGGTTTTTCCTCGTACATGGCGGCGTAGTGATTTATTTGTTTATTTGATTTTTTTGCAAAATTCACCTAGAATGCATGCTTAGGTAATAAGATAAAATTTGGTTTATATCACTACTTCTTTAACTTGTTGCTAAATTAATTTGGGTAATGTTTATGTTAATTTAATTCAAGTCATCATTTAATTTGATAAATTTAGTTTGGCCTAATTTGGGAATATTGAAAATATGACTTAGGCAAATTTCTAGAACCTGGGTTGAATTAAGTTGTTAAAGTGAAAAATTCATTTGTTAATTAATTTTATTTCACTTTAAGTTGTGTTTAATTTTAATTTTAATAGAAATTAAAATTAGTTAATTTGTTTTATTGTACTCTTTATTTTGGGTGGGATGTTTTTGAGTCTAGTGAGCTTGACGACCCTTTAGGATTTTTGTTTGGTTTTTGTCCTTGAATAGCCAAAGGTGGATATTTGTAAGGACACAAATTTCCAATTGAGTCCCTTGTTGTTTTGGCTCAATTCCAGAGAAAAACGTTTGAGTCATAGTTTAGAGCTCTTGACCATCCTTCAAGCCTATGATGTGCTAGAGTTGAAGACGTAGCGGCCAAGACTTATAAAGCTTCATCATTGCCGAGTTTCAAGTGCTATGTTTCTACGTCCTCAATATAGTATTCCGTAGTCTCCAAAAGGTATGGATGCATTTTTATATAAATATAGGGAGACTTGGAATAATTTTATATTAGGTGTACTTTTATTTTAAACTGTTGTTTATTTTCAGAAAGATTTTATTAAAACTTTAAAACAAAGTATATAAAGTTTCTGGGCAAAAAAATCAACATTTAATCTTTCTGGATGTTTCGATATTGTCGTTCGAAGGAGTTTGTTGTTCAAATGAGAATGTCATTCGAACGAGGTTTTGCCAATGAGTTCCCTATTTGGCCACTGGAACATCATTCGAATTGTCGTTCGAACGAAAAGTCTATTCGAACGAGAATTCTGACGAGTTATCTAACGACTTTACATTTTTATCCACTGAAACATCGTTAGAAGGGTCATTCGAACGAGACTTCGTTCGAACGAAAATCTCGTTCGATCGAGATTTGGCGGCAACAGTTTATTTGGCAGTTTTGAGGAGTTTTTGGGCACTTTTCCACTACTTTGTCCCACTATTCTTTCACAGAATTTAATGACTTCGGGAACATAATTTTTCAAAGAAATTTTTCCATCTCGTAGAGAGTGTTTAAGAGCTTAATTCTTTCATAACAATTTCCCTTTGTGTTTGTTATCCAATTTGAGTTATTTAATGAACAAAACCAAGTTTACAACCAATTGTTTGTTTAATCCAAGTCTCTATCTATATATGTATACATCTTTCTTGGAGAGTTTGTTTGGCATAGAATTCGTCTCTACTATAAAAGAGTGTTTTGGTTTGCTTCTACATCCCACAAAGAAGAAACTTGTTTGCGTTGATGTACCCACTTGGAGAAAGGCTGCTTATTCGGGTGGCTGTGACTGAAAAAGTCCGATCAGTGGATTCTGAGACCGCGGTGGAGCTCCGTGGTTATTCGCTAGGAAGTGGTGGATACAAGAAGAAGCTTCGGGTCTTGGACGGAGTCAAGTCAAGTGTTGTAAGTCTTACTGTCTTGTATTTGTAAAACCATACTTAGTGGATTTGAGGCTAGGGCCGTCTGAGGTTATTTCACGTTGTGGGTTTTTCCTCTTACATCACGGCGTAGTGATTTATTTGTTTATTTTATCTTTTGGAACTTTCACCCTGAACGCATGCTTAGGTAAAAAGATAAAATTTGGTTTATATCACTACTTTTTTAATTTGGTGCTAAACTAATTTAGGTAATGTTTATGTTAATTTAATTCAAGTCATCATTTAATTTGTTAAATTTAGTTTGGCCTAATTTGGGAATATTGAAAATATGACTTAGGCAAACTTCTAGAACATGGGTCGAATTAAGTTGTTAAAGTGAAAAATTCATTTGTTAATTAATTTTATTTCACTTTAAGTTGTCTTTAATTTTGATTAGAAAAGAAATTAAAATTAGTTAAATTGTTTTATTTTACTCTTTATTTTGGGTGGGATGGTTTTGAGTCTAGTGAGCTTAACGACCCTTTAGGATTTTTGTTTGGTTTTTGTCCCGGAATAGCCAATGGGGGAGATTTGCGAGGACACAAATTTCCAACAGAGTCCCTTGTTGTTTTGGCTCAATTCCGGAAAAAAACATTTGAGTCATAGGATAGAGTTCTTGACCATCCTTCAAGCCTATCACATGCTAGAGTTGAAGAAGTAGCGGCCAAGACTTATAAAGCTTCATCATTGTCGAGTTTCTAGTGCTATATTTCTACGTCATCAACATCATATTCCATAGTCTCCAGAGGGTATGAATGCATTTCTATATAAATATAGGGAGACTTGGAATAATTTTATATTGGGTGTACTTTTATTTTAAACTGTTGTTTATTATTAGAAAAATTTTATTAAAACTTTAAAATAAAGTATATAAAGTTTCTGGGCTAAAAAATCGACATTTAATCTTTCTGGATGTTCGTTCGAACGAGTTTGTCGTTCGAACGAGAATGTCGTTCGAATGTGTTTTGCCAATGAGTTGCCTATTTGGCCACTGGAACATCGTTCGAATTATCGTTTGAATGAAAAGTCTGTTCGAAGGAATATTCTGACTAGTTATCTAACGACTTTACATTTTTATCCATTAGAACATCACTAGAAGGGTCGTTTGAATGAGACTTCGTTCGAATGAAAATCTCGTTCGAACGAGATTTGGAGGGAACAGTTTATATGGCAGTTGAGCAATTTTTTGGCATTTTCCCACTACTTTATCCCACTATTCTTTCACATAATTTAATGACTTCGGGAATAGAATTTTTCAAAGGACTTTTTCCATCTCCTCGAGAGTGTTTGAGAGATAAATTCTTTCATAAAAAGTTCCCTTGGTGTTTGTTATCCAAATTGAGTTATTCAAAGAACAAAACCATGTTTACACCAAAATGTTTGTTTTAATCCAAGTATCTCTCTCTCTCTCTCTCTCTCTCTCTCTCTCTCTATATATATATATATATATATATATATATACATCTTGCTTGGAGAGTTTGGGTTTGCTTCTACATCCCACAAAGAAGAAACTGGTTTGCGTTTACTTACCCACTTGGAGAAAGGATCCTTGTTCAGGTGGTGGTGACCAAAAAAGTCCGATCGGTGGATTCTGAGACCGTGGTGGAGCTCCGTGATTATTTTTTAGGAAGAGGTGGATATAAGAAGAAGCGCCGGGGCTTGGACGGAGTCATGTCAAGTGTTGTAAGTCTTACTGTCTTGTATTTGTAAAACCATACTTAGTTGATTCAAGTCTAGGGTCGTCCGAGTTTTTTCCCGTTGTGGGTTTTTCCTCGTACATCGCAGCGTAGTGATTTATATGTTCATTTTATCTTTTGCGAAATTCACCTAGATCGCATACTTAGGTAAATAGATAAAATTTGGTTTATATAACAACTTGTTTAATTTGGTACTAAATTAATTTGGGTAATGTTTATGTTAATTTAATTCAAGTCATCATTTAATTTGATAAATTTAGTTTGGCATAATTTAGGAATATTGAAAATATGACTTATACAAATTTCTAGAACCTGGGTTGAATTAAGTTGTTAAAGTGAAAAATTCATTTGTTAATTAATTTTATTTCACTTTAAGTTGTATTTAATTTTAATTTGAAAAAAAATTAAAATTAGTTTATTTTTTTAATTGTACTCTTTATTTTGGATGGGATTTTTTTAGTCTAGTGAGCTTGATGGCCCTTTAGTATTTTTTGTTTGGTTTTTGTCCCGTAATAGACAAAGGCGGAGAGTTGTAAGGACAAAAATTTCCAATTGAGTCCCTTGGTGTTTGGCTCAATTCTGGAAAAAAACGTTTGAGTCATAGGATAGAGTTCTTGACCATCCTTCAAGCCTATTACGTGCTAGAGTTGAAGACGTAGAGACCAAGACTTATAAAGCTTCATCATTGCCTAGTTTCAAGTGCTATGTTTCTACGTCATCAACATCATATTCAATAGTCTCGAAAAGGTATGAATGCATTTCTATATCAGTATAGGGAGAATTGGAATAATTTTATATTGGGTGTACTTTTATTTTAAACTATTGTTTATTTTCAGAAAGATTTTATTAAAACTTTAAAATAGAGTATATAAAGTTTCTACGCTAAAAAATCAACATTTAATCTTTCTGGATGTTCGTTCGATATTATCGTTCGAACGAGTTTGTCATTCAAACGAGATTTTGCCAATAAGTTACCTATTTGGCCACTAGAACATCGTTCGAATTGTCGTTTGAATGAAAAGTCTGTTCGAATGAGAATTTTGACGAGTTATCTAACGACTTTACATTTTTATCCACTAGAACATCGTTAGAAGGGTCGTTCGAATGAGACTTCGTTCGAACGAAAATTTCGTTCAAACCAGATTTGGCGGGAGCAGTTTATTTAGCAAGTTTGAGTAGTTTTTGGGCACTTTCCCACTACTTTATCCCACTATTCTTTCACAAAATTTAATGACTTCAGGAATAGAATTTTTCAAAGGACTTTTTGCATCTCCAAGAGAGTGTTTGAGAGCTTAATTCTTTCCTAAAAATTTCCCTTAGTGTTTGTTATCGAAATTGAGTTATTCAGAGAACAAAACCATGTTTAGACCCAATTGTTTGTTTTAATCCAAGTCTCTCTCTCTATATATATATATACACATCTTTCTTGGAGAGTTTGTTTGGCATCGGATTCATCTCTACCGTAAAAGAGTGGTTGGGTTTGCTTCTACATCCTATAAAGAAGAAGCTTGTTTGCATTGACTTACCCTCTTGGAGAAAGGCTCCTTGTTCGGGTGGCGGTGACCGAAAAAGTCCGATTGGTGGTTTCCGAGACCGCGTTGGAACTCCGTGGTTATTTTCTAGGATGAGGTGGATACAAGAAGAAGCGTCAGGGCTTGGACAGAGTCATGTCATGTGTTGTATGTCTTACTGTCTTGTATTTGTAAAACCATACTTAGTGGATTTGAGGGTAGGGTCGTCTGAGGTTTCTTCCCGTTGTGGGTTTTTCCTCGTACGTCGCAGCGTAGTGATTTATTTGTTTATTTTATCTTTTGAAAAATTCACCTAGAACACATGCTTAGGTAAAAAGATAAAATTTGGTTTATATCACTACTTGTTTAATTTGGTGCTAAATTATTTGGGTAATGTTTATGTTAATTTAATTCAAATCATCATTTAATTTAATAAATTTAGTTTGGTGTAATTTGGGAATATTGAAAATATGACTTTGGCAAAATTTCTAGAACCTGGGTTGAATTAAGTTGTTAAAGTGAAAAATTCATTTGTTAATTAATTTTATTTCTCTTTAAGTTGTGTTTAATTTTAATTTGAGAAGAAATTAAAATTAGTTAATTTGTTTTATTGAACCATCTCGCTTCCGCATCTTTAAAAGAAAATTGAAATTACTTTTTATAGTAAGAATTTAAAAATTGGGGGCCTCGTGTTCCGACAAACAAAATATTCATCAGAGGGTGAAGATTTCCCCTTTTATGTCTTTACCGAACCATAGTATGATCATGTGGACAACAAGATGAAACTAGGAGTGGATATCTTCTTCCATGAAAGTTGCTCATGGGATGAAGGTTCCTAACATCATGAGTAACCAAAGACTATATATTCTACCAGAGTTTTTGAGGGAAATGACTCTGAGGATTAGTTCAACATGCAGACACTGGGACTGGCACTATGAATGATCCACTCAAGTGTTACATCATCCGGTCCATCCCGCCTTATTATAGTTGCTCATGCACCTCTCCTCAATAGGCATGGTGTACCAGTTCCACCTGCTGAGATGCAACCCAGCTTTGATGTTTATCCATTTTCCTCTTATTTTGTTATCCTTCCCTATTCTGACGCAATTAAGACCTCATTCGACGAGGTTCTCAACATTACTTTCCCAATAATGAAATAAATGAAGATATTGAGTATCTTGTTGTGCCTTACATTAATTGTCTTGATTCTAACCAAATTCATGATGATGATGATTTTGAAAAATAATATTTTTTAACTGATCTAAATAAGGTTAATAACCAACAACATAACCACGTTAAAGTTAAATAAGTTGAAACTGTTGCTATTAATATTAGTCAACTACACGAGATTAGGATATGGTCCACCCTTGATGACCATGAGCACGCGCAACACAAAGAATTACTGAAGGAATTTTTGGATGCCTTTGCATGGTCCTACGATGACATACCCGACACTGTTCCCCATATAGCTCTGCATGAGATTCCAACTTTCCCAGAATGTAAACCAGTCAAATAGAAACTGTGAAAGCTCCACACTAAATGGTCTCTTAAGGATAAGGAAGAAGTGGTCAAACAGTTGAACATAGTTTTCATTCATGTGATCGAACCTGAAATAAAAATGTTCACTAAATTGTTAACTAAAAGTTAAGGTTTAAGTAAACTCCGAAGTAAACTCGTTGAATGAAACTCTTTTCAAAATAAAACGACACAAGATGTGTAAAATTGATTTTAGTAAGGATGATGGATCTGTTAGATAGATTACCTTAGGTTTTTACTTAAGGTATAGATTACTCTTTTCAAAATAAAACATATGCTAAGTCTTTAGTAGGAAACCAAACAAATAAGAAGTTAAGAACAATCAAGAAAATTGACACAAGGTTTTTTTAACGTGGTAAAATACCAAATTAAGGAAAACATCCACAGTGACCTCTACGCCACAAAATTAAAATCCACTAAAAAAAATCACATATTACAACAATACAAGCACCAAGCATGCATATCAATATCATAAGTCCAAGTCAGAAAATATACCTACACGAGATATGCCAGTCTCCAAGGCAGTTCTCAATGGTTTTGATCTCCCTCGCAGCTTCCTTGCTTTCTTCCTTGTACTCTGGTTGCAGTGGATCAAACAACACTATATTTCACAAAAGAACCACACAATTTAAGTGTTCGTATGAGAGTGAATAGTGAACGTGAAGTGGCTAGATTAAATATACAACTCACCCTCTCAAGATTTATATACATAAATCCTACAAATTACATTCAATGCATATGATATGCAAGTTTTTCAAATACCTTTTGAAAATCAGACTTCCAACACTTTTTTACATCTGCAAAATAATATTTCAGAAAAATTAGATCTAGGTTGTTTCAAAACCTCATTTATGTAAGAATAACTTTCACAAACTATAAAACAAATATTTTGAAACAATAAATTTTTAGATCTGAGACTTTGTACAACCAAGAGTCTATTTTTCAAATTTCTTTCAAAAGAGATAGTGGATCTAACACAATAGAGATTTACAAAACAAGATCCACAAGATAAGAGTAACAGCAAACCTAAAATATTATGTGGAGTATTTCTCTTAGTAAATATCAAAATTTATATAGAGAAAGATGAGATTTACAACGAGATGGTTCCTAAGAGATATACACGTTGAAGACATGCTTCAAATAGTAAGAACATCACACCAAAACTTACTAAAAACCTCAAGATCTAAGTCTCAACTATATGGTTTTCCGTTTTGAATAAATTGATTTGTTTGGTGTTTGGTTTTGAAAGAAAAACATTAGGGTTTGTAAATACATAGTAGGTTCTCTCTCTCTCTCTCTCTCTCTCTCTCTCTCTCTCTCTCTTTTCCTATCAAAATGAGACGAATTGTAAAACTTCTCAAAGGCTGACCCAAGGGCCTTTTTATACTGAGATGATCATTTGAGTTCTAATCTAAGGGATACAAATGCACCGCCTTTATACGCTCACTGATTGTCTCAACTAACCCTCACATGGATTCACATATACGACATGCAGATCGTTGATAAAATTGAACTAAAGGCCGGGATTAATTCTTCTAACTAAGATAAAAAATAAACATAAATCCAGTCCGTATAAAATCAACACGTGGAGTGATCTCAAGGGTTAAAAAATGGGTGTTTTTATGTTTGATAAATATTGTACACACAAAATTCTCAGACGGTTTTGGATTCTACCCAACCAAAGTTTTAAGGAATAAAAATATTTCCAAATAACCCCATAACATTTTAAAACATATTTTTAAATGTTTTAAAAAATAATTTTTAAATGATTTAAAAATGTATAAACATGTTTTTAAAATGTTTAAAAATTCCAAAAAATTGTTCAAACACTTGTGCACAGATATTAACACCCATATGCATGAAATGTGCCCTATCGTGTGTTCAAGAGTTCAAGGATACTTCTTTTTGGTAGATATTGGAGGTTCTTGGACTGGTTGATTTTGTTGAAGCTTGGATACTTTGAGAGGGAATTTCTCTTTAAAAATCTATACATTTTGTCACCATATCGAAACTAGTTGGAACTCCTATATGGTACAGACTCAAGTAAGTCAACCATATAATGTGTTTTCAATCTCCCCCTTTGGATATCGGAGACAAAATTCCCTTGAGTAACTTGTACTCATGGGTAAAACATAAAAAACCTAGATTTCCTATACAAAAGAGCTATCTACCCATTCCCATCCTAGAATTGCAAATAAGAGAGAAAAAAAAATACGTAACTCAACTATTATACAGACCATTACCCTAAGTAATCTTGCAAGCTATACAAATGGGTCTGGAAATTTCCTGAAAAAAATGAATACTCAATGGCATATTAATTGAGTTGGTTGAAATATAATATGAAATGAAATCCAGTTACTCAAGTTCTTCTCCTCCAATTTTCCCCAAATATACAACGAGGTAAAAATAGATATAAAAATAGGAGGATATATATAAATAATGTGTTCTGCACAATCAATATCATGAAGAAAGGCAGATTTAAGGGTCTCTTATATTATCGAGATGAAGGAGGCGTCTTTTGTCATTTTGAGAAACGTCCATGCCCTAAATCCCCAGAAACCAATTATTATCAAGAACTTATTGAGGATATGACAATTGTGTAAAAAATGATTATGTAAGAACTATAATTCTGATGGATTTTCTAAGGATCAAATATCATCAAAAGGTTTTGTAAAAAGAAAATCTAATTTTTTTTCTATATTGAGGTACTCAATATCAAGCTGTATGGATTCTACAAGTTCACGAATAAAATGATGTCTAATTTTTATGTGCTTAGTTCGAGAGTGTTGGATTGGATTTTTAGATATATTTATTTCACTCTGGTTATTGCAATACATAGTTAATTTATATTCAATGATACCATAATCACTAAGCATCTATTTGATCCATAAAAGATGGGAACAACAACTACCCGTTGCAATGCACTCAGACTCGGTCGTACAAAGGGATATGTTGTTCTGTTTCTTACTACTCCAACATACTAAGTTGTTTCCAACATAGTAACAGGTTCCAAACGAGCTTTCGCTATCGTCTGAACATTCTGCCTAATCGACATCAGGGTATCCTACAATAGAACTTGTAGTGTCTTTTGTAAACCAAATACCAAAATTTAATGTACCATTAACATATTTAATAATTCTTTTAATGCACAACATATGGGTTTCTTTAGGTGTACATTGGTATCTTTCATAGATACACATAGTGATTGAAATATTTGGTATGGTGATGTAAACTATAAAAGAATCTCTATCATACTTTTATATAGAGTTAGGTCGACGTCTTTTCCATTTTCTTCCTTAAAAATTTTTGTGGCTGTGCTCATGGGCGTACATGTTGTTTTTGAGTTTTCTAGCCCAAATTTTTTAAGGAGATCAGCAGGATATTTTAAATGAGTAATAAATAAGCCATCATCAAATTGTTTTACTTGTAGTCCTAAGAAATACGGTAATTCACCCATTAAAGACATCTGAAACTCAACACGCATGCTATCGAAAAAGTCCTTTACTTGACTTGAACAAGTTGATCCAACTATGATATCATCAACATATACTTGGGAAATCAAGACATGTTTATGTGTTTTCCTAACGAATATGTTCTAATTGTTTCCCCCATGAATAAATCCATTTGAGACCAAAAAGGTAGATAAGCGCTCATACCAAGGACTAAGAGCTTGTTTCAAACCGTATAAGGATTTCTTTAGTCTAAAGACGTGACCAGGATGTGAATGATTGATAAACCCTTTGGGTCCTTCTAAGTATACATCCTCAGTCAAAATTTCGTTTAAAAATGCGAACATAACATCCATCTAAAAAAGTTTAAATTGCAAATGGTATGATATGGCAAGGAGGAGACGAACTAACTCAAGACGAGTAATAGGTGCAAAAGTTTTGTCAAAGTAAATTTCTTCTACCTAGGAGTAACCTTGTGCTACCAACCTGGCTTTATTTCTAATCAACTCCCCATTTTCATCAGTTTTGTTTTTGAAAATCTAGTGAGTGCCAAAAACCTTATAATCTTCTAGCCAAGGAAAAAGATTCCAAACATCATCACTCTGAAATTGGACAAGCTCTTCTTGCATAACATTGATCTATAATGAGTCACGGAGGGCATTGTTGACATTTTTTGATTCTACAAGAGAAACGAATCATGCAAATTTAGCCACTTTTTGAAGTTGGGATCTTGTTTTAACTGGATCAGAAGGATTACCAACAATCTTTAAAATGGGGTGGTCTTTAGAAACCCAAAGTTGGTACAAAAGGACTCTCAGGTGCAATGAATCAGTTATCTCTGGAGAGTTAGGAGTAAAATTATTTTCAACCTCATCCAGGACCACTGTTTGACTAACACTAATCTTTGTACATGTGTCATTCACAATGACGGTAAATGACTCCATTATAACTTTGGTACGATAATTAATTAATGAGCTCTTCTTATTTGAGAATAACGAAGAAATATTCCTTTATCTCCTCAGGTGTCAAATTTTGAGAGATTTTCTCTGTCCTTACTGATATAACATACACTTTCGAAGGTTTGGAAATATTACAAGTAAGGCTTTTTGTGGTACCAAAGTTCATAAGAGGTCTGTTTGGAATTTTTACTGAGGTATACACAATTAATGATATGACACGCATATTGTATGGCCTCAAACCAAAAGTATTTTTGTAAACTTTTTACGTGCAACATTACCCTAGCCATCTCTCGTAAGGTCCTATTCTTACATTCAACACTCCCATTCTTCTTATGTGTTTTAGGAGAACTAAACTCATGTTTGTATCCATTACCTGTACAATATTCTGTAACACCTGAGTCTTTGAACTCTTCACCTCTGTCACTTTTGATGTGACATATTTGCGTGTCCTTCTCGTTCTCTTGTTTTAAAAGTATTTTTAAGAACTCATGGAAGGTATCGTGTGAAGTCATCCAAAATAACTAAGATATAATTGTTGCCACAGAAGCTGATAGTTCTAGTGGGACCTATAAGGTCCACGTGGATGAGTTCCAAAGGTTTTGAAGTTAAAACATCTTTAACTTTCTTGTGAGAGGATTTACTTATCTTGCCCTCTTGTCATGGGACACAAATATGGTTAAAAGTATTTTTAATTTATGGCAACTCTCTAACTATTTCTTGGGAACTTATCCTATGAAGATTATCAAAATTTGTACGTACCAATCTATTGTGCCATAGATCAGCATCTTTTAGTATCTCAACATGACAAGATTCAAGCTCAGGAATTACTGTGTAATAGTTATCCTCATTTTTGTTTCCTGTTAAAATATAATTTCCCTTCTCATTAAGAATTTTGCAATAAGTTTTTGAAAATTCAACAGTATGATTGGAATCAAAAAATTGAGATATGCTTGGGAGGTTGGCCTTAAGACCTTAAACTAATAGAACATCATTCAGATTGTGGAGGCCTTACTCGCACAATGTTCCCTTACCTATGATCTGAGATGAAACGCCATATCCAAACATGACATTACCATCAAAGAAGTATGTCTTGTTTATCAATTTGGTTTCGTCCTCGGTCATATGTTTAGAACATTCGGAGTCCAAGCACCAACCAGTTGAAGTGTGTTGTTCCTTAAAAGAAGTTATGACAATATTGCACTTGAGTTGGGGTAATAGGTCATCTTTTCTAATCCAAATAGGTTGGGTTTTTAAAAAACATTTGGCCTTTGATTTAGAAAAGGTTTGTTGGGTTTTTCTAATTGGTTTCTTCTTATCTTTAGATCCCCCCTTCTTCTTTTTATAGTTAGAGTTTTGTGTGGTCTGTCTTGGTAGAACATATGTATTCCCACTCTTTCTAGAATAGTTAAAATTTTGAAAGGTCGGTGTATACAGTCTCTTTTGAAAAAATTTAGTAATGGAGTGTCCATAAACATCACAGTATGGGGCACCCAAAATTATACAATGTATACCCCGAATAGACATACGTTAGTTGATAATTCTTGGAAATTTGGGTCTTATGCGCTTAAATGTTTATTTTGTAGGTCAAATTGTGCATTGTAGAGTTCAAAGGCTTAAATCAAGGCAATTATGCAAAAAAGGTGCTAAATTCCCTCTCCCATAACCAAGCCCGAGCACTAACCTAGCCTAACCCTACCCCGAAGCCTGTGTGTGTTAGTTTATGTCTTTTTATATTTTTTTAGATTTTTAGTTTGAGACATTTTTATTTTTAGGATTTATTTTTTATTTATTTAGGATTTTTAGTTTTTATTTTCTATTTTTATAGTTTATTTGTATTATTTTATTTTATTTTTATTTTTTATTAGTTTTTAGTTTTATTAGGATTAGTTTTTTCTAGTTTATTAGATTTTGTATTTTAGGACTTTTGTTTTCATATTTTATTAGATTTTTCTTTTTTTGTTTCTTTTGTTTTATTATTTTAGTTTTTAATAGTTTAGGATTTTATTTTCTTAAGTTTTAATATTTTTATTTTTATATTTTTTTTAGTTAGTTAGATTTTGCTTGATTATTTTTATTTTTTAGGTAGTTAGTGTTATTTTAGGGTCGTAAATTTAACACACACACACACAAACCCCATATACACTCACATACACCCTAAACTAATAACTCACCCACACCCAACTCATCCTACTCCTCAACACACCCAATTAAATCCCCTATCATCTTCTACGTTCCAACACTCTCTCTCCTCCCTAACCCTCCATAACTCACCACCTCCATTACAACTCAAACAAACCCTCATCTTCCAACACCAAACACACACACCCATCTCCATATCTCTTACCCAACCCCCATCTCCGGCTCACCCCTGAACCTCACTCCGACGCCGGAATCCAACCCCCTTAAAACTGACCCAGTCCTACTAAACCCGTCGGCGCCGGACCTGACCCCAAACCCGTGGAGACCTGACCCCTACCCCGTCCGGCCCAATCTAACCTCCTTCATCCACCTGCGCCAGGGACCTCCCAATCGACAACTCCAACCCGACTTTTGCCTATTCACCCTCACCTTTACCCCAATATCCCACCAACCCTTCCTAGATTAAACCCTCTCTTCCAAACCAACCCGCGACCACCTGTTCGTAGCCATCTCCGACCCGATTTCCTTACCTCTGACAAACCCATATCACCCATTACCCATTTACAAAAACCAACCTCCATCCAAAACCCATTTCCACAAATGCCAAGGCTTATCTCCTGAAATTCCAAATCAAGCCAATAAAAACACTTAAACGCATATGTGCTTAAAAACCATTTTACTCTTTTTTCCAATTTAACCCCCAACTACCACTTCTACCCCAATTTACCCAAAATACCCCTAAAAACAAATATGATTTGCTTTTATCTACATTACCTCATTACCCCACTTCCCACATGACCTCACACTCACCATTTCAATGCACACTCATGTCCATTCCTAAAAATACCCCCATGCTCCATGTGCCTACTATAAATGAAGATGAAGACCCCATATCAAAGAGAGCTTTTTAGATAGGAATTTTTAGAGAGAGAATTGTAGAGAGATAAACACCATTTTGTAAATAGTTTTTGTTTTTTATTTTTTTAGAGATTTGGTGAGATTTAATTGCGAATAATTGAATTGTATGGAACATGATAGAGTTCAAATTGCCTATTTCAAGGAGACTTGTTGAAGATTTGTTCTCTTTCTCTACTCTTTTATTATATATGCCTTTGATTATTTGTTAATCATGTTTAATATAATGTTAGGCTAGGGGGAAACCCTTATTTGATTTTATTTTAGTTTAATTAGTTTGATTACTTGAAAATTCCCTTTGAATATTAATTTTGATCCTTCACCATTAAATTTACGCCTCGAGAGAGGGTAAATGATTTTTGAGAGAAAATCAAAATTCTAGTTATAATACCCATTTTAGATTCGAACTAGAGATATGGGTTTATTAAGTGGGGTATTATAACTTGAATTTCAACTCTAAATTTATTTTCTAAGACTTATATAAATTTTAATTAATCGATCCTAGCGGGTGATTAATTAAAAGGAGTGTGGATCTATTTTCTAGAGTTGTGGGGTGTTAAACTTAATTTTCTAAAAAGGTTACTATTAAAATTACATTTGTAAGGAGATTTGATTTGTAACGTTGATATTAATTTGGGAGAATTCAATTAATTAAATTAATTAATTAGAATAGCTAAAATTTGTGGTGTAATCCCATTCCTTGATTGTTCTCACAATTATTTACCTCACTTTATCTCTTATTTTAGTTTAGACTTTATTTTTCATTTTAGTAACTTTCTAGTTAGTTGTTATCATATCACATTTAGTTTAGTTTAGTTTAAATCATCACCTCACCCAATTGTTTTAATATTTGAAAAACCTAAAAAAAGTAGAAAAGTGAAAAAGAACAAAAAGAAATTAAAAAGTGAATTACAATTGAATTTGTCTCTAGCTTACCCCCTTGGAAGTGGATTGATACTCTTACTTATCTCTACACTTGAGATTGTTTTATTTTGTAGGTATTTGAGGTTTTGACTAACTTGGCTTTCAACAACGACATACAAAAATGCTAGTTATCAGTGTGAACAGTACTGGTGGATGTAAGGCTTGACTCTATTACTAAAGCCTTTAAAAATAGGTTTTCCCCTGTTTGATACAGTTGTCCAATTGTCATTAGGCTTGAGTTTTTGACGCTGGTCTTTAACTAGAGGATATACATAATTAACTGGACCATTAGATTTAGGTTGTTGATCATACCGACTTTGAATTCCCTTAGTGACATTTTTACTTTAATTTCCTTTTCGAGAATTTTGAAAATTCTGACCATGTTTAAAAAAAATAACATTTTCTAGAGATACAGTCATTTTTCTAGTAAAAACCTTTTCTCCGTGACCTAAGATAGATTTATCTTCACAATCAAACTTACTTCCAACAACAATTTCATCGTAAGTTTTAGCTCGGGTTTCAAAGTGTAAACATTTTTCAGATACGTTTGAAACCTTTTTCTTTGATTCTTTGAGTTTAACTAAAGTTGACATATATCTTTGTTATAAAACATAGTATTTCTCATATATGTTTTTTATTTTCAAGGAAAACTCTTTTGTTTTAGTCTCGTTGGCAACACATTGAGATTTATAGTCCTTAACATTCTTTCTAATAGTCTAGTTAAGTAAATCAATACGTTCAGTCAATATCTTGACCATATTATCAAGTCAGACACTTTTCTTAAGCGTTTTGTGTATAGCTTTTGAAGATCCGAAAGATCATCGTCGGACTCACTTAGTTCATCGCGTGGAGTGTCCCCTATTGCATTATTTTTTTTCTATAGAATTCATGCAGACACTCAATTCGTCGACGATATTCGCGCTTTGAGACACTCGTAGACTATTACTCCAAATCCATTCCAACGGTTCTTAATTTACTACTAAGTAATCCAGGAGTTAGATATTGGTCGTCCATTTCTTCTATAGCGTATCATTTATTATCAAATTTAAAATATAAAGACCTAAGGATTTTCTGCACAATCTCTTTTCTCTCACAGGTTATACCACTAGCATGCAATTTTGTTATAATGTCCGTTAACTTTATATACAAGTCATCAAAAGATTAGGTATGATCCATAATCAGTGTGTTAAATTGCTGAACTAGAATTTGGGTTTTTCCAGCTTTAACACGTTCATCACCCTCTTGGGCGGTGACTAGCTTGTACTGGGCTTCCTTAGAACTAGAGCAGATTGATATTCATTTAAATTCATGCTCGTTAATGGACATAAAGATGAAATCATTTCCCTTATTATTGTCCAGAGACATCTTTTTCTCCTCTTTAGTAAATTCGCTAAGACTTTTCTTAACTCCTGTAGGGTTGGTTTTAGACCAAGGTTTAGTAGGATGTGTGTAACCATTTTCAATCACATCCCATACGTCATCACCCAATGTTCCTTGAATGAATGCAACCATCCTTACTTTCCTGTAAAGGAAGTTGTCTCCATCAAGGAGAGGTTGAAGGTAAAGGTTACCTAACTTCTCAAATCTTACATCCATTTTCAGAAATTGGTTTCAAAAATAGTTTCTAGAGTTTTAGGATAAAAAATTATTTTGATAAACCCGCTCTGATAAAACATGAAATAAAATTATTTCTAAATTGTTAACTGAAAATTAAGGTTTAAGTAAGGTTCGAAAGTAAACTCGTTGAACGGAATTCTTTTCAAAATAAAACTACATAATATGTGTAAAATTGATTTTAGTATGGTTGATGGATGTTTTAGATAGACTACCTCAGGTTTTTAAAATAAAATATATACTAAGTCTTTAGTAAGAAACCAAACAAATAAGAAGTTAAGAACAATCAAGAAAATTGACACGAGGTTTTTTTTAACGTGGTAAAATCCAAAATTAGAGAAAACATGCACGGTGACCTCTATGCCAAAAAATAAAAATCCACTAAAAACAATCACAGATTACAAGAATACAGTCACCAAGCAGGCATATCAAGATCCTATGTCTGAGTCCAAAAATATAGCTACACTAGCTATCCAAATCTTCAAGGATGTTCTGAATGGCTTTGATCTCCCTCGCAGCGTCCTTGTATTCCTCCTTGTACTCCGGTTGCAGTAACTCAAACAAAACTATATCTCTCAAAAGAACCACGCAATCTAAGTGTTCGTGTGAGAGTTAATAGTGATAGTAAAGTGGCTACATACAAATATGCAACTCACCCTCTGAAGATTTTTATAAATAAATCCTGAAAATTACATTCAATCTATATGATACGCAAGTTTTTTTAATATCTTTTGAAAATCAGACTTCCAAAACTTTTTCAGATCTAACAAAAATATTCTTTCTAAAAAATTGGATCTAGGTCGTTTCAAAACCTTACTTATGCACGAATAAATTTCACAAACTCTTACAAAAATATTTTGAAACAAAACTATTTCACATCTAATACTTTGTACAAACAAATGTCTCTTTTCAAATTTATTTGAAAAGAGATAGTGGATCTATCATAATACAGATTTACAAAACAAGATCGAAAAGATAAGAGTAACAGAAAAGCTAAATATTATGTGGAGTGTTTCTCTGCGTAAATCTCACACTTTCTATAGAGAAATATGAGATTAACAACAAGAGGGTTCCTAAGAGAGATACACGTTGAAGAGGGGCCTCAAATAGTAACAACCTCACACATAAACTTACTGAAAACCTAAAGATCTAACTCTCAACTATAGGGTTTTTTGTTTTGAATAAACTGATTTCTTTGGTGTTTGGTTTTGAAAGAAAAACGTTAGGGTTTGTACATACACTATAGGTAACACTCTCTCTCCCTACTCATTATTTTCTCTCTCTATATCTATATTTTTTCTCTCAAAATTAGACGAATTCTAAAACTTCTCAGAGGCTGACCCAAAGGGAATTTTTTTACTGAGCTGAAAAGGATCCAAAAGTTCGAATGGTTGGGATGGTTGAGATTGAGTTTGACCATTTAACTTCTAATCTAAGGGATACAAATGCACTGTCTTTATACGCTCTCTGATTGGTTCAAGTAACCCTCGCATGGGTTCACTTATACGACATGCAGATCATTGATAACATTAAACCAAAGGTTGTGATTAATTCTTCTAAGTAAGACATAAGACAAACACAAATCAAGACGGAATAAACTTAACACCTAGAATGATCTTAAGGGTTTAAAACGCGTGTTTTTGATGTTTGAAAAATATAATTTGTACCAATAAATTTCTCACTTGGTTTCCTTAAAGAATACAAATATTTCCAAATAACCCACAACATTTTAAAACACATTTTTAAGTGTTTACAAAAACATTTTCTAAAATAATTTAAAAATGTATAAAAATATTTTTAAAATGTTTAAAAATTCCTAAAAATTATCCAAACACTCGTGAACACATATTACTACCTATATGCATGAAATGTGTACTATTGTGTGTTTAAGAGTTCAAGGATACTTCCTTTGGGTAGATATTGGAGGTTCTTGGATTAGTTGATCTTGTTGAAGCTTCGATACTTTGAGAGGGGATTTCTCTTTAAAAATCTAAAACATTTTGTCACCATATCAAAACTAGTTGGAACTCCTATATGGAACAGACTCAAGTAATTCAACCATATAGTTTGATCACATAATATCCCACATGTCTAGAGAACATCGTACCCGTGCCGAAATCTGAAGAAAAAGTCATGTGCATTGACTATCGAGATTTGAATATGGCATCTCCAAAGGATGATTATCCGACCCAATATTGACATGATTATGGATAACACAACTAGTCACTCTCTTAAGTCATTTGTTGATGGGTTTTCCAGATGCAATCAAATCAATATGCAACTAAATCATCAAGAGAAACCGCATGCATCAACTTTTGGGTAACAATCTGTTACACCGTTATGTTGTTTGGTCTAAAAAATGTAGGGTCTGCCACAACTATCTTGCATGATCTGATAGATAAAAAAGTTTAGGTCTACATGGATGATATGATTATCAAGTCTAATACTAGGGAAGGTCATGTGACCTCTCTCTGGAAGTTCTTTGAGCGACTGCGATAATATCAGATGCAACTTAACCCATAGAAATGTGTTTTTGGCATTACCAAAGGAAAGCTCTTGGGATTAATGGTTAGTGAGAAAGGGTTTGGAGTTGATCCTAACAAACTGAAAGCCATACTAGAAATTGCACCACCTCGAATGGAGAAAGAACTAAGAAGATTACATGGAAAATTACAATATATCAGTCATTCCATTAGCGAGTTGACATCTATATGTGAACCCATATTCAAACTCCTATGAAAAAATTCAACCAAAATTAATAACTAATCTAACCAAGAAGCCTTTGACCATATCAAACAATACCTAACCCGACCTCCAGTACTCATGCCACCACATCCTGATCTTCCCCTACTCCTATACCAGACCATAATAGACACTTCAGCTGGGGATTTATTGGCCCAATACCTTGAAGAGTCTCATAAAGAGATATCTATCTACTATGCCAATCGCAAGTTGGTCGGGTAGTAAGTTCACTACACTTCCTTGGATAAAGAAGGTGTCTCCCTTATTTGGGTCACCCAAAATTATGGCACTATATGCTCGCCCTTCCCATCAAACTTGTGCCCGAATGGATCTTATGAAATACTTGCTCGAGAAACCTGCCTTATCTAGCCGAATGGATCGATGGTTAATATTTCTAGATGAATTTTCTTTTGTGTGTGTTACAAAGAAAGTGGTGAAAGGAAGAGCCATTGTTGACTACCTTAGTGACTGCCTTATGGTAGAAGCCGATGTTTGGATCTCCGAATTCCCAAATGAGAATATCCTTTGTACCTACTAAGAAGATCTCTGGACGTAAATGTTCTTCGACAATTACGCCAACAAGAAGGGGTATGGCATTAGGATACTCCTAATTGCCCCTGACAACTCTCACACTCCCATTACCATCAAGGTTTATTTCCCATGCACCAATAACTAGACTGAATACGAGGCATGCACAGTATGCCTAAAAGTTGCTCTTAGGAAAGGAATCTGATACCTAGATGTCTACAGGGATTCAACCCTTATTATCGATCAAGTACACAAAAGATGGAAAGTCAAGGATGATAAACTCCTACCCTTTCATCCCCACCTAGAAGAGTTGGCCTCCCAATAACCTAGAAGAGTTGGCCTACCAATATCACCTTGCACTACCTGCCGGTAAAGAATAACTTAGTTAATGCCCTTGCTACCTTAGCCTCCATGATTGACATACCTAAAGGAATAACGATGTCCCCCTTCCTAGTCCAAAAGAAATCTAAACCTAACCACAGCTACTGGATTGAGCTCATCACAGAAGAAGATCCGGATATAGTCGATTCGTGGTACTATGATTTTTGGTGCCTCCTAAAGCATGGTCGGTATCCCATGGATTTTAACAAGAAAGATCGAGAAAACATCAACAAACTGATTGCCCAGTACATTGTTTGATATAAAGCACTATTCAAGAGAAACTTCGGTGGAACCCATTTACACTGCATTGCAGCGGCTGATATTGAAGAGAAGATGCAGAAAACGCACAGCGGGGAGTGTGAAACCCACATGAATGGTCATATGCTCACCCAGAAGATAATCTGACAGGGTTACTATTGGACTACCATGGTTCAAGATTCCTCTACCTATTTCGTAAATACCTTATATGGCAACAATTTTCTAACCTCCAACACTTGCCTCCATGAGAATTGTATAACATGACTTCTACCTAGACGTTATCCACATGGGGCATCGATAACATACGAAGAGTTACACCCAATAACTCCAATGGGCATGAATTTCTCTTGGTTTCCATCGATTACTTCACCAAATGGGTCGAAGCTGAGTCATACGTAGTTTTGAATGCCAAAAAAGTGCCCAAGTTCATTTAAAAAAATATCATTTACCGATATGGGTTTCGTATGAGCAAGTGTCAGACAACGGGTGACATTTCGAGGCTTAAGTCGCGTAAGTGGTTGACGAGTATGGGATCAAAAGACACAAATATTCTCCCCACCAACCTCAAACTAATGATGTAGTTGAAGTTTCCAATAAGAAACTCAAAGCAATCATCAGCAAGATGAACAAAACCTGCCAAGATTAGGATGATTGGATCCCTCATTCCCTCTGGGGCTATCGCTCTTCAGTTCAAGCATCTACTGGAGCTACTCCTTACTCTCTGGTATACGTCATGGAAGCAGTCCTACCCGTTGAGCTAGAAATTTCTTCACCACGCATCATGCTTGAAATTAAAGTCACTGAAGTGGACAAAAGAAGACTGAAAGTTATATATCACATACAAGGTTACCATCATCGAATATCATGATCATTCAATAAGAGAGTCAAGGATAGTGGTGTTCGAGAATGGGATATGTACCTTACAGAAATCGTAGATCCCATTCGGGACCCTGGAGGGAGATTCAAGCCCAATTGGAGTGGGACCTACATTGTGAAGAAGATCGTATCTGGCAGCACTTCTATAATCACTGATCTCGATGGGGCAAGAGATAGGTCGTCAAGTCAACCTAAACCGTCTTAAAAAATTCTACCCTTATTTCGAAGTCTTGGCGCGCTACGACTTTTCTCATACCCAATATATTCTTAATGAAAAAAATCTCCATTTCCCTTTACTCAAAAATACGTGGTGACTGATCCTCTAAAAATATTTTTACTTCAAAAATTGAAACTCATAAAATTTTCAAAACCCCTAGAGGTACATAGGCGTCTCATACGCTTCATATGAGCACGACCAACTTTTTTTTCACAAAATGCTATTCTTTTCCTATCTTTGAGAATGACAGTTCATTTTATCATGTACATGAACAAAAGGATTATGTACGCCTTAGTGATTGATATAAATAATTCGAATGCAAAAATCATTAAGAGGCACAACAATATAATTAAAATTTTCTTTCTTTCATTTATGATAAATCCCCTCGCAATTACATCTCATAGGGAGTCAAACAACTCCCCCCCCCCCCCCCCCCCCAACCTAACCTTATTGTCCTAAAAACAAAAACAAGTTGAACTACTCATAAACAACATTTCCAAAGTTAATCCTACCAAAAAACAATTGTATATAACCAAACACCATACAAAAGATTCATAAATAAAAATCCATAAGGATCCTACCCGCAGCTACCAGAAGAACCAGCCCCATCATCATCATCTACATCTTGGGATCTCTAGACTTCCCCTGCTTGGATGGAATACCGAAGGCGCTCCATGGAACGAAAAGACCGGACTAGCCTAGGAAAAACCACAACACCTCCATCCATGGTGTCAAATATGGAGAACCAGCTCTACCCGGTCTCCTCGGCCAATATTTTATCCACTACCCTCCTCCATTGCCACTTCATGTAATCCTCAAAAAAATACCAGACTTTGCAAATAGAATGGGAAGGATAAGTCGAAGGTCAACGATTCTACCATAGAGATACCAACCGCATGCACAAGTGTTCTATCAAATCCTCCACAGGAGTTAAGTTTAGTGTCTGAAGTGGCACTCTGCTCCCAGCCAAATTAACGCAAGAGCCACTAGGGAAAGTAGAAAGAAGTCTATTGGAGGCCAATCAACCGAACATACTGGTATTCCCCCTATTCTATAATGGGGTGAAACTCTACCAACTAAGGCACTAACCAACGCAAACCTCGAGCCTTATGCTCCACAAGTCAGTTCTCCCAGCTCTCGATATTCAGTCCTAAGCTAGTAAAGTCGTGAGTAAAGAAGTTTGACACTACTGCCAAGGGATATTCAGGAGGGACTGCCATATGAAAAAATCTCCAACAACAACATGAACAGCATACTTAGGCTACCCCTCAGGAAGTTTGAACGGACTTCCTTCCAAGCATCCAGACCACTCAGAGTCTCCACCAGTATCGCCGCTGTAGGATTGTGATGGTATGACATCTACGAAGCGATGACTACAAGTTGTGGATCCATCAATAGGTACCTAGTCACCAATAATAATTTTGAAGTTAAGCCAAGGACGACGGCTCCGGCATAGCCCATATCACCAACATCCTGCAGACACATAAAATGTAGCATGATCGAGAGAGAGATCATTCCTTCCATAACCAATGACCAGGATGCCGAGGGCGAGATATGGATAAGTCCTACTAACAACTGTCGAGAAGATCGAGAAAATTCAGGCATGGACGGTGCAACACTGGGATTTATCCCTACCATAACAAAGAACTCTTTTTAAGTCAGACAGGCTTCATCCAAGCCAAGGCACAAGACACGGTCCTCTAGGTACTAGAATTGCACCGCCGCCATTAGTATATTCAATTCAATAGGCTGGCTGCGCCATAAAGAAACTCGACGCAGGTTGAAAGCATCATAGCCTACATTATATGAGCACAAAGCCTCTAAGTTTTCGAGGTAAGAAGCGAATTCAACACTTTTAGGGAGAGCCATATTGCAAAATGATGAGACAAGAAGAAAAAAGTAAGCAAAAGAAAAATTACGGATGGGTGAAGAAAATACTCCCCCATTACCCCTTTTTATACCTGAAAAACTTAGCTAAAGACAAAAGTCTTGCAAAATTCGGAGTATGCCCTACCCCATCAAGGACCAAGTTGTTGAAGATAGCCCAATCAAAACCTTGGGGTGATTAGTCTGAATTGACCTATCAATAGGCAGGACACGGGGTACGCTAATTCGCAACCCCTATTTTCGGAAAGTTCCCTTTTTCCTTTTTTGTCAAAATTGAAAACTCAATAAAAATATTTTTTACTCTAAGGAATTCAGAAATTCCTCATCCTGTTTGAAAACAAAATTTCCTCGAATTATTTTAAATGCTTTTTACGGTCTCAGCAAACAAAGTAAAAAGTGCATATGCATTAAGTATTTAACGCAGAGATAAATTACTAAAAACTTCACTCCATTGCATATATATTGCTTTATTACATTTGCCTTGCAAGAAAACATAAAAACAACGGGACTCATCCTGAACCCATAAAAATCATGCTCTCTCTCTCTCTCGCCTACTTTCACTCTCTTCTATTTATTTCTCTCTCTTTAAGACCCTTAATCACTGCGACATACGCGCTTTCCCCGATGATGACATGATAAGCCTCTGCTCCTTAATCAAGACCCCTCCCAAATGAGGCAGATGGTACCAAGCAAGAAGGAACTAGGATAAAGTCCAGGATATGAGCTGCTGCAAAAGCCACCCAATCCTGAATGTCCCTTAGCTAGGTAGTCGACACACGAACGTACTAGAAGAAAAACAAGAAAATAACAAATCAGTCAGTCTGAGGCAAAGAAGAAATCATAAAGCCAAAATTCAACGAAATGAAATGTGTACCTCCGACTGAAAGACATCCTCTGTCAGCCCCAGTACCTCTGGATACAACGCATTGGAAAAATGCATCATACTAACTGATCCTCCATCGGACCGTTTGATGTTATAGGAAGGAGGAGCCAGCCGCAACGGAATCTCTAACACCATCACCTTTGCCGATGTCGACGCACCACCTGCATTGTGGGCAAAACCCACTAGTCAACACGTTCCCCTACCAAAAACCGCAGGGGAAGAGGCATAACGTCATATATGCTAGGTGGCATCAGACAGCTAGGCACAAAATCTAGATAATCATAGGTCCCCACCATGCTAGTAAACGACCAATAAGGCTCGCCGACCATCGCCGCCACCCTTTCTTCATCCGACATCTCTCATTCCCGCCTCATATATACCTCTACGGAATTGTAGGTGTCACAATTACCTTGTCCTCTACCACCTATTGGACTAATCTCTCCCCTAGGTACCAACAGTAGTCGAACTCATGCGCTAACAGATGATGCGGCTATGCATTCTTTCCGTCACCCCTCTGTGATGGATGGCCATCCCCCATGGATAAAGGGTCACGTGCCATATCCCCAACAAAAAAAATAATATATAAAAATATCATTAAGGAAAATGGTCTCAGAAGGAAAGATGAATTTACCCGATTGCTCGTGAGACCATTAAAGACATGATGCACCACTGCCAAAGAGAGAGACTGTCTCGACTACTGGTTGGACTTCGGCTAGCGGTACATATAACAAAAGTCTCCAACAGACTCATCCTTCAAACCTATCAAGTGGGTGTTAAGCCTGATCACCTCATAGAACCACGTTTGCAAAGGACAAGGGTCATTAATTAGAAGAAAGCAATCAAGGAATCAAAAATATAACGCATAAAGGAAAGAATACCTCCAAAAGATCGTGCCACTGCCGTTTGGTACCCCTACACCCTTTTGGCTGACACCTCCCTGAAATTTTGTACAAATATTCCCAAAAAATACAAGAAAATCCCTCCCCCCCCCCCCCAGAAATCTAAAATTATCAGATGATTTTTAAAAACCTTTTTACCAAGAAAAACATTGTTTGAAACCTCTTAAATCCCCAATCAGATTAATTCCATCTGGAGACCAACACTTGGAGTCAAGCGTTGTGCTTGGAGAGAGTGAACTCCCCAAACCAGTTAGCTCGGTGAAGACCAACATTGGCACGAGTTGTAGCTAGGCCTGTAAATTGAGTCGGGCAAGACCGAAGCCCGCCCGTTCGGCTCGCTATTTTCGGGCCGAGCTTTATTTGAGTTTGAGCCGAGCCGAGCCTGAGCCAAAATTTTGAGCCGGAATGAATTTCGGGCCGAGCTTGAGCCGAACTTTGCCAAGCCCGAATTGGATCCGAAGCCCGAACTTTGAATATATAAATAAATAAATAAATTATTTTAAAAAATATAACATATTTATGTTAACCAATTTTATATGAATGAAATATAATTAGTCATTGTAGGTTTTCATTCTTACGTCCCTTATTTTAGTTTAATACATTTCATCATTATATACTTTATTTTATGATATATCAATTAGATTTTGGTGTATACATTTTCTCCATGATGGAAACACAAGAAAAAAAATATTAATTCAATTTTTTTTAACAAAAAAAAATGAATTCGGGCCTGCCCGAAATCGGGCCCGAAGCCCGAAATATTAATGAGCCGAGTTCGGGCTTAAGTAGAGAATTTCAGTTCGGGCCGAGCTCGGGCTTGAGCCTGGGTCAGGTAGTTCGGGTCGAGCCTGAGCAACCTCAAGCCCGGCTCACCTAGCCCGATTTACAGCCCTAGTTGTAGCGTGGTCACTCTGCGTGTGCATATTAGGCGGCGAAATGAGTTGGAGATCCCCGAGTGCTTCGAAATCAATCTAGGAGCAAGGAAAGTCACAATGATCCAATCTAAAGCGCAAAGTCTCATCTAGAGGAAGAAAAACCCATTTAAATGATTCTTTATCTTCATCACCCAACAGCAAAGGGTCATACTTGGCTAAAAAACTACAAGTCTTGCACGCATCAGAGAAGTTATTGTCTTTGCCAAAAATTGGAGACCGATGGTAAAGATGTAGTTTCTCTTGGTGAGCAACAGCAGTAGTAGCGATGGAAGTTGGTTAAGAACTGGTGCTGGGAGCCTTGGGAACACTTGGAGAAGCCATAGAAGGTGGCGATGAAAGGAAAATCTAAGAGAATAAGAGATATGGACAAAAATGGAGGAGTATGGCCACAGGCGGCGGTGAAAGAGAGGATGAGAGAAAAGAAACCAAAGAAAACCTTATTAACATTGGCAGTTTGAGTTTCTTTGTCTCTTTAAATGCTCTGGGAGTTGAATAAGACGAAGGCAAAGTAAGGCAAAACGACTAAGTGTTTTGAATAATAGACGTTTGAAATCCTTTAGTTTGGATTTTTAAGTTTCCCACCACTGCACCTGCAAAGCCATCGGTAATCATTTTAAGTAGACACATGGCACTTTGGAAAGTGTGTTGACAGATTAAAAGAGGACACTACGTCATTAATGAAGTGAAGCATGGGGAGTACAAAGGGTTTTCTTCCAAAACAAGTTTGAGTTTGGCGCCAAAACTTTTTGTCCGACATATCCGATATCCCACAAAATAAAAGTTATCCCAATGGTTAAAAAATGCACCCATGTCCACTCGCCACAAGACCAAACAGTGTTTCACTATGACTTAGGTACATCGGGGAGCATTTTACTTTTTAAATAATATAAAATGAAGACGAATAGCCAAAGCACCAAATTGGGGATAATTTTATAGTTCAACGGTTACTTTGGAGAGAATTCCACAATTTTAAATGCTAGGAAAGCCTAAGAGGGAGATTTCATACCACAAGGGGCAGCCCTAACACAAATACCAAACTGCTTAAAATTATGTCTTACAACAGCACGAAATAACACAGACAAGGGATAATTTAACTTTGCAACAGTCATAACGAGAAATTGGCAGGTTCATGAGGCATCTTGGGAGAATTCCAATAGCTAAGGAAGAAATGGAAAAACGATTGAATCAAAACGCCGGGAAAGGGTTTCGATGCCCCTTTGCCAATCGACGATAAGTTGTGGTGCTTTGTTTTAGGTACATCACGGAGTATTTTACTTTTTCCTATCAGTCATAATGGCAGAATCTGTAACATAGACAGAAATGCAAGTTTTTTTCTCTCAGAAATAGAAGATTCATCGGGTTGAGAAATTTTTCTTGTAGACATTTCTTGTTACCATAAAAAATCTCTACACGAAGGGGCAAATGTAGCGAGGGCTTGAAAATAATCTCAAAATTAGAGATAATCCCCCAGATAATACAACAGATTCTAGGGATTAAGGTAGCAAGGCAACTCGAGTAATGCAACTCAACATCGCAACTTAAGAAAGGAAGCCTAGTGTGGAAGTCCAAGGAGATCTTCTAGCGACGAAACTGGTCGAGAGTGCTCATCCTTTAGCTTTGTTTTCTTACTTAATCACTTTGTATATTTTTTATATTGACTATGATCTGTAACGATTATAATGATTATTCAGTGTGAGGTCAAACGGTACTCACGAGAGACCAGGCCTGGCAGGCTTGGGAGAGCTTTCATGCTCTATCGAATGACCTCGCCATGGGAACTTCAGAGGGACATGGTTTGGAGGATCGAAATGTGAGGCATCATTAGGGATTGTCCTAACCACCTTAGATACACCTAGAAAACACCAAAAGACCTTTGCTCATGGAATCTTGGGCCGAGCAGCCTTGAGTTCCATTGTGTGTTGAGTTGTGTACCAAACAGCCCTCTACCTAATGTTATACCTACTTTAGGAAGTGTCACCAGCCAGCTAGGCACTGTCAAATCTGCACTTGAGTAAACCCCCATATTATTTGGGGTTGTCAGATAGTTGGTAAGCCACCTTTGTGCTGACATCCCCCTGACGCACAGTGGTTAGGTAAAAGGCATGTCTTGGCATTTGATTTTTATGATGTGGATTTGACTAGTCCATCAAGATTTTAATATTTCTAACATAAAGTATGAGGAAATATCTTTCACAACTTTAAAAGACTAAGTCACCTTGGGAGTGTTGTAGGGGGGCTATTTATGGTCCTCAACCAGTTCTGAGGGGAGGATGTTCTTTTTTAGAGTCCTTCTCCAGAGAGATTATCGTAGGAGAGAGGGAAGTTATTGCAAATCAAAAATCTTACTCACCCACCATTGTTGTGAAGATTTTAATAGTTAACCAGAGATCTTTTAGAGGTTATGAGTGTGTTTGACTGCCTGCCAAGGTGTATCTAGGGTGCTTACTCCTCTCTCCCTTTGACTGAGTTACTTTGGTGTTCCTTCTATTATTATTTGAGTTATACACGAGTATATTGTGATTTCAATCTGAGTGTTGATCAAATATAATATTGTGTGTTTATATGTGTTCATTAAAGAGTTTCAGGGTTATCATATATCACCATACATATAGGGGTTACACCTCAACTAGTACTACCATACTCCCAGGCTACAAGGGGACTATCCTCTTACAGATACCAAGGCACGTGTGGACTCATGTGTTGTAGACTTGGTGTAATTGGACTAATGCCTAGCACCGGATAAGAGTGGTTGAAGAGAAGAAGAGGCGCCAAGGCTTGTGAGGATCGAGTCATTGTATGAGACTAAAGTCTTCCTCGATAAAACTGTCTCATAGTGATTGTCTGGCCTGGGCCTTCCGAGGCTTTTTACCATTGTGGTTTCCTCGTACATCAGCATGTTTTGTGAGCATTATTTACTTTATCTTGCTTAATCATGCTAGATGTATGTTTAGGGTTAAGAAGATAAGATTGGCTTCAGTAATTTGGTTCACAAAATTAGTGCTTGATAAAATTGAAAAAGGTTTTCAAAAGAAAAATTGTTTTCACCTAAAGGACACACATATGGGGACTGTTGTGCATTTACAAAACGGATTCGATGTTTCCATGAACTTCTAATCCAAATAATCCCATGTGTCGCCATATGAATTAGGTGTGACCCAAAAAAGGCTTGCAGTCAAGGAAAGGAATTTCATATCTGTCACTCGTGCAATATTTGTGGGCTACCACGGATAAAAAAGTGGTTGTCATCAAGGGGTGTGAAAAATGTAAAAAATGGAGTCGCCAACCAATTTTACTCAAAAGAGGCAAAATATGTAGACGTCCCCGAAGACACAGAATCATAAGGACTAACTGATGCATACGAAACCAAATATATCACAAATTCGAGGACCCATTTCGCCCTTTTGGTCTCTCATAGGCTATATAAACAAATATCTCCTTTTTCTCCTAAAATGTGTGTAATGTATGTGGGGTGGAAAGTGTATATATGCGTCAAAAGTGCGTAAGCAGTGAAATCATCATGTTCCTGTCATGGAAAAAATGGGAATGAATCATTCGAAGGAGTATAACTAAAAGAAAATAAAAAAAAAATATGCATAGAGAACTACAATGTTGGCGGTACACCAGATCATGACTCACTATGGATAAATGAGAATGCATGTTTGGCGGGACTGCTAAAAGGTAGTAAAAAAGGTGAAATATATATGTAACAACCCTCTCTTTTAGGAGACTCATTTTATAATAATTTACCGCATGAAGTAATTATATAAAATGTTGGGAACTGGAGTAAATATTAATGGAATGAGTTGAAAGTTAATATTTACTAGATTGATGCATATTTACTATATGCGAAACTAAATATCATCATGTTGTATGTTTTATAGTGTCATGTTTTTAAATGACATTATGATTTAAATGAAATCGGAACTGAAAATAATTCATAAAATCGTCGGATGCCAGTTTAGAGGGTGTAGTTAGTCTCGGAAGGCGTGAGACAGTCAAAATAAGTGTCATATTGTATTTTTAGGTTTCGGGCACCTTTGACTGGTTTTAACTTAAAAGCGTATTTGGGAGTCATTTTAATGTGGTATTAACCATTTAAGTTGGGAACTTTAGACTTAAGCCACGATTTTAAGTCTTACCCCTTATTTCATTTCTCATTTGTGTGTGTTACCAAACTTAGAGAGGGAGAGAGAGAGAGAAGAAGAAGAAGAGAAAAGAGGAGAAATGAAAGAAATTGGAGATTGAAGCTTGGATTTGCATCTACCACAAAGAAATATGAGATTTCAACCTTAAGGCAAGTTTTCTACTTGCTAAATATGATTTAAGATGAGTAAATTGTGTGATAGTTGTGTATTTGCATTTATGGATCAAAAAATGGATTTTGTGGTAATCTAGCTCTAATCATGGTTTATGTTGATAAAATTATGGATATTAGTGGTTAATAATCATGTAGAATGATTTGGGGTAGATTTATGTTGATGAATGTGTGTAAATATGGAGTAGGAATTGGTTTTGGGAAAAAACTAGGGTTTATAACGCGTAAGCCATTCTTGGCAAATTCGCAGGGGCGAATCGATTCGGCCCCTGGGCGAATCGATTCGCATAGGGTCAGTTTCAAGGTGTTCTTGGACCGAATCGATTCGAGTTCAAACCAAATCGATTCGAAAGTTTACAGAATACCAGGTCTTTGAGTACGAACCGATTCGCTGTTTAGGCGAATCGATTCGCTGGGGTGAATCGATTAGTCCCTTGGGCGAATCAATTCGTTTTCCTGTTGTTTTTGAGTTAGTTTTTATAACTCAATTCCAATCCATTTTCTTTAGGTTTAGGGCCTAGGAACCTTCTTGTATGAAGTAAATTTAGAGTTCTAGAGTCCTAGATGAGTGGGTCAACCATCCTAGATTAGTATTGGGTTATGTGGGGACTTTTTCGGGGATATGCCAATTGATGTTAGGGCATTCTTTTCTTCTAGTTGATTATTATGATACTAGGAATTGTAATATTATGTTTGGGAGACTTTAGAAGCTAAATTGAACTATGTTGGACTTGATGCTTAGTAGTATAACACCGTAAAAGAGTGTTGGGTGAATTAAATTGGGAGTTCATTTATTCTTTGAGGTTATAATGACGATATAAATTATCGTATGGCTCCGAATAAAAAAGTGAATTATTTACAAAATGTAAATGATTATGGTTTCGGATAAAAAAGATACCTATGTATGAATAAGGGTGAATGAAAATGAAATGGAAATGGTAATAATTATGGTAAATGCTAATTTACTTCATAATAAATTTGGTAAATGATAATTTACTTAGACACACCTCTCTAAATGCCATCATAAGGGAAGTTCGCGCGCGAGGTGAAGCCCCTTGGCTAGTGAATGTAGGGTGGATATAGTCCTAGGCCATATGAGCGATATGTTATGTTTGTTGCGCTAGTGAGGAGATTATGGGTGTGGTCTTGACTCTCCCATAGGCATATGGCCACTTCCCGATGTCTTGCGTTATAGGTGCCCAGGATGCCTTGTTTGATAGGCCCCTAGAAGATGATGGTCATTTAGGGGCGCGCCCAGTGGGAAAACTCGGAGGGGCGGTCTTAGAATCGTTATATGCATAAAAATATAACAATTCATAATCAAGTGGGACTTGATGTGTTGAGATATGCCATAGAGAGCATGATGAAGTGCCATAAAGAGCACAATGAAATGCCACAAAGAGCATTTGTTGATGATGATATTCTTGATAAGGAATGGGATGCCATAAAGAGCATATGATTGAGATAAAAGACATAAAGAGCTTAAAATTTTGATTATATTTTCCTATTAAGGAATGGAACTATAAAATGAAATAATGTTTTGATGAAAGCTTTTAAATAAATGTTAAGCATTCTTATTCTCTTGTTTAATTGAATTAGATTCATGATTAATTAAAATTGTCTTAGCTTATTCTTTAAATTGCGTAGGTAGATTCATATTCCTATTTAGTCCTGATTTACCATTCATAACTGCCATACTATTTATTCATCTGGTAATCATATAAAACCGGGCCCTGACCCATTCATATTTCTTGTTGTGCATGCATCTTGTATTTACTCAGGTGCTCCGCCGCAAGGATGCCTGTTCTGACTTTCCAAATCCGAAGAATTTTGGCGAGTCGTGATGCTTTGCGGGTATTACGGGACATATTGAAATAGACGTCGTCATTCTTATACTTTAGCTGAGGTCGGGTCTTTTACTCGGGCGTGAGGCCCAAGCTTTTGTAATTGTCTAATGTAATGTATATTGTAAATTATTAAACTTGTTTAATATTCTTGTATAAGTCTGTTGTCCGATAGCATATTCGGTCCCTTACTGTATATTTGATGCGTATGTAATATTATATATCCGGGTTTTCCATTTTCTTTTTAAATTGGTTTGTTTGAATTCTTTCCTTAACTTTAAAATAAAAAAATTTGGCAACCTATTTTTCTGAAATATGGAGTGGTTATTCTGTATACTTTTTATTTTATTGTGACGCTGAGAATGATTCCATCCATGATTCCTGTTATATTGGAGTATCGAGCTGCCCACCCCTTATTTCGGATCACGGGTTGTCAGAGCTGGTATCAGAGCATCAGGTTCTAGAGTCTTTAGGGATCTGTGTGAATGCTTTGCGCTTTCAGCATTACTTTTGATTGGACGTAGAGCCTTAGGATTAAGATCGTTGATTTCTCTTGTGAGATTTAATTCTCCTGCCATGAGGTAGAACCTATAGAATTTGTTGCGCATTCGTGTGAGATTTGTAGGTCAATTGAAGAATGGCGCCAGGGAAAGTTGTTGTGAAGGCGTCGCGAGATGGAATTACTAGTAATTGTAAGTTGTGGTAGGGGATGAGGACCGATTTGAAAGTCGCTTCTTTTTGTGGCATTTTTTATCTTGCTACTGCGACTACTAATTACAGTAGATATAGTTTTTCGTGTACCGCTAGAAGTAAAAAGTGGTACTAAGCTTGGGATTCCAAGCGACGTTAGATCGAAGTTGAGAAGAGTCCATGATAAAGGCCACATTTCAGATAATGAGGGAGGGGATGCATCCTCATTCAGTAGAAGTGTAAGGTCCAAGATTTTTGGCCTAGAGAAGGGTGTAGAAGTGCCCATATGAAAAAGATGGAGGAAAACCCTTTACCCGTAGTAGTAGTGTTGAAATGGTTGGAGCATAGTCACCATGTTTGTGGGCGCAGGAAGTTTTGCTCATAGAGAAACCCCGTGGATACTTTCAACAGTTAATTTCTCTAGGATAACTGGAATGAGGAGAAGGTAGATCCTCAAATGTTCACACGAGGCTCAGTCAGAGGCCGATAGTGAATAAAGAGTTGTACGGTTAGGGAAGCCGTGCACCCACATAAGATTGGTATAAGGAAGAAGGAACCCTTCAGTGGAATGATAGGCTCCAGGATAAGTGTCGTTAACACTTCTGAAAGAACAGTGTTCATAAAACCCCGTCGGTTGATATCGACCCGTGGAGGTTTTATTGAACTAAGGAAGAGGAGGCCGGGAGCATGTTCTCTTTTATTGAGAAAGTAGAAGGGATTATGTGGGAAATTTTTGGCAACTAGGGACAGAACAATGGCTATGATGTGGAATGTAGAACCACTCATCTTGATTCTGTTGATTGGAGATTAAGGGTAAAGATAAGATGTCTAGTTGGGGCGTTAATGGAAGTAATATGGGTTTGAATAATACTCGAATACCGTGTCTGAGAACCATTAGGATTGACCCGGTGTGATTGGTAAAAATGTTGACGGGAATTCCACCTTATTAGTGGGTGGTGTATTCCTTAGGATAAGATTTAGTAGTATTGTATTTATTATGGATTCGGGTGTGTATATCGAGCTCGGAATAGTATCGACGCTACTAAATAGGGTAATTATATGACTTTCGTGGTAGGGAATTTTTATATTTTTCCTTCACTCGTTATAAAGCGAGTGATGATATAATTTCTTTTTAAGTATTATGTGCGTTATGTGCTACTTGTATGTTGTGTACTATGCGAGTAAAGATATTTTGGTTTGATTGGGGTGATAGAAAGTAAATAAATTGAGAGGCTATCCTACTTCAAGTTTCAGGATGGAACTAGTTGTCCTATAATATCTCTCCTGGATACAGGTTGAGACTTTATAGGGGTGGTTGAGGTAAGTAGGAGGTTTTTTTTAGTACTTGTTGTGTTATCTTGCGTGAGTGTTTGATTTCTTGTTTGCTCTGTTGTGTTTGTTATGCCTTTTCTCCCCGAACAACAAGGTAAGTAGGCATGTGTCGGAGGGGTTCCTTGTTTGGATTTCGCTTTGCGAGACACTCCGCGCATGAACACTTAACGAGGTTGGGAGTGGAGAGAGGCTATTCTTCCTTCTTTTGTTTTATTTTAGTTTTTTGTTAGAAGTTGGGTTAAAAGGTTTAGCCGAGAATCACGTAGAAGAGTGATTAAGGGCTATTAAAGTGCGAGATAGAAGCACTGAATATAGTTCTCTCCTCTGATCGATGTGAGGGAGACCGAAATATGAAGTCGAATTGAGACTTCGGGTTATGCCTTGATGAGAAGGCTATTTAAAAAGATGTATATATGTTATGGGATAAATATTTGTAAGACTTTACAGAAAGTAAATGTCCGATTAGTTGAAATCCTTAATTGATTGATATGGTAAGACATAGAAGTAGAATCTTAATTAGTAGGGTTGTGAGTAAGAATTTTACATGTCCGGGTCATGTGTCTTAGACCGTTATATCTTAATGACCGACAATGCGAGGTAGTAGTGTAACGGGAGGGTTCCTTGTTTGGATTTCGCTTCGGCGAGACGTCCCACGCATGAAATCGAGCGAATATTGGGAGTTGAGAAAGGTCTGGGACACTAGGGATATACTTAATATTATACGTATACGACTTAGATAGAATATATATATAGATCGATCTTAGGATCTTTAGGACGTAAGGCCTTTAGGGCATGTGATGTTGATCTAGGAAGGTTATAGGGAGTTTACCACAAGTAGGTTGTGGGTTAACTCTATAAGGGAGTAGGTCCCTAGAAACGAGAAGCATGGAATCTCGAGAGATTTCGGAGGTTAGGCCGAAGGAGAGGAAATCTCTCCTAGTTAAAGTGTTACATTGGTAACCTAACTTTTGAGGAGTTAAAAGGATGAGTTGAATTTCACTCCTGAGCCCATGTTGTTAGGATCGAGGGTGGATTTCACGAACAAGTCTCTGCCAGGAGCGGGAAGTAATAATACTGGAGCATGGACCCGTTGTTTATGCGTCTCACAAACTTAAATTTTGTGGGAAGTATTATTCCACGCTTGATTTAGAATTCATTGCGGTAGCAATCGCCTTAAAGTGATGGAGGCACTACTTCCTAGGCAGGAAAGTTGGTCTTTCTCGCGAGCAACAAGTTGTTGCAATATGTCGTGGGAGAAATCGAGTTGGTATACGAAGTCCACAACGGACTATTGATTGGATATTCTCATTCGCTAAGGGCATGCGATTGGGGTAATAGAGACGTCGAGTAGGAAACCCATCGGAGATATCTGTAATGGCATGGAAAGACAAATAAAACTTGCATAACTAGGAAGACCTTGAAGCAAGATCCTTCGTGTCTGTGATTGACCATTTTACCCACTCGTGTGAAGAGAGTAGTGGTGGAACAAAGGAGGGTATATTCATAGACATCTTCATTGAATTACCAACACCGAAATGGTCATGATCCTATATGAGAAAATTGTTGATCGTTTGACCAAACCGTTGTTTTTCCGACCATTGCGGGTGGATGATATGTAGAGGTGTATGCTCCGCTTTTTATGGAGGTGTGGTAGAACCGTGTGAAGTACCTAACAATAGTGGTGGACCGAGACTAAATATTCGTGTCGAAGGTTTGGTAAAGTTTTCAAGAAGTAATGGGAACCAATGGAAATGGCGTATATCTTACCACCCTAAAGTGGATGGATGAATGGAGGAAGTTATCGTAGGGCCAAAAGGCATACCTTAAAGGTGCGCCTTAGGTTAAATTGATGGACGGGGGCAGTAGCTTGTATGGATGGAAATTTCCATACAATGATTCAGTGTGACACCCCGCCTAATTAAATACCGGGCGATCACTCCTTTATTAAATTAAATCAAGGTGAACAGTTGGTCCATTCTTAGCATCACTGTAGAAAATAAAATTTTCCAATTTAACACCCTAATTAATTAAGCTAAGTGTCAAAACCATTTTCATACATACTTTCCAAATTTTATTTAAAGAAAAATCATTTATTTTATTAACAACATTCAATAAGTAAGAATCACACCACATTAAATTCTGCAACATAATCCAATTAATTTAATACATTCTTCAATCGAATGTCAACATACGAAATCTAAAGTCACACATCCAAACTGAAAAAATCCCATAGTAACAATACTGGAAATAACTGAAATACAAATGTCCAATAACAACGGAATAATGGAAAGAGCTACACATGCCCAACTAAATGAAAGTACTAAGAGTGGATCCGAATGAACGAAGTCGTCTAATCAAGAGACCTGCAACTCCCACCTAAGCTGCAGCGCATTCCTTCCAAGAGATCCTAAGCAAGACGCCCATGTGGCTGGGCACCTGTAATACATACATATCTATACAAGAGAGGGAGAGAGAGAGAAATGGGTCAGAGCCCGATAGTGTATATGATTTAAAAATTATTTAGCAAGTATTTAAATTGATACACGCCAATGCAACAACATATTAGTGCGACACTCCCTTGAGAAATTATCACCTCTCCTCTAATGTGCACACCTATCGCACTAACCTTCCCAACGGTTTGTCTTATCATTTTATCACACTAACCTTCCCAACAATTTAGCTTATCTCAAATTACTCATAAGATTTTAAAACCAAACAATATCATTGTTTAAAAAGATACTTCCAATTAGTAGCACAACTCTCGTTTTAGCTTCATTAATTTATAAAGTTTCCCAGTGTCATATTATACTTTTCAAATAAGTATTTCAGATTTATAGTCCAGAATTATTTCTCACATACCATATCACAGCAACAGTTTAAATTTCCCAAATTTCAGATATATATATTAACCACTCGTATAATATATACATTCTAACAGCACAAACATACAAACTATGGTGCAGGCATACTCTGCTATCAAATCACCGTATCGCTCACACTAAGGGATATACAAGTTCGGAATCACTCTCGAACTGTATCAACATATATACACAAACAAGATTGAGGCGAAGCATAGATTCCAAGTCTCTAAGACGTCAATACATACCCTCACGTCTCTTAGGACCGTCTAAACTATCATTCCGATAGCCTGTACCAAAGATATCTATCTCCTAGGGTACGACTCAGTATCCCCCATAAGGTAACACAGGATAAGATCGTCCCAGCGCGGTAACCTCAGGGATAGCAAGTAGCGCGGGCATGGTTTTCACACGTACATAATATATGCAAACACAATCATATAAATATACCCCTTGTTATCGTATCGGTATAGGTTTCTCTCATCACCCATAATTACAATATTTATCCTTAATTTTCCCATTAAGTATTTCGTATAAGGGTTCGTCTCTAACCTTAACTCGAAGGGCTTTTCCCATTTACTACGTGACACTCGTGGGCTCTAACTTCCCAAGTATAAAATTTAGTAAGTATTCTCTTAAGGTTCCAACGTAACTCTCTTACGCACCTCTCCTTTTAATACATAAATTCATCGACCCTTAAGTAATTATCCCAAAAATGCAAATCCTCATCTCCCATTAAAGGTCCCCAATATTTATTCATATAACATACTGGTCTTCCTTATCTCCCAAAACATTCTATTAAGGATGTCCAAGAATTATTTCAAGATAAATTAAGTTTAACTCATTTAACAAGGGAAATAGGAGTCTTCCAGGAGGGGTCGATTGATCGAGGTTTGGGGCTCGATCGATCGAGCCTTCGATCGATCGAAGCTCTAGGCTCGATCGATCGATCAAGCAGGTATTTCGATTTCTGCAGAATTACAGTTACGGGTTCTACCACCTATCTTCATCCAAATCCATATTTTCCAAACCCAAATGTCCCAAAAATTCTACTACTAACATTATATCAATATACCAGATATTTCCAACGTAAGGCATGAGTATTTCTATCATTTAAACATGGATTATCAACCCAAAGTTTTATCTAATTATCAAGAACCCTAGAATTTTCTTAAACAGGTTTCTAACAAATTTTCTCCAGAATTTCCTTCTTATAATTATCAAAATTTCATGGTTAAATTCCTCTACATGGCAAGGGTTTCCAGAATCATCATATAAACCAATACTACATGGATTTTCCTATCACAAATTGGGTTTTCTTCCATTAAAACTCAACCTAATTACTCCTAAACTAATTTGAAAGACGCATCAACGAAATAAGCAAGATAAACACTTGCTTGGGATTTTTTTTGGTATTCTGATTTACGGCTGATTTTGGTGTGGTTGCGTTCCTCGTCTCGCGATCTACGCGTTGGTGGTGGCGGCGGCGCAAATCGTTGAGTTTTGAGCCTTGAAATTGCTTGAGAGCTCTCTCCTCTCTTCTTCAATGGCCGTTCTAGGTTTTGGGAATTCTAACCCTAGGTGACAACCTCAATATCACATATAGCCCCTCTAATTTTCGTGGGTTTAATTACCCATAAATGTAAAATGACCAAAATGCCCTCCTGGGTTACTAATTAGGCCTAAAAACGCCCCGAGACCCAAACTACACCCCCGGGTACACTTTTCTGACTATCTCGACCCTTTCGGATGAATTGGAGCACTCAAAACGACCATATGGGCAACTTATAAAATATACACTTTTATTAATTCACATTTAGTCCCGACACGACACAGGCGCGTCCCGACTTAAATTTCCACAATTGTCATTTTATTCACACGTGACAATATTATAAAAATAAACCTCATATATTACTATACTCATCTAGTAATATTCAACAAATAACAATTTCCAATAATTACTAACTCTTGTCACGCTAGTAAATATTTAAAATAACATTCCGGATTAAAAATTAAATTAATTTATCTCAATTAAATTTAATAAATCCCATAATTTTAAAAGCTATAAAAATACGGGGTATTACATACTTCCCCCCTAATAACGGAATTTCGTCCCGAAATTCGGAAAATGAGGCCTATCAGGTAGCACAATTCTGGATATCCTTTTCCGTACACAAACTAACTACACATTACGGCGCTCAATCACTATAGCCGTTTCTTCATAGCAACATTGTTTTACATTCTCATTAGAGACACTTCACCTTGTGCTCCCAACCGAAAACATTCGCATAGGTCACGCCTATACGTTATAAATTTCATTATCTCACTAACATTAGGAGGCCGCACCTCACTACATGACAAATACTCAGATTTATTCATATACAAAAGTCCCATTCTGAGAAAATATTACGAACATTTGATCACCCTCTTTTGCCTAAAACAGTCGTGGAATTCTACCTCATTTATCGGATGTTTTCTCGACCGATCCAAAAATTCTGATTACCTACTCTCCTATAAACATACGGAAGGAGAATAGTCGAGGTTCTTCCATAACAAAACCTTAATAAGTACCTTGTACGCGACAAACAGGTACGAGTGCTTCTACAGAGCATTCTTGAAATCATCGTATCAAGATTCCAAAATCTCCTCCACGTGGCTCCACAAATCTTTAATCACCGTGTGCCCATTCTTTGGCTAAGGGTGATACATCTTACTCAAAACGAAATCTTTTCTCCGATGGTTCCTGAAATCCCATATCAAAGGTGGGATTCACCAAATCTCATCCTGATTCAGAAATTTATACTGCGTCGGACCATGCACTGGCGCGATCCTTCCTTTCAAAGGAAGTTTGGGGCATACTAGTTAATATTGTAAGCCAGCCCAAAGGAATATCAATCAGTTCCTTCTCGGCGACTTAATTCACATGTTTGGGATAAACCCTTGATCTTGTTTTGAGGATGGCAACCCATCCAAGAACTTTACCGACTTTACCAACCTCTTCTAATTTCAGGAATTTTCGATAAACACAAAATTCTTTGGTTGATTCTCCTCTTTGAACCAAACCTTACCTATGGGCAGTGCATGTAGAGACTACTCACTACGTCTCGCTAAACATCGATTCTTCCCTTGAAATATCTCACATTAAGTGACACGTAATACTCCCCTTCCTTCCTTGGAGTATGCCAAAATTTTTGACCCGTGCTCTTCTCTCCACGAAGCGCACTTCTGGATCTCTTATACTATACTAACATCATTACTCTTTGTATGCGCAAGTCGCTATCACACTTGACTACTAACATTCCGCTCCGGGTGTGTTTCATAACAATTAAATTCTACTTTATTCAAGGAATACCAATTCTTGAATGGCTTCCCATAGCCTTCCAATCAAGTTAGGGTGTGCTATACTAATTGCACACTTATGTATGGATTATCGCCCCTTATGTGACGTTTAATCCACTTTATCACTTCCACTTTGTTATACTAGTCCCACAAACATATATTTCACACGTCTATTACCACGTCCCTTCGACTCGGACTATTTTAACTGTAGTTAACCAAGATGCCCACATTTTTGCAACACTCCGACCGCCCTGGGAGAGCGAACGGCGTGCTATTCATCTGTAGGACTAACTGAATTCAACGGAATAGAAGGAATAGGGCATCCAAATTCCATGGAAACAAAAGAGGAATAATAATTCTCAACCTTCCTCAGATAAGTACCAAATTTCCCAAATAGGTACAACAACAAAATAAATCACTAACGCTCTATTTATCAAAATAATTACAGGTCATCTCTTTTGTATAATATAAAGTTCTTTCTAGAAAATCCATGCTAAAAACCATTCCAACTCTTTATTCACCTTGTGTTTTGTACGCGGTTATGACATTTGGGTACTCTCAATCACCCTAGAAATCAAAATTCTTAAATTCTCCTTATCATCGTTCCACCCTTCAACTCGTGGGGATAACTTTCAATGCTTTCCTACCACAAAAATACAGCTCCAATGACCTTAAAACAAAATTCAACTTCCAACTTACATACATAATTACTTGATCCCATTTCGATCAGGGTACCGAACTCATGGAATAGTGACCAAATGTCTCCCTGTTTCCAACCTTATGCTAAGTTTCATGCGTGGGATGTCTCGCAAAGCGAAATCCAAACAAGGAACCCTCCCGATACACTACTACCTTGCATTATCGGTTATCAAAATCCGTTAGGTCCTCCGTCCATAGTATATACCTCTTTATTCCGTCCCTTGACAGAAAAATTACAATTTATCCCGTAATTATGCTTAACAAAGAACGTTTCACCAATTTCACTATCGTCCTGTATTGGTTGATGGTAATTACATTCTATAAACCTCGAATACATACAATCGGAATTCTCGAAATTCCCTTCCCTTATAATAGGGGTATAACTATTAACTCCCACATCTCTAAAGGATAAATATAACAATGCACTCTTCCTATCACTAAGTCCGAAGTGCCAAACATAATACTGCGTCAAATCTTTTCGCTCAACGGTAAGTCCCGATACATACCGAATCATACTGACAAAGTCTATACATACATTGGCATCGAATATCTCGAGCCCACTATCTCCTCCGAAGTCTCTTAGATAGATAATATAAGTGCAAGTCCAACCTTCTTACAAGTAAAGCCTCGTCAAAACAAACATAAAACATGTTGCACCAATGTAACTACTCCGACAGCCTTGCAATAAATGCCCACTATCATACTACCCATTTCTATAACATTTTAACAAAGATAATATCATACTCGTGTATCGCATCACTACAACGAGTAACCTCAATAAATTATAAAACACTGTTAACATACTCATTCATCCTCCGCGGATAGCACTAAAGAAGAATCCCGCTACACTAAGGAGAATATTCACATAATAGTAACATTCATAATTATATGCATTAAGCTCGTCTCACATGCTAATCTAGAAATGAACAAAATATGGTGACTCGCTCGTGTCACACAAACACGCCGCATCCTCTCAGGATACAACTTATACTTCCATCCTGGCAATCGTCTTGACTGCACAAATGGTTTTCGGACGTAACACGTCTACCCAATCCAAAACAAAATTATTTTAATCGTTGCCTTACTAGGCACCGTATTCCTGTCCTTTTCGCATTTTGGAACATATTATCGTGAGCGATCTCACTCCGCACAAAATACCTCAACACATAATCCACTTACCACCTGTCCTACTAACCAGGTTAGGATTGTCCTTCTCTCGGACTTTAGTAGACTCGATTCCTGTTAGTTATACCGGTTGTACCCTTAGCTTTTTAGGCCATAAAGATCATGTTACTATCTATAATAGTACTTACTGAATTTACCATCACTTGGTAAGAATTTAACTATATGAAACATTTAAATGGTTTTCCTGATTTGTATCCACATCCTTTTGTGGTGTTATACCACCACCGTTGTATTCAGTCTTATTCTCGACTAAATTCTTCGATTCCCTTAACTCCCCCCATAAAGAAGCGTTATCATCTATCTTGACTAAATGTGACAATGTCAACCTCTGAATCGGTCGTCCATCAGAATTACCTCTTTGAGTGTTATCAACTATTTCTACGTGTCGATCTCCCACTCGGAGTTGTTTCCCCCCACTTGTATCTACATCTTCCGATACAAAATTCGCTAACGGTTAAGATTCATATTCATGAATGGACCCCTGACATGCCCTCTCTCGATGAGTTCAGAACCACATTTGCTTCTAATCCTGAACAGTTAAGGAAGGAACATACGGTCATCACTGTGCGTAAGGTTCTCCTATAGGCATAGCATTCCATTTACAAAATTGATGGTTGACTCCAACCATTATAACTTCGTCCCGAAAGACAAGAATTTTTTTTCTAAATTTTCACTTTCAGTTTGCCACATTTCGTCCTATATTTACGCCTTTGGATACTTTACCCTCCTTTGGTAAACACATACAATTTTTGCGTTTCTAAAATTTCCCACCGACAGTCTCTACCCATTTTTGTAATACGTTGGGTAAGTTTACCCTCGCACCTCATTTGACTATAACAGCATTTGAAAATCATCGTTGCACCTTAGTCGCCTTTCTAGTCGTGGCTTCTCGTGCCATAATGGAGGTGACCTCGACTACGTTCATCATCCTTGGATATATTTCATAATCTCAACTGAGCCTTGCCTCCTGACGTACGCTTAACGGTCCTCTTCTGACATCCGTCATCACTCGGCACACTCACACATCTGAACGAAATTAGAATTCACTAATGTATACACATTATAGCAGGAGAACGAAATCTCGTCAAAGGAATCGACAATCTTAAACATAGGGCTCTATAACAAACAAAGCAACGATGAAAGCATAATAAGCCGTACAGATACTAAGGACACTAGAACCTGATGCTCTGATACCACCTGTGACACCCCGCCTAATTAAATACTGGGCAATCACTCCTTTATTAAATTAAATCAAGGTGAACAGTTGGTCCATTCTTAGCATCATTGTCGAAAATAAATTTTTCCAATTTAACACCCTAATTAATTAAGCTAAGTGTCAAAACCATTTTCATACATACTTTCCAAATTTTATTTAAAGAAAAATCATTTATTTTATTAACAACATTCAATAAGTAAGAATCACACCACATTAAATTCTGCAACATAATCCAATTAATTTAATACATTCTTCAATCGAATGTCAACATACGAAATCTAAAGTCACACATCCAAACTGAATAAATCCCATAGTAACAATACTGGAAATAACTGAAATACAAATGTCAAATAACAACGGAATAATGGAAAGAGCTACACATGCCCAACTAAATGAAAGTACTAAGAGTGGATCCGAATGAACGAAGTCGTCTAATCAAGAGACCTGCAACTCCCACCTAAGCTGCAGCGCGTTCCTTCCAAGAGATCCTAAGCAAGACGCCCCTGTGGCTGGGCACCTGTAATACATACATATATATACAAGAGAGGGAGAGAGAGAAAAATGGGTCAGAGCCCGATAGTGTATATGATTTAAAAATTATTTAGCAAGTATTTAAATTGATACAGGCCAATGCAACAACATATTAGTGCGACACTCCCTTGAGAAATTCTCACCTCTCTTCTAATGTGCACACCTATCGCACTAACCTTCCCAACGGTTTGTCTTATCATTTTATCACACTAACCTTCCCAACAATTTAGCTTATCACAAATTACTCATAAGATTTTAAAACCAAACAATATCATTGTTTAAAAAGATACTTCCAATTAGTAGCACAACTCTCGTTTTAGCTTCATTAATTTATAAAGTTTCCCAGTGTCATATTATACTTTTCAAATAAGTATTTTCGATTTATAGTCCAGAATTATTTCTCACATACCATATCACAGCAACAGTTTAAATTTCCCAAATTTCAGATATATATATTAAGCACTCGTATAATATATACATTCTAACAACACCAACATACAAACTATGGTGCATGCATACTCTGCTATCAAATCACCGTATCGCTCACACTAAGGGATATACAAGTTCGTAATCACTCTCAAACTGTATCAACATATATACACAAACAAGATTGAGGCGAAGCATAGATTCCAAGTCTCTAAGAGGTAAGTACATACCCTCACGTCTCTTAGGACCGTCTAAACTATCATTCCGATAGCCTGTACCAAGAATATCTATCTCCTAGGGTACGACTCAGTATCCCCCATAAGGCAACACAGGATAAGATCGTCCCAGCGCGGTAACCTCAGGGATAGCAAGTAGCGCGGGCATGATTTTCACACGTACATAATATATGCATACACAATCATATAAATATACCCCTTGTTATCGTATCGGTATAGGTTTCTCTCATCACCCATAATTACAATATTTATCCTTAATTTTCCCATTAAGTATTTCGTATAAGGGTTCGTGTCTAACCTTAACTCGAAGGGCTTTTCCCATTTACTACGTGACACTCGTGGGCTCTAACTTCCCAAGTATAAAATTCAGTAAGTATTCTCTTAAGGTTCCAACGTAACTCTCTTACGCACCTCTCCTTTTAATACATAAATTCATCGACCCTTAAGTAATTATCCCAAAAATGCAAATCCTCATCTCCCATTAAAGGTCCCCAATATTTATTCATATAACATACTGGTCTTCCTTATCTCCCAAAACATTCTATTAAGGATGTCCAAGAATTATTTCAAGATAAATTAAGTTTAACTCATTTAACAAGGGAAATAGGAGTCTGCCAGGAAGGGTCGATCGATCGAGGTTTGGGGCTCGATCGATCGAGCCTTCGATCGATCGAAACTCTAGGCTCGATCGATCGATCAAGCAGGTATTTCGATTTCTGCAGAATTACAGTTACGGGTTCTACCACCTATCTTCATCCAAATCCATATTTTCCAAACCCAAATGTCCCAAAAATTCTACTACTAACATTATATCAATATACCAGATATTTCCAACGTAAGGCATGAGTATTTCTATCATTTAAACATGGTTTATCAACGCAAAGTTTTATCTAATTATCAAGAACCCTAGAATTTTCTTAAACAGGTTTCTAACAAATTTTCTCCAGAATTTCCTTCTTATAATTATCAAAATTTCATGGTTAAATTCCTCTACATGGCAAGGGTTTCCAGAATCATCATATAAACCAATACTACATGGATTTTCCTATCACAAATTGGGTTTTCTTCAATTAAAACTCAACCTAATTACTCCTTAACTAATATGAAAGACGCATCAACGAAATAAGAAAGATAAACACTTGCTTTGGATTTTTTTTTGGTATGCTGATTTACGGCTAATTTTGGTGTGGTTGCGTTCCTCGTCTCGCGATCTACGCGTTGGTGGTGGCGGCGGCGCAAATCGTTGAGTTTTGAGCCTTGAAATTGCTTGAGAGCTCTCTCCTCTCTTCTTCAATGGCCGTTCTAGGTTTTGGGAATTCTAACCCTAGGTGACAACCTCAATATCACATATAGCCCCTCTAATTTTCGTGGGTTTAATTACCCATAAATGTAAAATGACCAAAATGCCCTCCTAGGTTACTAATTAGGCCTAAAAACGCCCCGAGACCCAAACTACACCCCCGGGTACACTTTTCTGACTATCTCGACCCTTCCGTATGCGTTGGCGCACTCAAAACGACCATACGGGCAACTTATAAAATATACACTTTTATTAATTCACATTTAGTCCCGACACGACACAGGCGCGTCCCGACTTAAATTTCCACAATTGTCATTTTATTCACACGTCACAATATTATAAAAATAAACCTCATATATTACTATACTCATCCAGTAATATTCAACAAATAACAATTTCCAATAATTACTAACTCTTGTCACGCTAGTAAATATTTAAAACATCATTTCGGATTAAAAATTAAATTAATTTATCTCAATTAAATTTAATAAATCCCATAATTTTAAAAGCTATAAAAATACGGGGTATTACATTCAGATCCTTTTCTAAGGTATGGCACCTGGTGAGGTGGCACCGTGAGTGGCCTTTTGTAGTCGGGTGAGTAATTTGCATATTCGTTGGATGAGACCAGCGAACAATAGGTTCCTTGGACTTGGTGGGGTCCTGGAACATTTCCTTAATGATTGGGATTTTGACCCATATGCTTTGAAGGGATACGCCTATGCGAGGAGAAGTTGAGTAATGTTGGGGTTAAGCCATTTAGCGTTGGTGTAGGCATCCCCGAGCAGGGATGTAATGCGATTCCGGATGTAAGCCTATTTACGCCGAGTCACGTGGGTATCGTCTTCCGTCGTAGGAAGATAGGATCGATAGTTCGTGAGGAATGCTTTGGGTCAGGTTAGAACACGAAGAATGTAGACTGAGTTCGATAGTGATGACCTTAGTCCGAGTCCAATTGGGATGCAACAATATTGAAAGGTTGTGGAGAGTGATAGAATGATAGTTTTGGATAGTATACCCATTTATGCGATTAGGTTATGCCCGAATTTGGAGGGAAAATTCCCTCATAAGGGGGGAGTATGTAACAACCCTCGCTTTTAGGAGACTCATTTTATATTAATTTACCTCATGAAGTAATTATATAAAATGTTGGGAACTGGAGTAAATATTAATTGAATGAGTTAAAAGTTAATATTTACTAGATTGATGCATATTTACTGTATATGAAAGTAAATATCATCATGTTTTATGTTTTATAGTGTCATGTGTTTTAAATGACATTATGGTTTAAATAAAATCGGAACTGAAAATAATTCATAAAATTACTGAATGCCAGTTTAGAGGGTGTAGTTAGTCCCGGAAGGCGTGAAACAGTCAAAATAAGTGCCATATTGTATTTTTAGGTTCCAGGCACTTTTGACAGGTTTTAACTTGAATGTGTATTTGGGAGTCATTTTAATGTGGTATTAACCATTTAAGTTGGGGACTTTAGACTTAAGCCACGATTTTAAGTCTTGCCCCTTATTTCATTTCTCATTTGTGTGTGTTACCAAACTTAGAGAGAGAGAGAGAGAGAGAGAGAGAGAGAGAGAGAGAGAGAGAGAGAGAGAGAGAGAGAGAGAGAGAACAAGAGAACAAGAGGAGAAATGAGAGAAATTGGAGATTGAAGCTTGGATTTGCATCTACTACAAAGAAATCTGAGATTTCAACCTTAAGGCAAGTTTTCTACTTGCTAATATATGATTTAAGATGAGGAAATTGTGTGATAGTTATGTATTTGCATTTATGGATCAAAAAAGGGATTTTGTGGTAATCTAGCCCTAATCATGGTTTATGTTGATGAAATTATGGATATTAATGGTTAATAATCATGTCAAATGATTTGGGGTAGATTTATGTTGATGAATGTGTGTAAATATGGAGTAGGAATTAGTTTTGGCAAAAACCTAGGGTTTATAACCCGTAAGCCATTCTTGGCAAATTCGCAGGGGCAAATCGATTCATCCCCTGGGCGAATCGATTCGCATAGGGTCGGTTTCTAGGCCTTCTTGGAACGAATCGATTCAGGTCCAAGACGAATCGATTCGGAAGTTTACAGAAGCCTAGGTCTTTGATTCCGAACCGATTCACTTTTTGGGTGAATCGATTCGGTCCTTCAGCGAATCGATTCGTTTTCCTGCTGTTTTTGAGTTAGTTTTTATAACTCAATTCCAATCCATTTTCTTTAGGTTTAGGGCCTAGGAACCATCTTGTATGAAGTAAATTTAGAGTTCTAGAGTCCTAGATGAGTGGGGAAACTATCCTAGATTAGGATTGGGTTATGTGGGGACTTTTTCGGGGATATGCCAATTGATGTTAGGGCATTCTTTTCTTCTAGTTGATTATTATGATACTAGGAATTGTAATATTATGTTTGGGAGACTTTAGAAGCTAAATTGAACTATGTTGGACTTGATTCTTAGTAGTATAACACCATAAAAGAGTGTTAGGTGAATTAAATTGGGAGTTCATTTATTCTTTGAGGTTATAATGACGATATAAATTATCGTATGGCTCCGGATAAAAAGGTGAATTATTTACAAAATGTAAATGATTATGGTTTCGGATAAAAAAGATACCTATGTATGAATAAGGGTGAATGAAAATGAAATGGAAATGGTAATAATTATGGTAAATGCTAATTTACTTCATAATAAATTTGGTAAATGATAATTTACTTAGACACACCTCTCTAAATGCCATCATAAGGGAAGTTCGCGCGCGAGGTGAAGCCCCCTGGCTAGTGAATGTAGGGTGGATATAGTCCTAGGCCATATGAGCGATATGTTATGTTTGTTACGCTAGTGAGGAGATAATGGGTGTGGTCTTGACTCTCCCGTAGGCATATGGCCACTTCCCAATGTCTTGCGTTATAGGTGCCCAGGATGCCTTGTTTGATAGGCCCCTGGAAGATGATGGTCATTTAGGGGCGCATCCAGTGGGAAAACTCGGAGGGGCGGTCTTAGAATCGTTATATGCATAAAAATATAACAATTCATAATCAAGTGGGACTTGATGTGTTGAGATATGCCATAAAGAGCATGATGAAGTGCCATAAAGATCACAATGAAATGCCACAAAGAGCATTTATTGATGATGATATTCCTGATAAGGAATGGGATGCCATAAAGAGCATATGATTGAGATAAAAGCCATAAAGAGCTTAAAATTTTGATTATATTTTCCTGTTAAGGAATGGAACGATAAAATGAAATAATGTTTTGATGAAAGATTTTAAATAAATGTTAAGCATTGTTATTCTCTTGTTTAATTGAATTAGATTCATGATTAATTAATATTGTCTTAACTTATGCTTCAAATTGTGTAAGTAGATTCATATTCATATTTAGTCCTGATTTACCATTCATAACTGTCATACCCTTTATTCACCAGGTAATCATATAAAACCGGGCCCTGACCCGTTCATATTTCTTGTTGTGCATGCATCTTGTATTTGCTCAGGTGCTCCGCCGCAAGGACACCTGTTCTGACTTTCCAAATCTGGAGAATTTTGGTGAGCCGTGATGCTTTGCGGGTATTACGGCACATATTGAAATAGACGCCATCATTCTTGTACTTTATCTAAGGTTGGGTCTTTTACTCGGGCGTGAGGCCCAAGCTTTTGTAATTGTCTAATGTAATGTATATTGTAAATTATTAGACTTGTTTAATATTCTTGTATAAATATGTTGGACGACATCATATTCTGTCCCTTACTGTATATTTTATGCGTATGTAATATTATATGTACTGGGTTTTCCACCTTCTTTTTAAATTGGTTTGTTTAAATTCTTTCCTTAACTTTAAAATCAAAATTTTTGGCAACCCGTTTTTCTGAAATATGGAGTGGTTATCCTGTTTACTTTTTATTTTGTTGTGATGTTGAGTATGATTCCATCCATGATTCCTATTATATTGGAGTATCGGGCTGGCCACCCCTTATTTCGGATCACGGGTTGTCAAAATATATTATGAGCAGTACGTCGAATCTTAACTCGTTATGATCAAATGAGTACACATATCTGACAGGACCACTAAAAGCAAAAATAATTTGGCAAAATATATTTGAAAAATACTAATAGGAAAGTAGTGAGAAAAGTAAAGTGTGGAAAATAAGGACTCAAATCCGAAGATAAATCTGGGATGCCTACGTATTCGGAAATCGGCATCAAAGTCCATGTAGTTTTAAATAACATAAGGGTGGGATTTAACCCATTAATCCAAAACTATAGTTTTTTTTTTATTTTGATTTGTGGATAAATGTGCACAAGTGATGAAATATATAGAAATGTAAGAAAACAATAATTTGGGGTTTGTAGATTAAAACATCTTTTCTTTATTTATGAAAGAAAGTTTTGTGAGTGAATAAAAACTAAATAGGGTGACTAGGGGTGATTAAGTAGAAATTAAATGTCAAAATATGCTAAAAGTGGTTAAGGGTAAGAAATGACATTAGATTAGTAATCCTTGATGGATAGAATGCAGACCTTATAAATAACTTGAAATATGATTTTGGAGAAATGTGGGATCAATATGATTGATGGTGTAATGGTTGAAAAGTGGTGGTGAAAGGTGAGGTGAGAGTGAGGTAATAGAATGTTGGGGAGAATGTATAGAAAGGTATGTTTTGAAAGAATGTGCACTAATTTCGAGGAAAAGAACTTGAACAATGAGGCCAGGATTTTCTTAAATTGGAAAACCTAAATTGGACAAAAGACTAAGCTATCCCTAGGGGGTATTTCGATCAGTGTAGCCCTTGTCCTATTGATAGGCAGGCCTTGCAGACTTGGCGACCATGTAAAATACCCTATGCCTATATGTTGGCCGGAAGTGTGCCTATAACCCATTGAAAAATGGATTTTCCGAAAAATAACTGTAAAATGGAAATCATAAATCCGTTTCGCGCATGGACGGGACCGTTGGAAAGAAGATTGAGATCTCTCTCAAATTTCATTGAGAAACTCTCAATTTTTAGAGTTAACCAAAGTCAAACAGAGCTCAGGATGTGCACTAACCTCTAGTTTAGGATTTCAAGGTAAAAATGCAACAAGATGCGAACCATAAGTTCGATTCGCACATGGTATGGACCGTTGGAAAGGGGATTTAAATCCTTATGAAATTTCATTGAGGTAATCTTAGGTTTGAGAGTTTAAAAGGTCAAATGGAGCTCGAGATGCATCCAGTGAACTTTATGGTAAAAGGGGCGTTAAAATTTAACAAGTTGATATAAAAATTCCTCATCCGGGGACCGAACATTTTAACACTTAATTTAAAAGAATTACAAACCTTAAATTTTAAAATACAATGGTACTGTGATTAATTCCTTGTTTTGTGGAGGAAATATGATGTTAAAGTGAGGAATTTATCACCTCGTAATTTTAAAATACTGAAGGGATTGTTGTCTGAATAAGTTTGTTTTCCTCCTTAGTTAGAACAATATCCAAAATCAGTTTTGAGTTCTTGAAATTTATTCTAATTAAGAATTTTTACTTTAAGACAAAAATAAGTGAGTGAAACGTTTTGTCCATTGTCTAAAACATTGAATAATCATTGAAAACAATATTCTTTAATAAAATAGGCGAGAATTAACTTTTAAATAAATTTTAATTTGGCATCCCTTTACTGCCAATTAGAATTAATCATGTTGAGCATCATAATTTTCTTGGAAAGTGATATTTCTCATTGGGAGATGAAATCATCTTACCTTAAACTAGATAGTTTTTTCGTATTTTAATTATGTTATTTGGACAGTCCAAAAAACCTTTGTCTAACATTATCATAAAAAATAGTCTATATTTAAAATAGTCTTATATTAAAAATTTCTATAAGATTGAATATTTTCAATAGTAAAGCTATGTTCAAGTTCAAAATTATGATATACGATCATAACCATTTTCCTTTTAAAATTTATATCAGAAACATAATTGTATAAGCTAATAGGAATTATTCCATGATTGAGGAAAATATATTCTTATATAAACATAAAATATTTTAGTAAACTCAAAATAAATCCCTCATAATCATGTTTAGAAAATGTATCTTCAAAGGTCATCGAGGGTATTTTGAAGATCTAAATGATGAATTGATTCCAAAAGAACATAAGAAAATGAATCCTAAAAATTATAGTTCGTGTTGTAAGGCATCCCTCTTTTGAATTAGAACTATTTTTCGTAGCACCCTAGCTTTTGAAAAATCAAATGATTGTCACTGTTTTTTAATGACACAATATAATTCACAGAATATAGTGTTAAAACATATATGTTACATGTTGGGTACTTATATGAAAACGATAACTCACATCTTAGTCTCTAACATTATGAGATCGAGTAAGTGTGCAACACTAATTTGCATCAACTTAATGCTTAATCTTATTAGGCGTGTAAGAGCAAGTATAATATTTTCTCATCATCTATTTTAGCTTCATCATCATGAACATTATCGAGAGCTTCACGTGAAAACATGTTAGTGAGCGAGCAATAATTAAATATCAAACGAGTTAAGATCATTGATCGAGCGGAAAAAGTGTGCGCGTGTAAAGTGCACAATCGTCGTGTGTTTCGCCGCCGCGATACAAAAGAACCTAATATACTAATACACTTGACAAGCAAGCACAACGGTAAGTCGGGTATCGAAAATCCACAGGGAGTGATTGAATTTTAGATGTTAATTGTTTTACTAATTCAGGAATAAAAATGGTGTAAAAGAAATAATAAAAGGTGATGTGTGGTTATGGTGACAAAAGAAAAGAGAAGTTAAAGCTAAAATAAAGGAAAGCGAGGATCGGGATCGCATTCCACCACACGGGCTAAACAACTACTAATTAGAATTACGGTTCGAAAACATTTAATCGAGCATATTCAATTAAGCATAAACATCACACAAGAAGGAATTTAACCCAAAGTTGCGAGATTAAACATTTAACTGAAAATGGTCACACGTGGATTAAATTCGAATTGTCGCTATAAACACTAAAGTTGCATGACAAATAAAGTTAAACGCATAACAATCCAACTTTAATACACGCGGTTCCAATTAAACGCAATTTTACACAAAACCTAATTTTTTAGGTCCAAACCCGAAAATGGCGGAAATGAAATCCCGACCCTATTTATCTAAGGGCTAGACATGAATGAAACTAATTAACAAAGCAATAAACTAATTAAGCAAGAAATGAATAACTAAACTAATTAACAAAGCATGAAATTAATCTAGAAAGCAAGGAAATAATGAAATACAACTATATTAATTGGTAGGGGAGATGAATAGTTAACTTACAATCCAAATGGGGTGTCAAACCAAAGAGAAATGAAGAAGAACCATCCAAAACCCTCAAAACCCTAACTAAACTAACCTAAAAAACGTTCCCCCACTTCATACAAAGTTTTCCCTTATATACTTAACCAAAAACCAACTTAAAAATACAGAATTTCGGACTTTTACTGTAGCCGAATCGATTCGGAAATGGTCCGAATCGATTCGGAAACAGGGGAATTTCAAACTGCAATTCTGCAGCAGGGGCGAATCGATTCGGTTTTGGGCCGAATCGATTCGCAACCTACAGGTCTGAATTCTGCAATTTTGTACTGTTTTACGGAAAATGCCGCCATTTCTTCGTTATAGCTCGGAATGAGGCACGGTCGGAGGCTACGCGAAGATAACTCAGAGGACTACAACATCCAAGAAGACATTGGGCCAAAAAGCCAAAATATGAAATGACTAAAATGCCCTTGAATGTGACCTTGAGTGTACTTTTCATGTCAAAACCATCCTAAAAATGCCATAACTCCATCGATACAACTCGGAATCATGCACCGTTGGCGGCCACGCGAAGAGAAATCAGAGGGCTTCAACTTCTGTGAAGAGCTCGGGATTCAAACCCGAATGCTGGAATGACTAAAATGCCCCCGAAGCTGCAAAAGTCGACGAAACATTTCCGGAAAGCGTCCGAACTTCATACTAAGCATCCAAATACCTACAAAAGCTCAATTAACCCCTGCAAAACATGTTAACATAGAAATCCGAGGTTGTTTGGTTAACGAGCATAAATATAGGGATTAAGATACCCGAGGGGGCTAATAACGCGTAGGTTAACGGGTGAAATACGCAATATTTGCGTCGTATCACACCCCCTAACTTACACATTGCTAGTCCCTAGCAATGAAATAGGAAACAACAAGAACTACAAGAAAACCAAAAGCAGGAGAAGTACAAAAGTATGGTATAAAAGCATAAGGCCACTTTCGTGGGCGATTCGATTGCATTTAGCGTATGCAATAAGCCGTTAAACCTCTAGGTTACCCTAGTGGACGAGTGTCGTCTCGTGAGGGTTTCAGGGATGAAACCCACAAACATCATATGGTTTCCTCAAAATATGCCCAACCCAACATGGGACAAACTCAAAAACAACGAAAAAGATTTCAAACATGTTATTAGCATATTGAACGAATTCAAGCTAAAGTCCGTTGTTATTAACAAGTTGAATGCACCTCATAAAATTGAAACTTTAAAAGTGGGAGGGGGGAAAGCAAATGCATAGTGTGATTTGGTGAAAAACTTATATAAATCGGATACTAATCAAAGCAAGCATACATTCAATCCTCACGGGCATTACGCTCAACAAATGAAATCACTCGGAATGGGAGGTAATACACGGGACATGCGGGCATAAAGAGTAAATGTAAATGGAAACTATGCCGCACACATGTCACAGAAGAAGAACGGTATATAGGAAATGAAAAACTTGCAATCTCAATGAAAGATACCACACACTAAAAGAGGCGAAATGCATTTTCACAGATTATCACAACTATTATGACTTTTGAATTACATCAACCTAAGATCACATAGGACTTGTAATAGGGTTGTAATGTAGGATAGGCTAGGGTACGAAATGAAGGAATGTATGTACGGATTCAAAGTGTTCGGGATGAAAACTCGGGATAATGGGAGAATGCGTGCAATAACAAAATTGGAAAAACAAGTTCCAAAACGGCATTAGATATATCATCGGGGAGAGTAATCAAAGCTTATTGAACTATATACACAACATATACAACTTTCTCTTTCTTTTCTTTTCTTCCTTTTCTCATTTTTTCTTTTGTTTTCTTTTTCTTCTTTTTCTCATTTTTCTCTTTTGTTTTCTATTGCTTTTTGCTTTCTCTTTTTCTTCACTTTTTTCACTACTTTCTTTTTTTTTCAAACTCTCATATGCCTAAAATTGCAACTGCAATACAACAACAACATTCAATCCCAAGTAACATTCCAAACAAAGGTATGGAAAGTGTATGTATGGCTTAAAACTCCAATTTGGAGTTGGTTATGGGAATGGGGTTTATGAAAAGAAAGGCTATATTTAGGCTCAAAGGGGTTAACGAGGGTAAACATATAAGGGTGAGGTCAAGGTCAATATGGGTGATATAAAAAATATGGCCTATGATCATTTCACAAAGTTTACGCAATTCTCAAGTCAAAATAATATTAGAAAATCATGATCAAGTAACACATTTCAAGAATGAACTCAATTAATGAACGATCAATGAAAGAATAGTGAGATTATCAACGAATTCAACGTTTTCAATGAGAAAAGAATAGTGTATAACACTCACAAACGACGAAAGGTACAAAGCTTACTCGGTGTAAGTATATACAATGCAACAAAAGATTCCCAAGTTATAAAAATCTTAAACCAAATCAATATGACAACGAAAGTGCATATGCTCATAGGATAAAGTTTAATTCATGAAGTTATTCACAATATCAATGATTTGAGGACTAAAGTCTAATAACTTCTAAAATCGAGAACATGCATCATTGAGTTGTCTATTGGATCGGGCAATTATTGAAATTTATCACTGGAAACAAGGCAAAATACCCAACAAAGGAGAAAAAAGAAAGAAAATATTTTTGAAAATTTTCAAATTTTTCACAAAAAGGCATACTTAGTAACTAAATGTGAGCAAATCCATGGACTACACATGAAATGGATAGAATATCCTACACCCCCTAACTTAAATGTTGCATTGTCCTCAATGCGCATTAAGAACACAACACAAAGAGAGGAAAAGAACGATATTACCCAAAATTGGAGCGATCTCCATAAGCACGAGTCCAAAGAATCTACAAAACAAGTTAGTACCGAGCATAGCAAAAACAAATAATAAAAAGTTAACTAATTACATTAGACTAAATTAAAAAGGAAGGAAAAAATAAAAAGCTAACTATATACAACCTACTATTTAGACTTCACACTAACTATACACTAGAAGTGTAAATAGTTGAGGGTCCACCCAAAAAGGGATTTGACTTTGAAAGATCAACGGTGGACCCTCCAAAGCGAACATGCCTCCCGAAAGATATGAATTCCGTTTGAACAACGGAAGGCATGTGGGTGGTGAAAAAAGTGAACCATCGCCAATTTGAAATTTTGGGCGGACGATGGGGGATTTTGATAATAAGGGGGAAAGGTACACTAGAGATCCAAGAAAAATCGATTCATCTCCCAAAGGTTTTTCAAATGGAATGGGAGATAGTGCACACACGGGGATAGGTTCCATCGTAGCAAACAAAGTCGGCAAAGAGTCCTCGTCGGCAAAAAGTGTAGAAGTTTTAATAGTTTCTACCGACTCATAGGAATCAACCGGTAATTCTAATGGTTCAATGACGGAAAACGTATATGGTGATGAAACAAATTCAATCTCAATCGACTCATTGTCGGAAGGAGATTGAATTTCAGAGGAGAAAGATGCACATTCGATGAGAAATTCTTTGAAAAATTGAGGTGAAACACAAGTTTCCACATCCTCGTTGTTTTGTGCAAAAGAATTCATCTCATCGCAAAGTGCACCGAGTCTCATTCCAGCATCATTTAAGCTTTCCAAACCTTGGGAGTAAAGAAGCAAAGTTTCTTCCAAAGTAGGCTTCCTTGGCTCAAGAGCCTTGGACTCCCCATTTGGTTGAAACTCGTCTTCGAAAGTAATGAAATAAGAATCGTCATTGGATTCGAATAATGAATCCAACTCAAGCTCCCAATAACGATTTTCATTCCGATAAATGTTTTCAAGTCTTTCATTTTCAAGAAAATCTTGAAAATGGAAAACTTGAAAACTATCCCCAAAGTATGAATCATTAGAATAACCGTAATAACTATAATAGTAGGACATGATTACCTTGTTGTTGAAAGATGGAGAATCCAAGAAATAAAGTGAGCAACCGCGAATCAAAGTTTCTTAGCGCTCAAAGTATGCAAATCCTGCAAAAAAGGTTAAAACAAAGAATACAAATACAAAAGGAAAAATACTACGAATAATAAAACAATTACTATCTAAAACAAACTCCCTGGCAACGGCACCATTTTTGATCGAGCGGAAAAAGTGTGCGCGTGTAAAGTGCACAATCGTCGTGTGTTTCGCCGCCGCGATACAAAAGAACCTAATATACTACTACACTTGACAAGCAAGCACAACGGTAAGTCGGGTATCGAAAATCCACAGGGAGTGATTGAATTTTAGATGTTAATTGTTTTACTAATTCAGGAATAAAAATGGTGTAAAAGAAATAATAAAAGGTGATGTGTGGTTATGGTGACAAAAGAAAAGAGAAGTTAAAGCTAAAATAAAGGAAAGCGAGGATCGGGATCGCATTCCACCACACAGGCTAAACAACTACTAATTAGAATTACGGTTCGAAAACATTTAATCGAGCATATTCAATTAAGCATAAACATCACACAAGAAGGAATTTAACCCAAAGTTGCGAGATTAAACATTTAACTGAAAATGGTCACACGTGGATTAAATTCGAATTGTCGCTATAAACATTAAAGTTGCATGACAAATAAAGTTAAACGCATAACAATCCAACTTTAATACACGCGGTTCCAATTAAACGCAATTTTACACAAAACCTAATTTTTTAGGTCCAAACCCGAAAATGGCGGAAATGAAATCCCGACCCTATTTATCTAAGGGCTAGACATGAATGAAACTAATTAACAAAGCAATAAACTAATTAAGCAAGAAATGAATAACTAAACTAATTAACAAAGCATGAAATTAATCTAGAAAGCAATGAAATAATGAAATACAACTATATTAATTGGTAGGGGAGATGAATAGTTAACTTACAATCCAAATGGGGTGTCAAACCAAAGAGAAATGAAGAAGAACCATCCAAAACCCTCAAAACCCTAACTAAACTAACCTAAAAAACGTTCCCCCACTTCATACAAAGTTTTCCCTTATATACTTAACCAAAAACCAACTTAAAAATACAGAATTTCGGACTTTTACTGTAGCCGAATCGATTCGGAAATGGTCCGAATCGATTCGGAAACAGGGGAATTTCAAACTGCAATTCTGCAGCAGGGGCGAATCGATTCGGTTTTGGGCCGAATCGATTCGCAACCTACAGGTCTGAATTCTGCAGCTTTGTACTGTTTTACGGAAAATGCCGCCATTTCTTCGTTATAGCTCGGAATGAGGCACGGTCGGAGGCTACGCGAAGATAACTCAGAGGACTACAACATCCAAGAAGACATTGGGCCAAAAAGCCAAAATATGAAATGACTAAAATGCCCTTGAATGTGACCTTGAGTGTACTTTTCATGTCAAAACCATCCTAAAAATGCCATAACTCCATCGATACAACTCGGAATCATGCACCGTCGGCGGCCACGCGAAGAGAAATCAGAGGGCTTCAACTTCTGTGAAGAGCTCGGGATTCAAACCCGAATGCTGGAATGACTAAAATGCCCCCGAAGCTGCAAAAGTCGACGAAACATTTCCGGAAAGCGTCCGAACTTCATACTAAGCATCCAAATACCTACAAAAGCTCAATTAACCCCTGCAAAACATGTTAACATAGAAATCCGAGGTTGTCTGGTTAACGAGAATAAATATAGGGATTAAGATACCCGAGGGGGCTAATAACGCGTAGGTTAACGGGTGAAATACGCAATATTTGCGTCGTATCAATCATCATTAAAATCATCGAGAAGGTATATGATTTTGATTATGCATAAACATTTTATTTAGGTGCTTCTTTTATGAAATGTACGAGGGTGTTTGTTAAAATGATTTTTCAAAAGAAAAATATTTTTATTTTTTAAGTCGTTTGAACGACTTTATGTCTTCGTTCGAATGAGATTAAGAGTTTGTTCAAACGAGCTTCAAATGAATATAAAAGGACTTTGTTATGTTCAAAGAAATTATATCGTTCGAATCTCATTCGAAGATAAATCTAACAGTAGTGGCTCTATGTTCAAATACGATTTGCTTTGGTTCGAATGAAATCCTATTTTTGTTCAAATGAGGTGATGTTTTGTTCACACGAGACTTCTTGATATTTGTGATGCCTCAAAATATGTGTTTTTAATAAAATGGGTCTTTGGATCAGTTTTTTTAGAACTTTTGGTGAGATTTGTTTTTCCATACATATCCAAAAGGTTTCCAAATCCTAGTTTGTTTAAAATTATTTTATTTTCCGAATCAAACCCCTTGAATGATTTATTGAGCTCTATCAAACCTTAGAAGAACACCATACATGTTCATACCATTGTAGAGTGGATTCTCTATTATTCATATTGTGGAGTTGATAATCTACTGCTGAAGATTGGAATACTGATTCCTGAAGCTGATCGGTGGATACCGAGGCAAGTGGATCTTACCGTGGGGCGGTGCTGGATCGGCATCACTTATTATGAACAAGTTGGATTGAAGACATTATTGCGTCGCTTAGTGGAGCTTTAAGTTTTGTAAGTTTGTGGATGTCTCTCGATAATACCTAGTCGGAAACAATGTTGAAAATAGGTTTTGCCCAAAAGGGATTTTTCCTCATCTCCTGTATTTTGTTTGGTTGGTGGTGGTTTATTCCCATTTAGCTTGAATAACTTGCATGTTCAGGGTCACCTAATTTGAGAGGATAAAATTTGGACTAGACTAAATATGGTTTGTGTATCTGTGACCTACTCTACGACTTATACATATAACTGGACCACTCTTTCACATTTTTTAAATTGTTAACAAAACTTACTTCTATAAGTTACTTAGACGAATCCTGGTGGTTATATGTATAACTAGTATAATAGGCTACCTTTATTTGATGGTACAAATTATGCCTATTGGAATGCCCGAATGATATCGTCTCTAAAGTCGATTGACGAGAACGTTTGGTTTGCAGAATATAGGGGGTGTATTCCTCCAACTGTGACAAATAAGAATGGCATTGGTTTCAATCCAATTGTAATTCAGATTAGGGAAGATTTTAGATGGAGTAATTTTAACACTCGAGGCTTAAGTGAAATATTTAGTGTTGTCACACCCGACGAATTTCATCATATCATGACATGTACCATGTCTGAAAAAGCATGGGATATCCACCAACCCACTCACAAGGGTACTATTTACATGAGAGCTTCTAAAATTCATAATCTCACAACATAATTTGAGACCATCAGAATGTTTTCAATGTGAAACATTTGATCAATTTTATGCATTCATGTGATATTGTGAAATCTAGTTTAAATAGGGTAAGAAAATTCCTGAGGCGAGGGTAGTTAAGAAAATTTTGAGATCCCTTCACTCCCATTTCAGAGCGAAAGTCACGATCCTTAATTCTTTGAAAATATACTTTTTGGTTAGAAGAGCCCGTAGGTGATCTTCAGACTTAGAAATAGATATGTTCCCAAAAAACTAAAAGAAGAAAGAAAAAGTGATTATTTAAAAAGCTCAATACAAGAAGAAAGGAAAATCTTTTAACTCCGATTTCGAAATTCATCTAGATGATCTTGCCCTATTTGCAAAAAAAAAATCAAAAAAATTCTCAAATTTAATGAAATTTTTTTTTCTGAAGTAGAAAACATAAGTTTTGAGAAAGACAAAAATTTTAATGCAAGAAGGAAAGTTTTGGGTAATGATCAATAGAGAGATAGAGATGAGTACCCTATGAATGTTAAATCAGAGAAATGTTATGAGTGCGAAGGAAAGAGACATAAAGCCCATGATTGTCCCAATAGGCTTAAGAGACAAGGATGGTCATAGTTGCATATAATGCCACTCTAAGAAATAGTACGTCGAGTCGATGGATTCCGAAGATGAATCACCACATGAACCTATTTTTTATGCGTTCATGGAAAGTCACGTTGGTACTTCTAGTACGTCCCATACTAGTGAGGACATTTTGAAATGTGATAGCCTCGACAATATGTTGAACCATTCTGGAGAGAGTGGGGTGATGAAGAGAATTTGAGTCAGGGATAAAGAGTCCTCAAACACAACAATGCTAATCTTTACAAAGAGTCTTTAAAACCCAAAAAGAAAAATAAAAATTTGAATCTTAGGGTGTTATCTTTATAAAAGGATTTGAAACTTTTAAGAGTGTGCGAGACCTCCATGAGCCAACTTAAAAGGTTGAAAGTTATTGTGATAGGTAAAGAAAAGAGTGACTTGACCAATAAAGTGTCTATTTTTATGAGAGATATGTAAGCATCATTGGAGACTCGTGAAAACTTGAGGCCCTTGTATCCCAACTCGACAAAGATATCGAATGTTCCCTAGAGGTCAAGTTCACTTTAGAGGACACGTCTAATAAGGTTAGAAAGAAGTTCCTATGTCCCACGTTAGGTTTATAAGATAGGCAAGGGATAGGTTATGATGGTGCTTCCACTTCAAATACTGCACCCAATTAGTTCCCGAGTTTGTGATTGATTCTTATGGGCCTCAACCTAACCCACCAAGGAGGGCTCTTCCTAGGCGTTTTAGCCAAGGTAGACCCAAAAAAATATATGTTTGTTTCCATTACAAACAAAGGGTTAACCGTAGGAAGTTTTGTTTCAATCTTGGAATAGTCTCTCACAAATATGCTCCCACACATCACCATAGAGACTTCGCTAGTATTCAAGAGAAAATGGGGTTTTCAGTCAAGAAGTCTCAAGGTTCGATGGAGAAATTCCAAAGGATGTATACTCCTTTTGAGAACCTAGACTAATGATGGAGTTCAAGACTTGTTTCTAGTATAGGGTGTTTATCTTGTTTATATATTTGGTCCATAGAACTAGAATATATCTCTATGTTTATATGTTTTGAAATTTTCAAAAGGATTTTTTATTCGTTTAGAAAACAAAATTAATTTGCAAAAAGATTTTTTTTTTCTAAGGAAAAATTTCCAATTGAGTCAATTTGTTTGTAATTGAGTTAATTCTAAACAAAACATTTTAGTCACAGGTTAGGCTTTGTATTGTCGATCTCGTAAGCCTATGAAATGTTTAATGAAGACCTAGTGACAAATCTTCAAAGATGGATGCGGATCATGTCGTATTTTCATGCCAAGTCTAACTTCACATTTCTCGAGGATCTCGTAGATACGAATGAATTTTAAATATGATCATTGGAAATATTTTTGGGTGTTTATTTTTAAACAAAATCGTTTGGAACTATTTTTAAATTTTTTGGAGGGGGGGGGGGGGAATATTTTTTGGTTTATAAGTTTGTTAGAATGAAATTGAGACTTCATTAGAACGAGTTTAATAAATCATTAGAATGAGATATAGACTTTATTCAAACGAGGTTAAGATGTCATTGGAATGAGCTTTAGAACCTCGTTCGAACATACATCCAACGAACATCAAACGGGCACTCTTTGTTAATAAAAGGCCACTCGTTAGTAGCTCGTGGAAAGTTCATTAGAATGAACTTTGCATGTTTGATCGAACGAGACTGGTTCTCGTAAGAACGAAATAAGAAGTTCAATGGAACGAACCATAAAATTTAGTTCGAATGAACCCGTTGACTCGAAAACTGTATTTTAATATTTATAGGAAAGTTGGACTCAAGTTTTTTTAAAGACGTTTGGCGAAAATCAAATTCTTATTTGTTCATCAAAGTTCCAAAACCCTAGTTTCACCCATTTAGTTTAAAGATCCAAGTTGACGTACTCATATGCTTTGAGATCTTTATGTTAGGCATCAATGTTTTTTTCCTCATCATCTTGAGTTATGAATTATTTCTTTCATTAGACTTTTCACATGTTTGTTATGTTGCGGTGAAGAAGCGGTTTCCATGTTTTGATTTCATGGACAGTTGTTGAGCCTATTAGTGCACATCGAGGCACGTGTGGATTCACATGTTGTGGAAGCTTTCATGGTTGGACTCCTATATTTCACTATGGTGGAGAGATTGAAGATAAAAGAGCATCAAGGCTTGTGACTAAGATGAGTCATCGAGTAAGTCTATCATCTAGTCTTTGTAAAACTTTATCATAGTGATTTGTTTGGCTAGGCTATTCGAAGTTTTTCTCATTTTATGTTTTCCTCAACAGTAGTGTGTTATGGATGTTTTACTTAATTTATCTTCTTATCACCGAGATGCATTTTTTGGGTTGAAAAGATAAAATTAGATAAATTGTTTTTTCACAATAAATGGTTTAAATTTGTGCACAAGTTTTATTGGGTTTACTATTTTTAAAAGTTTTGTCCTTCAAAATTGAAAAATATAAAAATATAATTTTTATTTGTTAGGACAATCCTTGATTAAGCATTGTCGAGCGGGCATTTTCAAATTCGAATCAGTGCTAGAACACTAAGTTGTCGTGTTTAGATCATGTGTTGTTAGGTATGAATTTTGGTGATTTTGATAGTTTTAGAGCACCGATGTTTGATTGGTCAAACTACGCATACTGGAAAATGCATATGAAATCAACACTTAAGGCTATAGATGACTGGGTATAGCAATCGATACTTAATGGTTGGACTCCACCTACTACCTTAGTTGGAGAGAATAGGATATCCAAACCCGTAGAATCATGGAGTGAGACTGAGCATAGTTTAGCAAATTATAACTCATGTGGTTTAAATGATATGTTTTGTTCTATCACCTCGGGGGAGTTTCACCATATTACGACTTGTGAGACATCAAAATAGGATTGGGACATACTCCAACTCACCAACGAAGGAACTAGTGATGTTAAGGCTTCCAAAAAACAAAACCTCACCACACAGTTTAAAACCATTAAGATGTTGGAGAGTGAGGCCTTTGATGAGTTTTACGCCGGATTGTCTGACATAGTTAACTCGTATGTTAACTTAGGAGAGAAAATATCGGACAATAAATTAATCAAGAAATTCTTAAGGTCGTTTCCTGAAATATTTAATTCAAAAGTGATGATTTTGAATTCTTTGGGTAGTTTTGACTCTACGAAACTTAAACACAATGCAAATGACTTATGAACTTATGAGCTTGACATGTTTTCCTACAAAACTCAGAAGAAGAAGGATAAAGGAATTACATTGAAATCCCAAAAGGAGGAAACACCTTTTACGGATGATAAGTCTGATATCGAGTCCGTGGATATGGCCATGATAGCAAAAAATTCAATAAATTTATCTAGATTTATAAGCAATCGAAAGAGGAAAAAAGGGTGATAAAAACATGTATATGAAGGTCGATCACTTCTTTAAAAATCATAATGATAACTGTAAAAGGGATGAGTTAGGAAAATGTTATGGTTGGTAAGGTTATGGATATGGGGTAGCTGAGTGCCCTCATTAATCTAAGGAAGGAGTGCAAGAAACTGAAGGCGTATAATGCCACCCTTAGGTATTGTGATCCAAAAGAGGGACCCGATTCCCCCATTGAGATTAACTTCATTGCATTCATGGCCAGTCATATGTGCCTTGATAAAGAATCTTCCCTTGAAGATAATTCTAAGATTGACAGTTTCGAGGCCATCATTTGTGATCCTTAAGTGAGTGATAGAAGTGTGAATAGAGAAGAGAGAGAGGATGAAGAAGGGGAATAGGAGAGTGAGATCCAAGTTTCCTTTCGTGAGTTGTATACAAACACGTTGAGAGTGAAGAGTACTAACTTGAAGTTGGCAACTAGATTAATGGAGCATGCCATAAGAAAAGATGATAGTGTATTGATTGAGGATCTTTGGGCATATAATAGGACTCTTCAAAGGAAGCTAGTGTACATTTAGGGTGAGACAGATAGACTTCAAGGTTTCACGGAGGTTATGAAGAAAGAGCTTCTAGAGTTTCAGGAGTCTAGGGCTATACTCGAGTCAAGTATAGTTGAGTTAGAGGAGAGATTTGAGAGACTCATTTCTTACCAAATTTGATTTGGAATCTAGTTCAGAAAAATTGGATAATATGTTAGGCACAGTCCAAATCAAAATGACAAATGTAGTATTATCTTCTATGATCAAGATGCGTTTGCTACTAAAGCCAATACCATGTATTTAAAAGAGTTAACCATTGCTAGGAACATTGGTAAAGGTCAACCCTTATGTAACACTTCTCGCCATGTCTATACTTGCACACATTGTGTAAGGAAAGGTCACCTTAGATGTTTTTTCTATGATCTTAAAAATGGTCCAAGAAAGTCTATGAATAAAGTTGCCAAGTTTCCCAAACCCGGAGTGCATCACGTTACACCTATGTGGGTTAGGAAATTGAATTTTGTGGTTTTACATATTAGACTTATTACGCATGAGACTTCCCATGCTATATATAATGGTTGATTGTGTTTTCATGTATGCTTACACTAGATTTTCCACTTCATGATATATATGTTTACTAGTTGTATGTTGTTTCCGTCTTTTTTATTTAAAAGTTTCATTTATTCAGTTATATTGAAAAATACAAAAAAGATTTTATTTGTCTTTTGAGTTAGTTTTTTTTCAATTGGTATTATTTTTAAACTATGAAAACTCAAAAAGATTTTGGGTTTTTGTGTATTTTAGTTATACACATTCGGTATGGCATATTGGTGTGCTTAAATCCTATTCTTTTCATTACTTCCATGTGACTAGGACATTTGGTTATGATTGCAAACACTTAGATTGTTATTAATCATGCTTGAATTAATTTATTTTGACTTTGATTTTCTTTATGGGTTATACCTTGTATATGCATACACACACACATACACGAGCTTTTCAAATGTTAACTTCACATGTTATAATTGAGCTTTGGGATATGTTCTCCCATAAATGTTATAATCTACATATTTTATGACTATGGGGGATTTGTGCATAAAAGAACCATTGCCCACGAAATTGTTTGATTTTTATTGAAAATATGAGGGTGAACGAGAAAAGTCTATAAAAGGAGAAAATATCCTTTAGCAGAAAGCTATCTTTGGAAAGAGCCCAATGAAAAGATTAGAGGCAATAAAAACAGAAATATTATTAAGGCCAACTTTTTTTTGTCTGTTATTTTTTCAAAAATGATAGCTTCAAAAGAATTAAGTAAAGATAAATATGATAGTTATTTAGCTTTGAGGGTATTATAGTTGAAGATCAACAAGTTTTCAATGAATCCTAGTTATACTTATTTTATCATTACTCTATTGATTTGTAGAATCATCAATATTATAGGCTTGTGTGCATTATGCGTGTTCGTTCATAGAGTTGACTTCATCTGGTCACTTGAGAATAAATCTTCATTTGATAAAGTTTTATGGTCTAATAGAACTCCTTGAACATATTCAAGTGTTTGGGTCATAATTCATTTATATATAGTTCATGCCCATTCATTCCATCTCACATGTTTATGCACGTCGTTATTACGCTAGTGTGTAAATCTTATGTGTTTTTGTCGAGTGTTGTGGTTGTTTATACCTATAAATATATGTGTGCAAGGAAGTCATTGGTATATATTTTACATATTGGTATAGAAGGTATAGTTTTGTTTTGAGTGTTTGCAGTTTGCATTTAATCAATGTTTTCCATATGATTTATCTTTGGATTATTCTTAGCATGCCATACAATCATATTGGTATCTCTTATTATGTGCATTTAAATTTTAAATTTGAAATTGGTATCACACTTCATTGCTTATATATATTAATATCTTTTTTTTACATCGATGCTGATACTTTTGATCATTTTTTAGATTATAAAAGCTTGTATTTCCATGTTGTGTTTTTTTGCACGTTATACCATTGTGTGATCTTTTTCCGTCCTCCCAATTTCTCTTAGTATCATATGTTCACACATGTAGGGGTGATTTGGTTTATGGAAGAGAAATAGATTTATTCTTTCTTACTTTCTTTATTATTGAAAAAAAGGGAGGAAACATGGTATATTTCCTTTCATGATTAGGTTATATTTATCTTGGGAGAGATCTATTACCTAGGTTAAAAAAATTTATTCATAGTTTGAATTTTGTTCTTATGCGGATTTTATAGTTGAAATATTCTCTTTACATTTGAAGGCGTGTTTAAGTGTAATGGTTTAAAACATGCGGCAAAGTTTTCAAGCGTGCTCAAAGCTAATCAATGCATGTGTATTTCGAGCATCTATACTCTTTTTCCTTCTGGAGTTGGGTATTGAGTCTTTTTATAAATCCTGATGGCCCATAAGATTTTTATTTTGGTTTTGTCCCAATATAGACAAAGGGGGAGATTCGTTAGGATAAATTTCCAATTGAGTCAATTTGTTTGTAAATGGCTTAATTTCTGACAAAACTTTGAGTCATAGTTTAGGATTTGTATTTCCGATCTCATAAGCCTATGACATGTTTGATGAAGATATATCAGCAAAGCATTAAAGAAGGATATGCATCGTGCCATGTTTTCGTGACAAGTTTGTCTACAGTTTCCCAAGGATCTCGCAGGTGTGGATGAATTTAGAATATGATAGTTTTAAAAAAAAATTGTTTGGAACTATTTTTAAAAAAAAATGGAAAAAAATGTTTTTTGTTTTCTAAGTTTCTTATAACGAAATTGAGACTTCGTTAGAACGAGTTTGATATCTCGTTCGAACGTGATACAGACTTCGTTTGAATGAGGTTAAGATCTTGTTGGAATGAGCTTTAGAACCTTGTTAGAACGTACATCCAACGAACATCAAACTAGCATTATCTGTTAGTAAAAGGAGACCCATTATAATCTCATGGGAAGTTCATTAGAACGAACTTTACATTTTCATTCGAACGAGACTACTTCTCCTTGGAAAGAAACAAGCATTTCGTTCGAACGAACCATGGAATTTTATTCAAATCAACATGTCTCCTCGAAATCGTAATTTTGTATTTATAGTCTTGTTGGACTTATATTTTTTTAAGAACTTTTGGCAAAAACAGAATTCTTATCTGTTTACAAAAGTTTCAAAACCCTAGTTTCACCTATTTAGTTTATAGATCCAAGTTTCCACAATCATATGATTTGAGATCTTAGTGTTAGGAAACAAAGTTTATTTTCTCATCATCTTCAGTTGAGAACTTGTTTTGTGCGGTGGACTCCGTACTGATTTACTATGTTAGGGTAAATAAGTGGTGTTTCATGTTTCGATTCTGTAGAGAATTATTGAGACTCTTCGGTGGATACGAGGTGCGTGTGGATTCGCATTCTGTAACAGCTTTTGTGGGTGGAATCCTATGTTGCACTACAGTGGAGAGGTTGAAAATAGAAGAGTGTCAAGGCTTATGACGGAGACGAGTGGTTGAGTAGGTCTACTATCTATTTTTTATAAAACCTTGTCATAGTGATATGTTTGGTTGGGTCATACGAGGTTCTTCCCATTTTGGGTTTTCCTGGTATATTGGCACATTGTGGGTGTTTTACTTAAGCTATCTGCTTATCAACCAGATGAATGTTTTAGGTTTAAAAAATAAAATTGGGTAAATCATTTTTTCACATCAAACAGATTACATTGGAGCGCAAATTTTATTGGGTTTGATTTTTTTAAAATTGGTGTTCATTGAAAATTGAAAAATATAAAAATAGAATTTTCGTTTGTTCCAACCATTCTTTCCTAGGCACTATCAGTCGGGAGTTTTCATTTTTGATAAAAACAATTTAGAAAAATTCAAAAAGATTTTTGTATTTTAGTTTACAGCATATATGGATGTGCATTTAAGATGTTTGGATCACGACTACATTCCATCCGTTCATGTGAATTATTCGTGGTGTTATAAGACTTGGATTCATTTATTTAGTGCGCTTAATAATGTGTGGTTAGCATTTCGTTCTTCTTTAATGATTAGTTATATACTCTTTATATCGCCTTTATTGCACACATACACGGACCTTTTGAACATTGTACTTGCTTCTCATATGTAAAATGCGGTGTTTTCATCTCAATCATGCTTAATAACGAATCAAATGTACTAGGAACTAATTGTTCTTGTAAGAACCATTGTCGGGATTTCTTTTTTTGTTTTAAATGATTTTTATTTTAAGCAATGGAAATGGGCAACGAAAGAAGCAATCTTATTTGCATTAAAGGACACCATTGGCAAGAGACTAAAAGAGATTTTGACACACAAAAACTGAAATGCCAAGGCCAATTTTTATTTCATTGATTCTTCATTATCATAAGCATTATGAGTCCTATGAAAATTTTGAGAATGTATGTATAAAATTTGAGATTTTGAGGGTGTTATATATTGAAGATCAATGGTTTACACAATAAACATCCTTCAAAAACAATATATAGTTTGACATTATTATTTGAGAAACATTAAAATTCATGGAATTTTGTATAAGTTGAGTCAATTTCACTTTGTTCAACATCTTGACACCAAAAGTTGAATTGAGTTCTTTCTTTACAAGTATCTCTTTGACTTCGTGCACATTTGCTTCGTATACCTATGTTGATTTTTTCGTGATTTAAGTTCATACAATTTCATTCCATTTCCATGAGTCGAATATTTTCGTGCTACTCCATGGTATGACTGCATGTATTTATACTTATATGGACTTTTTATACATATGTAATTTTTATACACTATAAATTTCAAAAAAATTTAAAAATTTGAAAAATAGTTTGTTACTTCATTGAAGTCTCATCGCATATACATAATAGTTTATTCTTTGTAATGTTATTTCATAATTGGATTCACGTGATGCTAATATTCAGGATTAGTTTCTAATCCTTTAACTATTATGCATAAAAAGGGGGAGAACATATTAAGGGGGTTTGTGTTTTTTTAAACTCCAAGTGTCACGATATTTATTTTGCTTCATATGTGTATATCTTTTCCGCCTTGATGATTTCATGTACTGCTTGATGAATATGAAGCAAAACAAACACTTGCTTGGTTGTGTATAACTCTTCATTTGAATGGACTACACGATGAATATGAAGCAAAAGAAATACCGTGACACGATATATATCAACTTTTCATTTGAATGAGATTAGCTTTGGTTCGAATTAGATCCTATTTTGGTTCGGAAGAGGTGATGTTTTCATTCGAATGAGATTTTTCTAAATTTGTGCCGCCTCAAAATTTGTATTTACTTGAAAAAAAGGGTTTTGATATCATCTTTTCTCAAAAGTTTTGGTGAGATTTATTTTTTCATACAAATTCAAAATGTCTCCAAACCATAGTTTGTTTAAAACGCTTTTGTTTTCCAAATCAAATCCCTCGAATGATTTGTTGAGCTTTATCAAACCCTAAAAGAACTCTCTATATGTTTATAGCCTTGTAGAGTTGACTATCTACTATTGATTTTGTGGAATTGATACTCTATTGTTGAAGATAGGAATACGGATTCCTAAGGCTGATCGGTGGATACTAAGGTAAGTAGAGCTTGTTGTGGGGATGTGTTGGATCTACATCATTTGTTGTGGACAACTTGGATTGAAGACGTATTGTATCTCTTAATTAGCTCTAAGTTTTGTAAGTTTGTGGTTGTTTGTCAGTAATATCGAGTTGAAAACAATGCCGAATATAGGTTTTTACCCTAAAGGGATTTTTTTCTCATCTCATGTCTTATATTTGGTTGGTTGTGGTTTGTTCACATTTAGTTTCAATATCCTGCTTGTTTATGGTCACTTGATTTAACATAATAAAATTTGGACTAGATTGAATTTGTCTTGTGTGTCGGACCTACTCTAGGAGTTATACATATAACCGGATCACTTTGTCACATTTTTCAAATCATTATCTAAACTTTATAAGGAGTTTCTCACACTAATACATTAAAAGTGATTATAATGATATAACACATTTAAGTGAAACATAATTTTTTTTACTTTATTTTAAGAGGTCACTGTCTAGAGCCTTAAAATAGATAAGACATGGAATTTTAGAGAAATAAAATGATATAAAATTATATAACAAAATAATAAGATAAACAGGTCATTGCATTAATGCTACGGTTAGCATTACAAACATTAATAATAATGTATAATTGTGGGTTTTCTTTTATGGTAACAATAAAACATCAATTATGATGCTTATTAGAATTTGAGTGTGTATATATATATATATATATATATAGGGTATGCCCGTGCCCGAAGGCACGCTGATAATCGCAAAATGACGAAATTTTTTAAAAGAACGTAATAGCAATAAGGCAAAAATTTTGTTTGCCAAGAAAACAAAATGTAATTTTAAATAAATTGGTGAGAATGCCTGAAGGCATGGAAGAAAGTTTTCAAAGTATTGAATCATGTATAATTTAATTTAAATTTTTTATTTTACAACACAAATAAGTGTAAGAGATAAAGAATAGTCCAACAAAACTAATAGTCCATTTGGGACCTCATATAAACCACATCGTCAATAAAACAATTGAATTCATAAGTTAAACTGGGATAAAGATGCACTATTAGTTAACATAAAATCAAACGTAGATGAAGCCAAATTGCAACACTTTGTATTAAACATAAAATTTATTGTTGAATCCCATTGAACACCCAAGCAAAATGAAACACATTCAGTAATTTATGAATGAATTAAAGATAAGTACGTTAAAGATAAGTACATTATATCGTAAAAAAAGGGGTATGAGATATTTTAAAGAAAACATCAACCTTTCAAAGCCTTAAAAATTGTCAAAACTCTCAAGAATAACCAACATGCCTGTTTCACTACATATATTACATGTGTTACTACTGTACCAATAAACGTCTTATATTTTCTCAGTAATCCAATGGACCCCTTGGAGTATAATTTTTTCAAACGTCAAAGAATCAATAACGCATGTAAATGGGTCTGATATACAATCTTATAAAAATAAACAAATCAACTCAATTAACAGAACTATCTGACATAGATGATAAGGTAAGAACTAAGGTTGATAAAAAAATATCTATAAAATTATGTATCTATTAGATTTTACATTCTAATACCAATTAAATAACTGTGCATTTTTGTGCAAAAGTTTCTTCGGAAAGTAGTAGAGCTCTGTTTAATCTATAAAAAAAATGGCAGCATAAGACTTACATATAGCACTATAAAATTCACTATAAGATTGAAGGATGGCCATCCTTCAATGTGGACCAAAACATAAAAAATGCTGACAAAGATTTTCTCGATAAAGAGAAAAGCGAGAATATAATCACGGTTTTTAGATTCAAACGCCAAAAGAGCGCTGCCCAAGGCAGTTTTTAAGTACAAAGAAAATGAAAAGATTTCAAAACCTTGATATACTGACCATTGTTCAAAAATTAAGAGAACACTACCCAAGGAACATAACTGATGATTATTTGTCAAGGGGGCATAAAGGTTGCTTCTGAGCATTTGCAATTTGTGTGGCTCTAGGTGAAATAAACAAATAAGAACATAGTTTTTTTTCTATCATCTAACAAATACTTGATGAACATAGTTGTTAACTTTAACTTTTATTGTTGTTTACTTTTGTAGATGTTTATGATTTGTTTGAACTGCTAGAAATCTAAATACCCATGGAGGAGAAGGCCAGGGCTAAATACCTGCACCCAAAACTTCTAGCAGAAATGTCTTTCTTTTCTGCACTTGGTGCCACTGGTGGAGTAACATCCCTGCTCACTTTCGATTAACCCATCTTTGAAGTCCTCATGTTATCACAGGTTTCATTGGCTTCCAAACAAATAAATAATCATGTATGATCATGATCTTCAAGTCTCTGCAACAATATTAGAAAACCTCAAAGTGTAGAAATCAAAACTAGAGAAATATGAGTTGTTAAATTATAACATGAAAATAATAATGAGGAGAACCACCTCAATTAAGAATCAAAATATTAATTCATTAATAAAAAGAAGGAAAAATTGATTTGTGGTCAATATGCATGTTAGGGATCGCCGCTCTCAAGCAAGTGACAACTTGTACAAGTGAGGATATCATTCGACCCCTTAAACACCACATATGCAATAAAAAGAAAGAAAGAAAGAGAACATTAAGGGAATGGCATACGCTTATTTGCTGTTGAAATTTTTTAACCTTATAAAACAAAATTTTGAACACGTGCGTGTGTATGAATTAAATATATGCTAATTACTGTGAAATTGGTTGATTTAATCAAACTACAACTAAAAAAAACTGAATGATTTGCATGTGCATGAATTAAATACGTGTTAAATGTTGAGTTGCAAGGTATAGACACCGCACGATCTACGTAAACTAAGTGATAAAATCCAAACATGCCAACATTCAATTCCAGTTATGGCTACAAAGGATTGTCCTGGAAATTTGTTAGTACAAAAAGATAAACTCAAGATTAAAAAATGAGGTTGATAAATATTTTGCCTCAAGTATACTTATATGACCATATTGTTTTTATAGTTACTCAGTCTATGACCCAATTATTTATTGAAGGATATTATGTATCAGAAGGAGTGTCATCCATTACAAACTGAACTTAGGTTTAGAATTAATTCTAGAATGTATAAAACAAATACGTGTAGTGTAATTGTCTGAACAATAAGCAAGTGTCAAAGAAGTATTACATGGTATACAAACAGGAAGTCGAAACGGGAGATAAAAAAAAATAGCAATAAAAAATAAGTGCCATATTATGGTTAAATCATTGATTTGAATGTAACATACGCGATGTTGTAATTTCTGCAAAAAAATAAACACTATTTTAAGGTTTCGAAACTCTGTGAAACCATGATTAAAAAATAAAACAATCCTAAAATAAAATTTAAAGAGAGACCCCGAGAGAGAGGCTACCTGATGTGGCTCGATGATCAACTATACAATGAAATGACATCTATAGTGAAATGGAAAATGAACTTGTCGCATCCACTGCCACATAGACTATTGAACTTGTCACATCAAATAATCGAAAGATGAATTTAAAAACTCCAGTAAACCTCTATACAATGCAAAATCATGTTACCATTCCTCCAAAACTTAAGCAACAACGGGAGACTGGTATTCATAATACCAAAATGCTTGGATTACATGCATAGAAACTCCCACAACTGCCACTGGAAATGACTTGGTAAATGTAGTCACCCATCGTATGGTCATTACTCACACACTGCCTTTTTCTTATTCCTGGCTCAAGAGCTGATCAGGTAATTTGGATCCACTCCCTACTGCTGCACTTTTGTCCTTATCTGCTAAACAAAAACCACGCCCAAACTAAGATCCACATAGGGTAAGAAGGCAGCATTAAAATAATAGAATACCTTAATATGGAGAAATGAATAACATACAAGTTTGGAAAAATTCTTTGTAATGCCTGCAATTGGATGTCCTAAGAACTGATATGCAAATATTTTCAATACTTTGTTTTTTCAAAAGGGTAGATAGTTATGCATACATATTTGAGACATCGTGATTTCTTAGAGTATGCGACTAATACAGACTGACCCCCCCAAATTCGAGAACTAATGAAATTTCAGAATTATGATACTATAGATACATGACTTAAAACATTTACACATAAAATGTTAATCAGACACCAGAGTCTTCAACATCTTAAGTAGAGCTATTCAAACATATTTATCAAAGATAGGTCATTCAATATTTTCTCAATTGCCTCGTCGTCGTGGCCACATCCTCTCGACTTGATAGATGGTACCATAGAAATATCTTCCTCCACAATTTTAGGGCAAAGATCTCCTGAAACACAAAGCTCAAATTCTGCCAATTGGTAACGACTCACGATTTCTCGAACTTGTCTAACAACATCGGGATTTTTATAGCTACTAAAGATCTTCACATATTCCAATGACTTCTCAAATGCTTGAGAAACTTGATTCATTGGATCCTCAGACACCTGCTGAAGTTGTACTTATGTTCAAGAATTAAGGCAACCTCACAATTGACTAAAAACCTGGACTACAAAAACTCATCTCCAATTATTTACCAAAGCATAATTGGTAATGCTTTTAACACCTTCGGCTCCATCACGGGATGCGCGATGGAATTCGTCATCAACATATAAGTTCAAAAGTGTTGTGCCCTCCTTCATAACATAATTACAAACACTACTTCAACTATTGCTTTCTTTTAACAAAGAAAGTTAAATCTCGTCCTATATTATAATACCCAAACTACATAAATAAATAACTAACTTTTAAATAGTTTCCAATAGGAGAAGCATAGATGAAGAATGTGTATTCAGGTGAGGGAGCCAAACCTAGTATTGGACCATTTCCAATCAGAAGAGGTTTGATATACAAAAACCCTTTTCCTAGTGGTCGAACCTGCTCCAATCCAAAACATATATTACAAATTCCATACATATATATACACACATAATATTCACTAATCAACCCCCAAACATAAACCCGAATCCAAACTTCACATGAACCAACAGGTAAGTAATACTTATTTTCCCATGAACCTCAAATTTGTAAATCTAAATGACATGGTAGGTCGCTATAATTGTCATAAAAAATATGGTAGCTTACTTTTTCCTTCACGAAAAAAATATGGAATCCTTGTACGATGTAGGTGAACACCTGATCAAAATCATAGTAGATAAAAGTAATTTAATAGGGAACTATTACCAAGTGATTCTTTATAGAAGTCTCAAAAGTGGACTTTTCTGTAGTGTAGGAAGGATATAATACCAAGGAGATACTGCAATCATAATCCCCTTCTCATACAATCTAGACCTTACTATTGAGAGAATGAGATGAAAATCTGATCTTCAAGGCTGGTGCAACACACAAAGTTAAAACACTATACCAACTTAATAAACAATCTAAATGGTATAGGCATACACTGCTAATGCATGTAGTTAACAAACTTAATAAAGAAATCTTATTGTTAAATCCATCCTTGACATTTGTACCCAGCATCTGTCCTACTATAAATAGTTAACAAAGGTACATATATTTATACCTAGCATCTGTCCTGCTATAAATAGCTATCGAAACATAATGAAAAATGCATCATATTACCTCAGTGCATTCTGGTTTGGGTATATCATGTACTTATAAAGCAGCCACAAATTGGATAATGCAAGCAACTAATGAATAATGCAAAGCACTGACATATTAAAACATGCAATTATTGAGTTAAAATTAATTAATGCATTGGTGAACAATCCTGAGGCGCATGGTCACATGGGCGAGGCACAATTGCACCACCTAATCCTGCATAACATAGCCTCGGACGCTCGATTCCTCTCTGCATCATTTTAAATCATCAAAAATCTTAAGATTGAGAGGTAGAGAAGTAACAAAACCAAACATTAAGAACATGGCTAAAAATTAAAACCCAAAAAAGAAATCAGGTTTTATGATCTAGGCTCCTGGTGCATTTGAACTTGTAACTTCAATCTTGAAAATAGAGCCATGAATAAATCATCTGCAAAATAATATAGAAACAATAAAATAAAGACAAATATTAATATACTAAAGAAAGGAAAAACCTAAAATAAAAACAAAACACAAAATTGTACAATTATAAACAAAAACAAAAGTGTGTGGGAGTATGCAAATAATAGGTGGATTAAAGAATCTTATGCAGAGACATGTCCTTCAGCACTGGTGGGGATTTTGGTGTGTACAATTTAGAAATGGGATGATGCAAATGCTCAATGTGGGTTGTGTAAATTTCCCATGGGTTCTACTGTGAGATATGAAACAGATGTCTAAGACATCATTGCTTCCGATGGCCTTAAACAATTACCTCATTTCCAACCTTTCATTCACCAAATAAACTTGTATAAACCTGACATCATTGCTTCCCATAACATGCTACATTTTACAAACCTCTTATTATCAATGAGCTCACTTTTCCATAAATTGACATCCAACTAAATCGATATCAAATAAGACCCAAAATACTAATCAACCCAAGTAAAAACTTTAAACAATTTGATAACTATCAAAACATAAAACACATTTGAGAGAACTATGCTGTACCGGATGATACCTCAACAAAGGAAAAATATGGTTACCATAGAGGATGAAAACCAACAAAATGTTGGAGTGATTTTGAATGTAAAATAGATAATGGCAACTAAAAAGAAAAAATGTTGATTTTACTCACCACATAGTTTTCATTACCATAAAAATGAAGTCCCAATTTGCTTGGTATTGGATCAACACCTGAAGTGAAGAAAAAATGTTCCTTCGAAATTGTACCTCAGCAACTCAACTTTAAAGTTAATAAAAATCGACCACACGTACACATTTAAACTTAAATACTTCTTCTTCAATACTTCAACTGAATCAAAATCAACCGAACATGGAAAATAACTACGTTTATAATCAAAACCAATGTACCCAAAACAATGGTATACATGAAAAAAAATATGTTGAAACAATTCGGTGGTACTCTGGTTCACAACAAAAAATGCAATATTTTGGTGTATAGGGATAGGGATTGAAACTCAAGAGTAAAGTAGTATCATCCATATGAACAAAAAATACCACATCCAACATTTAATGTTGCCCTCAAGGACCATGCAACAATCTGAAACCATAGCACCCAAATGTGATATTCAATCCTTAATATCTGTAACCTCTCTACAAAATATACACATAATATCAACAACAAAACATTACACACGCAAAATGATACACACAGGTTGAATCACATACCTGAATGTAACATTTGTTGGTGATTAAACATAAGTTGCCTTCAAATACCACACCCCCATTTTTAATGAATCACAATTTGGAACCCAAATGCGAAATAATCCCTAATATCTACAACAAAACATTAGACATGCAAAAACGAAACACAGGTTGAATCACATACCTAGAGCTGACAAAAATGATGAAATTGAAAGTTATCTAAAGCATCCAACCTGAAACCGAGCACCATTTCGTACACAGATCGAAAATAACAAAATAATTAACATCAAATTAAATACTCACCTTGAAATCGCACAACCCGTGAAATCACACAATCAAAAATTAAGGTTGATGGTGTGTTTATGTGGTAAACGAGAGGGGGTTACCTCAATGGCGGCGACAGAGTGGTTATCATGACCTGGGAGAGAGAACATGAGAGGAGTAGAGAATGAGAAGTTTGTGTGAGAAATGAGAGGGTGTGAACAAATTGATGAAGTGATTTGGACAAAAGTACCCCTAATTTTGAATTGAAGTGTAAATTTGGTATGTATAAAAAGAGGGGGAAATAAAAAAATCTAGGGCAAAAGAGGTAGTGTAAAAAAAACTTATATAGATGACATCATGAGTCAAGCTTGTCATATACATAATTTTTATACCTTATTATTATTATTATTATTATTATTATTATTATTATTATTATTATTATTATTATTATTATTATTATTATTATTATTATATATAACACAATAGTGCTCCTATACATACCTCCCGTATATACAGACAAACACACACAATAGTGCTCCTATACATACCTCCTGTGTTATATAAGTATCTGGACTTCCAAGTGTCTCTTAATCCATTATTTCTCAAAGAAAAGTCACCACTTTATCTACTGGGAGACTTGCACGCTTATCCACCTCTCTCATCTCCCTCTTATATTCTAATGTCATGTACCCTTTTCTCTCTCCTATATGTCGAGAATATATTTGCACGTGTCTTTCAATTCTCTACCTTTCTCCTACTCTAACCCCATATCTCACGCAGCTATTAATAGGAGTAATCCCTACTCTAGCATCAATATCTTTCTTCTATTCTAACCATCCATAGTCACCACCATCAATAGTCATAGCATTCATCATTAGTTGAAAGATTGGAGTTTGAACTTCTAGATAAAATTCACTCTCAAGAAATTAAAAGGTACGCATGTTTTTTTTACTCGATAAAAAAACTTATGTCTTTAACGCATTATTGTTACATTTTTTTTAATAATTAATTGTTAAATAACTTTCAGTAATGAATGAAAATTAGTTCTCCAATTTTGATGGTACGTATGCTTTTTTTAGTTTAGTCAATAAAAAAACTGTTGTCTTTAACTCATTATTGTTATGTTTTTTCTAATAATTAATTGTTAAATAATTTTTGGTAATGAATGAAAATTAGTTCTCCAATTTTGATTAATAACACGATACATTATTCATTCTTCAAGTAACAGATGATGATATATAAAAAATTAAACAAGAATTCTTCATGCTCTTTTTTGTTTAGTCAATAAAAAAATAGTGACATTTAAGTTATTATTGTTATAATTTTTTTAATAAGTAGTTGTTAGAATTTTTTAGTGATGGATGAGGATCATTTGTCCAATTTTGATGAACAATCTGAAGCAACATTCATTCCTCAAGTAAAAGATGATGACAAATAGAAAATTGGACAAGAATTTCAATCTTTAAATCATGCTTATGAATTTTAAAATAGTTATGCAAAAGTGGCGGGATTTAGTACACGGTTAAATTCTTCTAAAAAGAAAAAAGATACTGATGCGAGGAAAACCGAGTGTTCGTGTAGGGACACTATCATTGATTTCGGCTTCCGCTCGACATACAAAAGAACCTAAGCTACAGCTACACTTGACAAGCAAGTAGAGCGGTAAGTCGGGTATCGAGAATCCACAGGGAGTTATTGAATTTTAGATGTTAATTGTTTAATTACTTCAAGAATAAAAGTGTAAAAGATGATAGGTGGTTATGGTGACAAAAGAAAAGAATAAGGTAATGCTAAATTAAAGGAAAGCGAGGATCGGGATTGCATTCTACCAAACAGATCGAAACAACTACTAACTAGAGTTAAGGCTCGAAAGCAATCTAATCGAGCATTTACAATTAAGCATAAACATCACGCAAGAAGGAATTTAACCCAAAGTTGCGAGATAAAACATTTAACTGAAAAATGGTCGCACGCGGATTAAACTCGGATTGTCGCTATAAACTCTAACGTTGCGTGACAAAGAAAGATAAACGCTTAGCAATCCAACTTTGATATGCGCGGTTTCAATTAAACGCGATTTTGCACTAAACCTAGTTTTCGGAGCTCGGGGCCCGAAAATGGCGGAAATGAAATCCCGACCCTATTTATCTAAGGGTGCATGGTGAGTTAAACTAAATTATGCTAATTAAACTAAGAAAGCAAGAATTAAAGCAAGTAAACTAGTTAGAAAGAATTGAAACTAAATTACAAGGCAAGGGAAGAAGAAGAACAAACTATATTAATGGAGAGGAAGTGAATAGTTCAATCTTACAAACCACATAGGTTGTCAATCCAAGAAGAAGAAGAAAGGAACTCTCCAAAACCAAACCCTAACTAAAACTATCTAATCTGAATATGTCTCTAAGTATCTAAGTATGTATATCCTTCTTATTACAACAAAAACCAACTTATATAGTAAGTTGGAATAAAAGAAAGAAAATATCTGCAGGGGAAAAATAGGGGATCGATCGATCGACCCCTGGTGTCGATCGATCGACAGTGGAAAACGTGGCAAAAATAATAATGCTCGATCGATCGACCCCCAGGCTCGATCGATCGATCAAGCAGGGGCAGCCTGCAATTCCCCCTGCATTGGCATACAATCCAACGTCGCTCAAATTGCCGTAACTTTGTCGTTATGCATTGGAATCGCGCACCGTTCGCGGCCACGCGAAGCTAGAGAGGAGAGATACAACTTCTGTGTAGATGTCGGGCCAGGTGCCCAAGCTGTCAAAAGACTAAAATTCCCTTACGCGTGCGATAGTGTACGGAAATCGAGCGAAACGCATCCGAAGTTCACACTAAGCATCAAAACACCTACAAAAGCTCAATTAACCCCTGCAAAACATGTTAACATAGAAATCCGAGGGTTGTATGGTTAACGAGCATAAATATAGGGAATAAGATACCCGAGGGGGCTAATAACGCGTAGGTTAACGGGTGAAATACGCAATATTTCCGCCGTATCACACCCCCTAACTTACACATTGCTAGTCCCTAGCAATGAAATAGGATGCAACAAGAAGAGCTAGTAAACCAACACAGGAGAGAGTACAAAAGTATGGTATAAAAGCAATAAAAAAGATAAGGCCACTTTCGCGGGCGATTCGATTGCATTTAGCGTATGCAATAAGCCGTTAAACCCCTAGGTTACCCTAGTGGACGAGTGTCATCTCGTGAGGGTTTTCAGTGATGGAGCCCACAAACATCATAAAGTTTCCTCAAAATATGCCCAATCAAGTAAGACAAACTCATCAGTGCGAACAAGATTTCAACATGTTATTAGTATAGCAAACGAATTCGCATGAGAAATCCGTAGTTATTAACATTATAGAATGCACCTCATAGAATTGAAACCTTACAATGTGGGAGGGGAGTGAGCACATGCAAAGTGTGATTTGGTAAAAACTTAAATAAACCGGATAAACATAAAGGCATGCATATATTCAATCCTCACGGGAATTACGCTCAACAAATGAATTCACTATGAAAAGGGAGGTAATACACGGGACATGCGGGCATAAGGAGTAAATGTAAATGGAAACTAGGCCGCACACATGTCACAAAAGAAGAACGTTATATATAAACTGAAAAACTGTAATCTCAATGAAAGGATACCGCACGCTAAAAGAGGCGAAATGCATTTTCACAGATTATCACAACTATTATGGCTTTTGAATTACATCAACCTAAGATCACATAGGACTTGTAATAGGGTTGTAATGTATGGCTAGGTTAAGGTACGAAATGAAAGGGATGTATATACGGATTCAAAGTGTTTGGGGATGAAACTCGGAATAATGTAAAAAGTGGGCAATATCAAAAGTTGGACAAAAATGTCCAAACGAGCATAGATATAACAATCGAGAGAGTAATCAAAGCTTATTGAAACACTACAAACAATATTTACAACTTTCTCTTTCTTTCTTTTTTCTTCCTTTTTCTCACTTTTTCTTTTGTTTTCTTTGCTTTTTGCTTTCTCTTTTTCTTTCTTTTTCACTACTTTCTTTTCTGACACTTCTTACTCTTTTCATACTCAAATTGCAACCACACAACAATAATAACATTCAATTCCAAGCAACAATCCAAACAAGGGTATGTAAGGTAATATATATATGGTATAAAACTCCAATTTGGAGTTGGTTATGGGATTTTGGGTAGTGAAAAGAAAGGCTAGTATTTAGGCTAAAAGGGGTTGACTAGGGAAACATATATGGTGAGGTCAAGGCTAATATGGGTGATATAACAAAGATTGCCTATGATCATTTCACAAAGTTTACGCAATTCTCGAGTCAAAACAATATATGAAAATCATGCTCAAGTAACACATTTCAAGTATGAACTCAATTAATGAACGGTCAATGAAAGAATAAAGAGATTACCGACGAATTTAACGTTTTCAAAGAGGAAAGAATAGTGTATACACTCACAAATGAAGATAAGTCTCTAATCTCACTCGGTGTAAGTATATACAATGCAGCAAAAGCATACCGAGTTATAAAAATCTTAAACCAAATCAATGTAACAAGAATGGTGCATATGTTCACAGATAAAGTTTAATTCATGAACTTATTCATAATATCAATGATTTAGGGACTAAAATCTAATAACTTCTAAAATCGAGAACATGCATAGTTGAATTGTCTATTTGATCGGGCAATTATTAAAATTTATCATCGGAAACAGGGCAAAATGCCCAATAAAGGAGAAAAAAGAAAGAAAATATTTTTGAAATGTTTCAAATTTTTAACAAAAACATGCTTTGTAACTAAATTGTAATCAAATCCAAGGACTAAACAGCAAAATGGATAAAATATCCTACACCCCCTAACTTAAATGTTGCATTGTCCTCAATGCGTCCATTAAAGAACACAACACAAAGCTAGGAAAAGAATGATATTACCCACACGTGGAGCGATCTCCATAAGTACAAGTCCAAATGAAGATGCAAAACAAGTTAGTACAAAGCATATGAAGAATATGTACCGATGTATTAAGTTAAGAGAATCTATGTCACAAGTCATAATAATATAGAGGTGCTGAAGTGCAAATACTAGATAAATTGATGGTGAACTTTTTGATTTTATAAAATGGAAGGTCACACACATCAAAATCCAATAAACAACCACAAACTACATTTTCATTTCTCATTTTATAAGTTCAATACAAAATTACTTTATACATTACAACTTCTGAAATAAAAGAAATACAAATACAAATAAAAATAAAAATAAAAAGTACAATATACTATCCGATCCCCAAAATACAAAAATGAAACCCAGCATAGCAACAACCTAGTGGCTAGAACCACTAGGATCGGAGGGGTCCTGAAAATGAGGAGGCACTGGTGAGTCAGAATCACTGTGCTGCAGATAAAGATCTCTCATCATCCGCTGCATCATCCGGTAATCCTGTCTGCTTTGTGCCCTAGCCTGCCTCTGCAAAGCCCACTCGTACCGCTGCTCGGCCTGAAACTGCTCCTGCTGAGCCTGCTACTGATCCAGGCGGGACTCCCAAGTCGCCCACCTGAGCTGGGTCTCCTCCCAGCGCTGGTCCTGCACGGCCTGGTATGCCGCAAAGCGGGCATCATCCTCTGTGTGTGGCACGTGAGAACCCTCACCCGTCTCCATCTCTCTGATCTCATCCTCCTCGTCATCATCAGGCAAGTCAGCCATCTCTGCCCTTGGTCTCTTCCCATCCGGTTGCCCCCACTCGCGCTTCAGCATTTTTGCGATGTTGTCTTTAGAGAGAAGCCCAAGTGGCACATGCTTACGGTCTGCGTCCATCTCTGGGCAACCACGAGAAATACATATCTTCGTGATAAGGGCCGGAAAAGGAAGGGAAAATCTCCAGGCGACCTCCTTCGCAGTAGCGCACATCATATCTAGAAAAATAGCGGGCAAACTAATACTGCCCAATCCATTCAGCATAGTATAGATCAATGCAGCATGTTTGTGACGAACCTCAGACCGGTTGTTCGTCACCATGAAGGAATGGACATTGATGTAGTGTAGTAGTCTAGGCAAGTCCTCCATCGCAGCCGAGCGGAAAGCACCCCTCTTCCACGGTTCGCCCGGTGCAAGGGCCTCTATCAATGTCCCGCGCCCGAAAATACTCCCATCGAGAAAACTGACTGGATCCGCAGGGAGAGGAACATCCATGAAATCCGTTAAGTCTGAAATACTAAATGGAATCCTCACCCCACGAACCATGGCCTCATATGTAGTCGGCCCATCTCTGCTCTTCACCTCTACTAACGTCGCGTATAAAATCCGTACCAACTCCTCGTTGACGCGCCCGTCAGTAGAAAGGAAGGGCTCCCACCCCTGACGGCGCAACAGTACCCACGCTTCTCTCGGTAAGTGATCAAGAACCCATGCAAAATGATGACCAAGCGGTCACTCGGAAGTGTAGAAATGTGCACGGAACCAATCTCGCTCCTGTTCTGAGCGGAACCCATCGACGCCCCCGGCGGGCACACACCTAGTAGAAGAATATTTTTTCGGTGCCATTTCAACCTACAAAACACAAATTACACAATACAAGCAAGTGTAAGCACAATTTATGGTTAGTAGTGTGAAAATTGAAATGGTGGTGCAAGTGCGCAAAAACCGAGGTGAAAACAAGCAACAATGCGATGAAAAATGTCGGAATGCGACTAGGCATGAAAATCACCCAAGTGTGCGTCAAAATAAGGATTGAAATATGTTTTAGGCATTTTGACGAACACTTGGCGTGCGCAATGTGCGTCAAGGTCGAAAATACCGAGTTTGAACCAACAAAACCACCCCACTCATGAACAACCAACAATGCAGCAATCAAAATATGTTCATGAGTGGATTTATAACAAGAATCATGCAAAATTTCAGTTGGAACAAAACGAAATCAGGGGAATCACCAACATTCCCAACAAGTGTCAAACAAGGGTTTAAACTATGTAATTTGTGACACAATCCTAACAAAAAATATAAATTCAAGTAAAACAAGTTAATATTATACCTGGATGTGTAGCAATTGGGAGAAAAGTGAAGAATGTGGTGAGGGGAAATAATCTAGGGCACGAAATCAGTTAGGAAGGAGAGGAGAGAATAAAAGAAAAGAGGGGTTAAATGCAGCAGACCTCGGCTTAACCTGGTCGATCGATCGATCGACCCCCAGGCTCGATCGATCGATCGAGCAGGGCCAGGCCTACTGCATCCAATTTTAAGTGAGGGGGGATATTGCAATTTTTGGGAAAATAGGGGGGTCTAAATGTAAAATAACTATATATATAGTATATATATATGTATACACATAAAAATATGAAATAAAAATAGAAAAATAAAAATAAAAATAAAAACACATAGGCATAATTATACATACCAAAAAGGCCTAAGCTAAAGAAAATAAAAAATAAAAAATAAAAATATGTACAATGAGCAACGCACACGCATATTCACGAAAACAAATGAAAAATAAAAAAAAATAAAAAAATAAAAGAAAAATAAAAACAAATGCAAATGCGTGAGGATACGTGTGTGAAAAACAAAGGAAAAAAAATGTTTTTGTGATTTTTGATTGTTTTCTTAACGAATGTGTGCCGGGGCGCATATCTCCGCAAATTCAAGTCCGTTGAACCTACAAAAGAGTTAGAACCAAGCATACGAAAAGAAATAAAAAGAGATTAACTAATTACACTAGGCTAAAATTAAGAAAAACAAAAATGAAGAAGTTAGTATATACAACCTACACTTAGGATGTGCAATTAACTATATACCAAAAGTTGAAATTTTTGAGGGTCCATCCAAAACACGATTTGACTTTGGAGGATCAACGATGGACCCTCCCGAGCATGCATGCCTCCCGGAAAATAGGAATTCCATTTGAACAATGGAAGGCATGTGGGCGGTGAAAGAAATGAACCATCGTCAATTTGAAATTCTAGGCGGACGATGGGGGATTTGGATAACAAGGGGGAAAAGTACACTTGAGGTCCAAGAAAAATCGATTCATCTCCCAAAGGTTTTTCAAAGGGAATGGGAGATGGTGCACACGTCGGGATAACATCCATTGAAAACAAGTTCGGTAAAGAGTCCTCGTCGGCAAAAAGTGTAGAAATTTTAAAAGTTTCTACCGACTCATAAGAATCAACCGGTGATTCTAATGGTTCGATGACGGAAAACGAATATGGTGATGAAACAAATTCAATCTCAATTGACTCATCGTCGGAAGGAGATTGAATTTCGGGGGAGAAAGATTCACATTCGATGAGAAATTCTCTGAAAAATTGAGGTGAAACACAAGTTTCCACCTCCTCGTTGTTTTGTGCATAAGAATTCATCTCATCGCAAAGTGCACCAAGTCTCATTCCAGCATCATTTAGGATTTCCAAACCTTGGGAGTAAAGAATCAAAGTCTCTTCCAAAGTAGGCTTCCTCGGCTCAAGAGCCTCGGACTCCTCATTTGGTTGAAACTCATCTTCGAAAGTAATGAAATAAGAATCGTCATTGGATTCGAATAATGAATCCAACTCAAGCTCCCAATAACGATTTTCATTTCGATAAATGTTTTCAAGTCTTTCATTTTCAAGAAAATCTTGAAAATGGAAAACTTGAAAACTATCCCCAAAGTATGAATCATTAGAATAACCGTAATAACTATAATAGTAGGACATGATTACCTCGTTGTTGAAAGATGGAGAATCCAAGAAAGAAAGCGAGCAACCGCGAATGAAAGTTTCTTAGCGCTCGAAGTATGCAAATCCTGCAAGGAAGGTTAAAAGAAAGAATACAAATAGGAAAGGAAAAATACTACGAAATAATAAAACAATTACTATCTAAAACACACTCCCCGGCAACGGCGCCAATTTGATGCGAGGAAAACCGAGTGTTCGTGTAGGGACACTATCGTTGATTTCGGCTTCCGCTCGACATACAAAAGAACCTAAGCTACAGATACACTTGACAAGCAAGTAGAGCGGTAAGTCGGGTATCGAGAATCCACAGGGAGTTATTGAATTTTAGATGTTAATTGTTTAATTACTTCAAGAATAAAAGTGTAAAAGATGATAGGTGGTTATGGTGACAAAAGAAAAGAATAAGTTAATGCTAAATTAAAGGAAAGCGAGGATCGGGATTGCATTCTACCAAACGGATCGAAACAACTACTAACTAGAGTTAATGCTCGAAAGCAATCTAATCGATCATTTACAATTAAGCATAAACATCATGCAAGAAGGAATTTAACCCAAAGTTGCGAGATAAAACATTTAACTGAAAAATGGTCGCACGCGGATTAAACTCGGATTGTCGCTATAAACTCTAACGTTGCGTGACAAAGAAAGATAAACGCTTAGCAATCCAACTTTGATACGCGCGGTTTCAATTAAACGCGATTTTGCACTAAACCTAGTTTTCGGAGCTCGGGGCCCGAAAATGGCGGAAATGAAATCCCGACCCTATTTATCTAAGGGTGCATGGTGAGTTAAACTAAATTATGCTAATTAAACTAAGAAAGCAAGAATTAAAGCAAGTAAACTAGTTAGAAAGCATTGAAACTAAATTACAAGGCAAGGGAAGAAGAAGAACAAACTATATTAATGGAGAGGAAGTGAATAGTTCAATCTTACAAACCACATAGGTTGTCAATCCAAGAAGAAGAAGAAAGGAACTCTCCAAAACCAAACCCTAACTAAAACTATCTAATCTGAATATGTCTCTAAGTATCTAAGTATGTATATCCTTCTTATTACAACAAAAACCAACTTATATAGTAAGTTGGAATAAAAGAAAGAAAATATCTGCAGGGGAAAAATAGGGGATCGATCGATCGACCCCTGGTGTCGATCGATCGACAGTGGAAAACGTGGAAAAAATAATAATGCTCGATCGATCGACCCCCAGGCTCGATCGATCGATCAAGCAGGGGCAGCCTGCAATTCCCCCTGCATTGGCATACAATCCAAGGTCGCTCAAATCGCCGTAACTTTGTCGTTATGCATCGGAATCGCGCACCGTTCACGGCCACGCGAAGCTAGCGAGGAGAGCTACAACTTCCGTGTAGATGTCGGGCCAGGTGCCCAAGCTATCAAAAGACTAAAATGCCCTTGCGCGTGCGATAGTGTACGGAAATCGAGCGAAATGCATCCGAAGTTCACACTAAGCATCCAAACACCTACAAAAGCTCAATTAACCCCTTCAAAACATGTTAACATAGAAATTCGAGGGTTGTCTGGTTAACGAGCATAAATATAGGGAATAAGATACCCGAGGGGGCTAATAACGCGTAGGTTAACGGGTGAAATACGCAATATTTTCGCCGTATCAGATACCAATGAAATTATTCGAAAGGAATATTATTTCTTTAAGGAAGGAAAGCCTAATAAAAAAATTAGGAGGAAAATAAAAGACAACGTGGAGTTTATCTCTCGCAAGAGTACTTTTTTATTGTATTCTATTTTCCATGCCAGAATGCTAGGACGAGGGAGTAGAGAATATATTTTACCTTCATAATCTAGAAAGGGCACTGACGTTGATGACACTCTTAGAAACGGCCGAAAAAAATATTCATCCATTGTGGACACAACTCCGTACACAGAACATTCACCCAGATTGTGACGCCTCGTGACATATGCATATTGAAAATGATCTTTCAAATAAGTTAAAGAAGAAAGGATTCTGATCTCATGTCACGGCTATCTATACGTAAATCATAGATACACTTTGGCTATGTGGAAAATTTTATATATTTTTAACAGTAATACAGATTGGACGGAAATCAAACACATCGAACATGTTTAAAAAGTTATTGAAAAGTTATATAGATATATATAGTCGTAAACCTAACATTCTTAAATTCATCGCTAATTTTTTTTTAATTGTAGGAAATGTCAAACAGGAATGAATATTGTCAACCAAATAGCGGAACACTGCTAAATGGGTGCTCTTATAAACCTCACCTAAATTCTCATCTCCTTTGGGTTATCAATACTCTACTTGGCGAAAGACTCAATCTGCAACTCCATCTCTGAATAATGAAACTCAAGAACTTCTTATTAATCCACCACCCCCACCTCCTGCTATCGAGGAATCTAAAGAAATCCTAAGAAGCCCATTAGGTTCTCCTTTGTAGGGAATCATCCTACTAGTACTAAACTTGATCTTCAAATTTTTAAAAACCATTATATGCCTCTTGAAAAGATGACTTTGGGTGTTGGGGGCGTAGACAACTTGAGGAAGGTTGATCCTTCCATAAAGAATGATGTGTATGAACAACTCGATAATACTTTTTAATTACCATTAAGTTCGAAGGCAATGGTTGTTTCTTGAGTAGTTGATCAATTAAAAACCTATCGGAAGAACATTCGAAATATTTTTTTTCCCAAAGTGGGTAATGAGTTCTAATATTTTGGAGTTAAAAAATAGAGTTTCTTAAAATATTCAAATGTCCACTGACCAATGGAACGACTTCTTGGAGAATAAGGCCAAGGTGGGAAAACTAACTAAGAGAGAGAGAAATAAGTTGAACAGGTCAAAGAAAGTTAATTTCCACACACTTTTGGGGAAAATCGTATGATGATCTAAAGGGATTATGAGTGGAATGGGCCAAGGGGACTCGAGAGGAAGGTAAAAAACCTAATCGGGTCAACTCGTACTTGCATGCCCGATAGGAAAAAGGGAATAATAAATTCCTAGATAAATTGAAACCGACTCTAGTGAGTTTGAATTTATTTATCGTATATATACATGTTATAATAAGATATAATTAAAATCATAGTCTTAATTATAATATTATATTACAGGAAGTGATAGAAGGCATGTCGATTAGTCAGTCTGAGTGCAATCCTTATGACATTGAAGAAGATGCCCTAAATAATGTACATGGGAAGGGTAATAAGGGTAGGATAATAAGTGTGGTCTCATATGTAACAACCCTCGCTTGTGAGAGACTATTTTATATTTATTTACTATGTGAAGTAATTGTATAAAAAATGTTGGATTGTGGAGTAAGTATTAATTTAATGAAGAAAAGTTAATATTTACTAAAATGTTGCATATTTACCTTATGTGTGGGTGAATATCACCATGTGGTGTTTTATTGTGTCATAAGATTTAAAATGAAATTTTAGTTTAAAATGAAATCGGAACTTAAAATGAGTTATAAAATTTCAAAATGATAATTTGGATGGTGTAGTTAGTTCCGGGAGGTGCGAGATAGTCAAAATGTGTGCCATATTGTATTTTGAGGTTTTGGGCACTTTTGACTGGTTTTGGTATATAGCGTATTAGGAATCATTTTAATGTGGTATTAACAACTTAAGTTTGGAGACTTTAGACTAATGCCCCGATTTATGTCTTGCAATCCCTTTATTTCCCTTAAGTGCATTTCTTGACCTAGAGTGAGAGAGAGAGAATAAGAGAATTTTGGAGAGAACGAGAGAGATTGAAGATTTGGAGATTGGTCTTGCTTTCCTCTTCCTCAAATCTGAGATCCCTACACCAAGGAAAGTTTTCTACTTGTTATTATATGATTTAAGTTGAATAATTAGTGTTGATAGTTGTGGGTTAATTATGGTTTAAGAAAGTTAGGGTTTTTATTTGATTTATGGGCTTTGAATATTTGGAGATTCAATTGATTGGATATTAATGTAAATTATGGTTGTATGATGCATTTATAATCATTTGGTAGACATTAATGATCTTGGTTTGGATAGATTTTGAGTTGGGGTTATTTTAGTAGTCCAAGACTCCATAGCCAAAATTGGCAAAATTTGCAGGGGCGAATCGATTCGGCCCCTGGACGAATCGATTCGCTTAGGGGAAGTTTCCCAGGTCTGGTACCCGAATCGATTCGGGTTAAGGTCGAATCGATTCGGAATTTACATAAAGTTGGGTTTATCACCCGAATCGATTCGCTTTCAGGGCGAATCGATTCGGTCCCTGCAATTTTGAGTTGATTTTTTCCAACTCAATTTTTATTCTTTTTATTTAGGCTTAGGACCTACGAACCTTCTTGAATGAAGTAAACTTAGAGTCCTAGAGTCTTAGTTGAGTTTGGTCGCCACCCTAGATTATAATAGGTTCATCTGGGGTTTATTCCAGGGGTGCTTAAAGTGATGTTCAGGCATTACTTTTCTTTTTATAACTTATTAGGAGTTTAGGAGTTAAAAGCCCATATTTGGAGACTTTAGGAGCTCATTGGAGATATATATAAAACATTGGGATTTGGAGAGTCATTATGATCACTTGGAGAATAACTCGGGACTTAAAATGTGATGAATATTAATGAGAATATTCAGTGATTATGGTTTCAGATAAAATGAAACAAATATGATTAATGGAAATGAAAATGTGATTTAAATTGGTAAATGTTAATTTACTTAAACACACCTCTCTAAACACTATCATAAGGGAAGCTCGCGCATGAGGTGATGTCCCCTCGCTAGTTAATGCAGGGAGACTATAGTCCTCCGCCATATGCGGGTTTGTTGTATGTTTTATTCTGCGCTAGTGAGGTAATTTCGGGTGTGGTTATGACTCACTTGTAGGCATATGGCCACTTGCCGACGTGCGTTAGGTGCCCAGGCTGCCTTGTTTGATAGGCCCCTGAAAGATGATAGTTATTTAGGGGCGCGCCCAGTGGGGAAACTCGGAGGGGCGGTCATAGAATCGTTGTATGTATAAGAATATAACCTTTCTAAAATCAAGTGGGACTTGATATATGTAAATTGCCATAAAAATGTATGATGGTTTTATATTCCTGCTAAGGAATGGATATTGGAATAAAGTGGTAAATAATGATGGAAGATTTTAAATTTATGATGTCTAAGTATATTCTCTTGCATAATTTAATAAAAGACATAATCATTTAAACTGCTTTATTATGCTTTGTGATTAGGTTGTTAGATTCTCATCTTCATCATTCATGATTAACTGTTCATATCTATCATTCTTCTCATTCATCTGGGAATCAGATAAAAATCGGGCCCGGACCCATTCAATTTTCATGTTGTGTATGTTATTGTATCCGCTCAGGTGCTCCGCCGCAAGGGCGCCCGTGTTGATATTCCTAATCCTATGCTTTTGAGGAGCTGTATGATTTTGTGGATATTATAGGATTTTTTTTTAGAAGCCCTCATCTTTGTATTCTAGATATGATCGGGTCTTTCACTCGGGCGTGTGGCCGAACTTTTGTAACTGTTTAATGAATGTATTATGTATTTTATTAAACGGTTGTGATACGTTGTATGTAACTGTTAACCAATACCATATTCGGTCCTCTTATTGAATGGTTGTTATTATAGTAATATATGTTATCTTGGAATTCCACTATCTTTTAGAATGGGTTGTTTAAATTATTATTTTTTCCTTAACTTTTAATCAAATTAAAATTTTAGGCAACCCGTTTTCTGAATTATTAGGTGGTTTTCCCATAAACTCATTTTATTATTGTGATGTTGAGAATGATTTCCATCCATGATTTCCGTTATGTGGGAGTATCGGGCTGGCCACCCCTTATTTCGGATTGCGGGTTGTCACATCATATATGCTAAGTAGCAAAATACATCACAATGCACCTCTATTAGACGAGATCTCTTCAGTGAGGAGTAACGTATCAAGATAGGCGAAAGACTAGGCTAAGACTAAAGGAAAGGTGTCAAAGATTAAAAGGGAGGTGGGCAATGTTAGAAAAAACAAGACAATCCTGACGAACGAAATCTAGGGATTGGTATGATTCTTTACTCAACAACAGGGTCACTCCACTATCATACGCATCAAGGTTTCCCATCCCAAATGCCCACTCTTGGAATATTCCCCTCATAAATTCCTCCTACTTTAACATCTCCCTCCTAAATGCCTCCTCCAACATTTTATGGATCATCTTTAACAATACACGGTGACTATGGCGAGTCGTATGATATATAGGGACTCGTTTTCATGAATATTGGAACACATGTCACCAATTCCCATTTGGTGATGGGTAAGGCTCATATATTGTTCAATACAATGCACAATGGTTGCAGAGATGAGTCTCTGTTCTTTGACCACGGGGATGGGCCTCTATTAAAAAAACTATCAAAATTGTTATATTACCTGGCCACTTCATTTGTTGGACAAGCCTAGGCATTGAATAATGTTTTCTTTTTGAACAAATTTGTAATATTTTAATTCTATGGCACATATATTTGGCTTTATTCCATATTTATTGAATGATTGAGTCAAATGAATTTGCTTAGGTTGAATGAATTTAAATTAAATTTTCTTGGTTTGAATGAATTTTCTTGAATTTACTAAATGATTAACCTATTTATATAGGTGACTTGAATTTTGAAGACAACTTACTGGCTATATAGGTTACTTTAATTTTAAAGACTAATTAATGTCTTTCCCACAATATAAAAAGTGGATGGGAGAGAGTCGTAGAGTATCTAATAATTATGTAAAGGGCGTACGAGAATTTATTAAATATGCAGATAGAAATCTTAATAGTGATAAGATTCCGTGTCCATGCAATCGCTGTATAAACAAAAAATTTAAATCTTTGGAAGAATTTTAATTGCATTTATTTATGTAGGGTATGATTTAAGACTGTAAGATATGGAAATTCCAAGGTGAAAAGAATGTACCGTATGTTCTGAAAGCATTATTGGTACATGACCGCATTATGGAACCCCACCGGGTGGAAGTGGTGAATGATTCGCCACCACATCATCCTGTAACCGACCTAATTGATGTTGCTTACAGAGTCCACCACCATTAAAATTATTAGCCTATGGATACGGATAATATCCTTTATGACCAAGTCAACGAACAAGTTGATGTTGAATTACCCGAAGATCGAAAATACATACGATTAACAACCGATGTGGCTAGACCTTTGTATAAAAATTATGAAGAAGATCACTCAATATTGTATGAAATAATAGGTGTGTATAATTTTAAGAGTCAATTTTGTTTATCAGGCAATAGTGTAACTACAATGCTTAAGTGGGCTAAATACATTCTCCCGAAAGAGATCACATTACAAGATAGTTAGCTAACAACCAAAATAGCTTTAAGGTTTAGGGTTTTATGTACAAATATATTCATGCATGAAAGTATGAATGCATATTTTATAGAAATGAAAATGAACTAAAGAATGAATGGTATTCAAGGAACCAAGATATATGGTTTGTCAGGGTGAAAAAGACATTATAACAAAATTTCGTAATTGCTCGCAAGTTCCACAGAAGGTGTTAAATTTTTTTTTGCTCATACCACGGTTAAAAATATTTTCCATGTATCGTGGATAGCACAGGACATGAGATGGCATGCTCAAATAAATATGGGTGGGAATATCATGTGCCATCTAATTGATTCACTCATCTAGGAGATTTAAAATGCATGACACCATAAATTTGAAAAAGAATCACGTAATGTTCATCTTACATTATCAACCAAGTGGTTTAACCCTTTAAATAATTTAAGCACTAATCAGAGTTATTGGTCAGTTCTTACGGTGCGTTTAAGTCTCCCTCCAACACTATGCATGAGAAAAGAGTTCACATTATCATCGTTGTTGATACCTAGGACAAAGACTCCCGATGACAATCTTGATAATTTTTTCTCCATGTTGATCAAAGAACTTAAAGAGTTATTGGATGAAGCTATGGGGGCATTTGACACTCACAATGGTGAAGAGTTCACACTTAAAGCAATGGTTATGTGGGAAATCAATGACTTTCCTACATATGGGACCTTATCCAGTTGCAATATTCATAATTATTATGGATGTCTTATATGTGGGGAGAAAATTGAATCCACTTGGCTACGTTATAGTGGGAAGATAAGTTATTCCGATTATTGTAGATTTCTACCGAGCAGTCACACTATTAGAAATGAAAAATCTATATTTCTAGCTATCATTGAAGATCATAGGGCAGAACTTACTCGACTCTTTGATTATCAAATCGAGGAGAAGGTGAAGGCTGGTACTTCAGGGAATAAGTTTGTGGGAAAACACCCTCAGTTTATAAGCCAGACGCGTAAATCTAGTAAGGATCCACAAGATCCTAGTTAAATGAAGGCATGGTCCAAACAATCAATCTTATTTTACTTGGCATTTTGGAAAGAACACCATGTAAAGAATGTAATTAATGTTATGCCCACGGAGAATAATCTTGAGGAACTTCTAGTAGGAACATTTTCGGGTGGATTTCATTCAAAATATAGGGAGAGGGAGTGTCCTGATCTAAATGAGATTAAAAATAATAATAAAATGTGGTTAAAAACTTATCCTATAACTGAAAGAAATTCGATTCCCATGGGTTCTTTCACTTTGACTACTAGTGAGAAACAGATCCTTCTAGACACGTTGTTCAACTTAGAGACTCCAAATGGTTATTCTGATAATTTGTGCAAGGTTGTAAGCTACCAAACAAATGAGATAAAATATTGCAAGTCTCACGACTAGAACATCATCATCCAATTAATCCCTCTATTGTTTAGGCATTGATGTTTTTAGAACAAAGTTCTTCGTAGGGTATTTATGTATATTAGTCTATGCTTCACGTTATTGTGCGTAAAAGTGAAAAAAAGGACTCACATTAAGGATACAAAAGACACTTTAGCCGAGGCTATTTATGTATTGAAGAAGTATTTTCATCCATCATTATTTAACACCAGCGTCCACCTGCTTGTGCATTTATGCGATAAGGATTTATTATGTCTACCCGTTAGGTATTTTTGGATGTCTCCTTTTGAGTGATTGATGAAAACCTTCAAAGACTACGTTAAAGTACATGGTATATTGGGGGATCAATTACGAAATAATACCTAACAACAAAATCATCATAATACTCCCGGGAACATATGTCAAAAAAGGGCTTAAGAGGTTCAATCCTCGTAGAGAACGAGTGACCGATGAACCTAATGAGTTTAAGGATGAATTTCCTTTCAGGAACCCTAAGGAGGTTAGACTCGCCAATCTGCAATTCGAGCAAGCAACTCGTTATGTCTTTGAATCCCAATATGAAGTTGAAGATTAGAGAGAGTAAGTAAATATATATAACTTATTTTTATTTTATTACTTGTAGTCTCTATATTACCATATAAACTCTACCATTTCATGAGCACATTTAGGAAGTATGAGTGCGAAATGGCCAGAAATCATAAGAGGATTGATTTTAGGGCATGGGTATTAACAAAGGTAATTCCAACCTCTTTTATTGCAGTTATTTATGTATGTGTTGTAAAACATGGACTAATACAAGTTCATTAAAAATGAAGATTCTAAAGAAAGGTGATGTGTCTTCAAGTCTTGCACGCCTAGCGAAAAGTCCTAGTTTCCATGCGAAGGAGTTTAAAAAATTCATGTCAATGGTTTAACTTTGTCTCATACCCCTGCAAGGAAAAACTATTGACGCAAAACATCAGAATATCAATTTATTCCTTTAATTCTTATGTAGCTAGAAAAAGAGACGAAAATCTAAAGGACACGGTTCTGACCTATTATGGGATTGTCCAACAAATCCTAGAACTAGATTACTTATACTTCAAAGAGATCATCTTTATTATGACTGGGTGAAGGTGGAGGCACTATGAATGGTTTTAAAGTTGATCCTATTTCACAACTTATAATGGTAGATTTATCTAAGATGAAGAGTAAAGATTGCTTGATCGATGAGCCTTTTATTTGTGCCTTTCAAAATGTCAAGAAGGTATTATAATCTAAGTGCATAAACGACGACAATAGGTTTATTTTTATGCATGTACCAAAGGGTTTGACTACTCAAGAAGATGCATTAAAAGCCCCTATAGATTCTTAGCCTTCTCTTAATGACAATCCTAATTTTACCGGTCTGTTAGTTGATTTAGACGAACATTGAGTTTCGAAACATTATATTATTGTAATTTAGTTAACTCTTGTATGCCAACCCTATTTGTATCATATGTATTTGTACAACCCACATATTTATTAACGTTTGTGTATCTTATACTCATATATTTAGTTCTCTTGAACTTTCTTCCCCATCGCTCATATATTGCAAAATATCATTATGTAGACGCTCTCATGTTTTGAATGTGATACTGATAATAAACCGTCAATTTGAGGTAACCATATAAAATTATCACGGATCCAGTTGATGTTTAATATTTTTGTGTTTTCCTCGATTAGTGGTTTGTGTTATGTGATGTTCATCGACACATAAGGCATCAAAGTCTCTTATTTTGTAACACTAATTCAATTTTCTTACATTCTTAAATAACTAATCCTACTTTATTTCGTGTTATTATTCAATTTTTTGCTTCTATCACTAAACTCGCTCCCTTTATTATCATATACATTCATATATATTTTTATAAATAAAATAAACCCAAAAAAAGGAGCCTATACCACAATTCCCAATTCAGGGTGTTCTCTCAATTTATACACTTTCAATTCATTTCATATATATTTTTATGAATCAAATGAGACACCCAAGATTCGTATTATGGGTTAGACCCCAACCTTATTAATCTTACGAATTACATGGACTTTGATGTCATTTTTGGCCACATAGGTGTCCCAAAGTTATTTTGAGATCCAGGTCCTTTGTTACATACCATTTGGAACATTCTGAACTTTTTGTTGTAAGAAGGACGATTTTTAAGTCTTGTTTCATGGAAGGAAACAATCATTGCATTGGATTTCGATTAGAATATTGCAAAGTTATTATCTTATTTTAGCAAGCATGCATTATAATATTACTTGTGTTGAACAATTTGATGGCTTTAGTTAGTTAATTTGTGTTGTAATATTATTTTCTGATTTATGGATAGAGTAGTGGCTAAAAATTTATTTCTGTAAATGTAAACATGTATGAAAATGTGGAGGCTTTTTTTGGGACGCAAAAAATTCAAATTTATTTTTTTATTTTTTAATTAGGTCACGATTTTGGACAATGTCCCCAACTATGACAAATTTTTTAAAAAAATTTGGTCGCGGATAAAATATATCTATATTTTTTAAATTTAAATGGTCACAATAGGTGTCACAATTTTGGACTATAACCAGTACTAACGTCCCTGGGAATGGTCACACTCGGGTCACAATTCAAAATCGTGACCCGCCAATCAACATTGATATCACCCACAGGACCATAACCCCCATATGGGGTCTAGATTTTGGACCATGACCCACGATTTTATCACTCTGAATATGGTCACGACCCGAAATCGTGACCCATTGACCTTGGTCATGGGCTAAAACCGTTACCATCTGCGTTTTTTTGTGTAGTGTAGGTATCAGCAAGAGCATAATGCTACTCTCTAATGACATATGGATATGTCGGAGAGATAAGTTTAACAGGATAAGTATAAACGAATCCATGGATCACGCACCCCTAGCCCTTAAGATAGCAGAGCTCATAGCTGAGTTAGAAGTTGTGACAACCTGAATAAAACTATGATCAATTTTATCTAAATTTTTCTTCCATAATTTCGTATTATGTTATATATATAATTTATATATGTAATACCCTGATTTTTTTTAATTGGATTATTTATGTGTCAAATTGACTTTTACGTACTATTTATAATTTTTACAACACTTACGACCCCTATGTATTGTATGTAATATGAAAATAGGGTCAGCACGTTTATTCTCTAACTCGAAATAGAATATTTTTCACATAAAACGAACAGTAGAACGAGTTTAAAACATATTATTTAAATTATAGTGTGTACAAATTAGCGTTATCCAAAAGGGTTGTCAATGCAAAAAAAAAAATACATAAACGTATCCTAGGCCCTCCACTACGAATTTAAAGTAGGTTGAAATTTCAAAAAATATAAAATTTAATACCTGCTAAAAATTATACGCGAGTACCAAATAGACTCACTTGCATAATTATCCTATGGTGATTGTACTCTCCCTAAATACTATAAATAGGACTCAACCCTTTTGTTTTTAAACACACACCTCTCACTTGTTTCAAACCAACGAAATTCTCTTTCTCTCTAAGAGAAAACACCACAAACCTCTGACCATAAATCGCTCACCCCGATTTTCAAAACCCCAAACCCCTGCCACGCCGCCTTTCTACGTCACCCGCCAGTTTTCTCCCTTCCTCTATGTCGACCAGCCTTGCCCCTCCTTGTTCTTCTTCTTTTATAATTTTTTTGCTGCCATAGATATATGTGCCTATGTGTGGTTTGAGAAGCTCAACACCACCGCTTCCATGGTGGTGGTCGCTAGTAATAGACCCATTTTGCGTTTAGATTTATTGATATTATTGCTGCTGAAATTCGTTATATATAAATATATGTATGTATTTATGGATATGTAGGTGTATGTATGTGTGTATATGTGTGGATGTGTGTGCGTGTTGGAGCCATACCACCACCCATTTCCATGGTGGTGGCCGACGATTTCAACAACCCCAAAACATGGGGTATTTTCCCAATGTGTTGAGTTCCCATTTCATTACACACACACACACACATATATATATATATATATATATATAGGCAGGCTCCTTTGCACACTAAGTTTGCACATTACCTTTTAAAAGTGTGCAAACTTAGTGCTGGCGCACACCAATTTTTTTATGTGATATTTTAACATTTCAACGGACTTACATAAAAAAAAATTAGATAAAAAAAACTTTTTTTGCTATTTTTAAAAAATCGGTCAAACTTTCGCAGTTTTTAAAGGGCTTAAAAACTGCGAAAGTTTGACCGATTTTTTAAAAATAGCAAAAAAAAAAATTTTGAGCTGATTTTTTTTATATGGGTTCCTTGAAATGTTTAAATATCACACAAAAAAAATCAACTCAAATTTTTTTTTTTTACTATATATAAAAGGTAATGTGCAAACTTAGTGTGCACAGGCGCCTGCCTCTCTCTCTCTCTCTCTCTATATATATATATATATATATATATGGTTTTATAAGAACTTAATTAACACAGTTCCTATTTGATTTCTTGGAGATGTTTTGATTCAATTTTTATCAAAAGTTGAAAATTTCATATTCGGGTATTGTAAACCACAATTGGTGTAATTGGTATTGTCTACGAACAATTTTTATTGTAAAAATTTGAATTATATTGTTTATACTCAATTTTGTATTGAAAATTTTTCCTAAACATGAACCGTCGACACATATGAGTAATCGTACATATTTTTCTCAATATATTTGGACTTATTGCCATTGTTTTTAAGAAACGTTTATTTAAACAAGTTACGATACCAAACGACTCGAAATTATGTCATTATGCTATTACGAGCCATTTTTATTAAAAATATGATTATGTAGGTGTTGGGCAATTTGTTGGGCTGTGATGATTAATATTGAAAGTGGCATGACTAGTGGTTTATTGTTTAAAAAAGGAAGAGAGTTTTTTACTTTATTTTAAATTTTATTGTGTCATGAACATTAATTTTAGACTACCCGTATCTAATGTTGACACTCAGATGATATAAAATATGGCAGACGGAGAATAGTAAACATCAACACGATGTCAGATTAAAATTAATATTTTAATCAATTCGGTTAAGAAAATACTCTCGGACCAACTTTGGAAAATAACATTTTTTGGAATATCATATATCAGAACAATGCCATGAAAAGATCTTTACGTTCATATAAATTGGAGATTTTTTTAAAATAGTTAAACTAAATATTTGACGAGATTAATATTTTAATCAAATCTTAAATTGTTGTTTATTAAATTTATTTAGACGAATTGAATCCCTTGATTCCATTTAAAAAACTAAGTTTTATTCATATAAACCGAACGATGTCCGACATCATAAACTCGAACCATTTCACCCAAACACCGATATACCCCTCGAGCCAAATGATTACGAGAACTAGAATGTATCAATGAAAGAACCGTGAATAACAACGAAAAGCTCGTAAACACCGGTAGGTGGTTCTATTTCATTATAATACCTTGAACTTGTGTCTTTGACATTAATGCTTGCTATATCACTATGCGATAGCCTTGGACTCGTGTTCTCATTTATGAACTCTTTGATAGTTCAATTGTATCGTGAATATTTATTCAATCTTTTATCTAATTAAAACTCAAGTCAACCCAACCATGATAACCTATTGATTCAGTAAATTATCCAGATTGTAGTATACCACTATATCCTGTTGGACAATGATTTAAACTATTTTACCATATTGTAATAAACCTGTAGGCTGTATATTATTAAACTTTGGTTTCAATTATCTGATTTGCAAAATTTCCTGCCATTTTTATCAATGAAACCTTTAGTAACATACCGTATAATCCTAGTATTAGACCCGATAAACCCCCGGTAACTCTAATTATCCTGAAGGACTCAGATGTTGAGTTCCTTGTTGTTATATTTGCTCTAGGTATCAGTGACAGTCTAGCTAAGTGTGCTAAGTTATTTGGTTATTCCCCAAATTATCAGGATTGCCAATTCAAGTGTTTTTTATGCGTTGGGTGATATTATAATGGTATGTCTATGCATTTTCAGCCCCTATATACGATAATTTATGTGTAATTATACTATAGTCTGAACCTTATTTATAACTCGATAAACACCATATCAGGTTATAATCACCATATAGTTCATTCACATATAGCGTAGACTTCAGTATACCCCTGTTTAGTTATGTTGATATTTTATTTTTCTACAGATTGCCATACACTATTTTATATTTCAAGCATTTCAAACCCAGATATCTATTTAAATAGATTCCCATATTTACATTGCTATAGAACTATAATTATCTACGGGGTAAAGTTTTTCTTGTTCCTTCTATTCCAGTTATTTTACACAGGTATCAATAGGCCATGATGAATAGTTCAGAAATCCGCTGATGCAAAGAGATAAAGAAAGTTCATATTAAAACAAAAGGAGCCTAGTTAGCAAGATAAATACTTTTATATTTTTCATAGATTTCAGTTGTAACACATTCGAGAATCAATAAATGCTTCGTTTATTTCAGTATTTAGATTTGTTTATGATTTATTAATTATCACGTTAACCCTCACCCTCGGTAAAAATCGAGATGTGACAGTTGGTATCCGAGCTCAACCCAGTTAAGTAGCCTATGCGGGACATTAGTTGAGCATTAGTATCAAGTGAGTGATTTAGACCGTAAAGATAGTGAGAATAAGATGTTTATATTTAAGGAAATCGATCTCGACATTATATGTGAAATACTAGAACTTGATTAGGAAATGGTTTTAGATAATACAAAGAATAATGGATATTCATATGCTCTGTATTTAGGGATTATGAGAGTAAATTCTTAACCTACGATTTTGGGATACTTCATTAGTTCTGACATTAGATTGTACATGATCGGATGAATCATTAAGAATTTTTGGATTGTTAACGATGTGATTGAGGATTTACAAATATACTAAGAAAATTATCTTAGGACGGGAATGTATACACTATACTCCATAAGTCTGTACGTACAACACTGTTCTTTTGTGTACATTATTTGATGGATCATCCCCTTAAAAATGATTTACTTCATTTAGAATTTTCAAAACATTCATCTTTGAAAGTTATTTCACTTCTCTGTTGAACTTTATTATCAGCTTCCGCATTGCATTTTTTGCTATAATGCATACTATTTCCATTAGATTACGAGAAGAGTTACTTAAAATGGTACATGTTCAGGAATAGACAAGCAACTAGTCAATAATATTATTAATGGATATTGGAAATTCTTTAGAATAAAGTTGAAGGAATTAGAAATATTATGATCGACCATTCTACTCTTTAGAACGTAATGGTATTACTTACTGGATCCAATCTCATGATTATAATTTTCCCGAACTTAAATTCTTAGTTTTTGATTAAATAACCAAATACGATATTCCTCATAGCTACTGTTAAATTATTTCCCTAGTTTATTGTGACTTAGAATGTTATTGAAAATCTTATCACCATAAACAATACGGGCTCCGTTGAAAAATATAATTCTTTTCCTAAACAACGAGCCTAGTTTGTAATTACATGAAATCTTACCTCATACCTCCACATGACTTCGATATCCCAAATGTATATTTCTTAGAAAACCATGATTTCTAAAGGAACCTTAATATGGAAATCAGATAATCTTGTTATTAGACAATATGACTTTTCCATTTCGATAGGTAAATTAGAAGACAAGTAGTTTCCCTCATCCTTTTTTGTGGGAAGAAATACGAATAAACCTTATTAATGTTAACCATCCATGTTAATGACTTTGGCATGTATTACCAAAATGACCTAAGCTTTACGTGAATTAGTAGTTGTTTACTTTAATCGACCAGATTTTTGCAATATAAAAAAAAATCCTTAGTATCAGATTACCTGTTCATTTCTTATAAAGTTATCGTGAATTATCAGAAATAGTTACCCGTTTACAGAAAACAAATCTATACACATGTACTGGAACCTTATGCTTTAATCATATAAGATCTCGTGACCATATTCGATAAGTTATCTTTGACAATATGTATTCATATTATGTTACGATAAACTTTAGATTAGTCGACTCCTTATTCAGTATATTCCTATTACTTACAACGTATGTAAGATCCTGTAACAAATAATTGAATTAGTTACCCATTTAATTTTATAGTTATTTCCTACGAATATATACCAAGTATCCCAGAATGATTATTCAACATCATACCCTTATGACCTTTCAGAATTCAAAAGCACTAAAGGATTAGGAATAAACATCAATGGAATCATTTATCATCTGGAATTGTTACACGTTCCGTTACCATTTGTACACCGTAACCACCCAGTATAAGAGAATCATCGATTCAGACCCTGTTACATCTACTAACGTTCACCATATTACAAGTGCTTCACATATCTAGGTAGTCATCTATGAGTAATTTCAAATTTTCATATTCGTCCCAACTTTTAGAGGAAATAGAAGATCTAAATATTTGGATGGACGATTAAAATACTAAGTAACTTTAGGATACCAGGTATTGAAATACGTCTTCACCCGATAGATATCGGTTTTGAAGAAGAAATGTCTAATGGACTTTAGAAATGTTACAATCCATGTTAGACTCGCATGCAGAAAAATAAATGTTATAGTCGACGCTTAACATCATGATCTTACTAGGAAACTTAACCATCTGACCTTATGGAATGTTGTTGATACCAAACAACCATTAGAACGTTAGTAGAACATAAACTTTTCCAAATCTCACCAATACCATTGCCTATCCGAACCTAAGAAAGAAAACCTTAGAATAACAGTCTATAATATCCCTTTGTGATGAAACACAAACCAGAATGAGAACCAAGAGTTATGTTACGATAGGAAAATTAACCTATAATTTAAAAATAGATTACATTCCCCTCTACGTTGAGAAATATCCCCAGAAGCTCATCGCTCTAGATTCAAGATACACCCCAAAAACTTAATAACGTATCATGCAAATAAGGAATATCGGTGGTGACCAATATAAGAAAGATGCTAAGGAATTTTTTAGTAATTCTTATACGTGTTACCAAGTCCAAATAAAACACCAGTACTCTCATGAATTCCTATAACTTTTTTCCAATCTAGGAATAAAAAAATGATTGCATCACAATGAATTGTATTAAGTTCATACGTCTTAAGGATACAGGTCAATATGAATCATAGTAGATGGACTCGCCAAATTTGACCTTTCATCCCAATAATGATTACTGATTATTTTCAATTTTATAGTATTATGATTAATGTGAACAAGCCTATAGTCATTGCACAGAAGAAACAGATGTACCTAAAAAGCCATATAACCCCGACTATTGGAATACGAATATGCTCTTTTAGATTATACCCACCACCTAAATGAATGAGCTTAGACGAAACCTCATCATGATTTAATAGTATCTACATTTATTACACAGCCCAATGCTAGTAAGCCCAAGTATTAGTAACTACGACTTGTGATACATCATTATATATAACTGTTGAGAGAATTATACCCTTATAAACATATTCCCAATAATAGTATCTTTATACTAATGATATAGATGTTAGTAACTTCATCTCCATTATTTTACGAACCATGTTTAAGGAAACCCTTTTCACTATCGGTAATACACCTTGGATTACGTAAACCATATCCATACATGAAATTCAAATTTTCCAAAATTATAGGATATTTCCAGCATAGCCCCGATAGACCTTAAAAGAATCCTTTTGTCCAATATGAGTACGAAAAATCTCCGGAGAATAATTCTACACTATTAGACATCATACTTGTAGTAACTTTTAGAAAATTTATGTAAACCCCAGAACAAGTCAAATCAATGGACCTACTTAGGATACCCAACCCTTAATAGGCATTGTCTTATATTTCAAAATGTGATTTTATAGGAATTAGAACTCTAAAGATATGTTAATTTGATGTTCAGAAAATTATATGCACATTATGTCAAGATTCTAGATATGTTCTTCCATAGTATAAGAAATTTTAAATGAGCCGCTCTCGAAATTATAAAACATAATGAATAGACGTTGTATTTTTGCCAATAAACTGACAAGTGATTTCACAAATATAGTAAAAAAATCTAGTACTTCCTTAACATGTTCTCTATTAATAGAAACGCTAGAAAAAGAAATAAACGTAAAGTACGACTTCACCAGAATATGGATTGAAAATCTTATAATAACTTTGGTATTTAGACAGAACAAGATATTCAATCTAGTAATCGTAATGAACATTTTATCATCAAACTTTGCTCACCTTTACTGTAATTAGTGAATCTTGAAAGTTATTAGAAGTTTTAAGTTATGTTTAGCATAATTCTAAATTAACATTTCTCAACCTCAAGGATGCTTGCCCTTATCATCTATTACTCTTACCGCATGATAACCTTGAAATTAGTAAACTTTAAACCAAACTTGACAAATTACCCGAGAAAGTATTTATTTAATCTTAAGGATTACCAGTTATGATTGTGAAAATGAAGGTGAGAACACTTTAATTATATCAACTACCGGAAAGTTGATCAAGTGACTATTATAAATACATATCCTTAGTCTAGAATGCGAAATTTCTTTCGATTAATTATGAGAATCCTAAAAACATAATTTACGGTTTAGTTAACATCAACTTCATGTTGATTAGCTTTGTAAATACAACCTCTAAACCTTCGAGTATAAACTGTTGAACATCAACCTTTACATGCAAATACCTATTTTGCAAACGACTATACAATACTGTTATTATAAAACCCATGATTCGACCTATCATATTATCTTATACGTAACTATTAGTACAGCATGACGAAATTCATTGACTGAAACGAACCTCAAACGACGAGACCATATACGAATCATGCTACCTAAACCCCTGTTTCGATACACGATACTTGCAAAATCTTGTAAAAATGCCTATTATTATCTGAAAACCCTTTCCGATTACTGTTATCTCAAGTTACTTGGATTAATTGTCTCCAATTTTATTGGATTGACGTTGTTATATGTATTTACTCTTTCCCTAAAGCATATAAACAGATAGTATGGGATATTTATTTAGAAACCATCCGCAAGCTTTAAATTGAACTTCTCTGATATTTCTACCTCTTGAGTCGTTTCACCATGTATAATTGTACATATTTCACTTCAACTGTTGAGTCAAATTTCTTAATACATTCCTGATTATGTCGTTATTCCTTATATAATGATGTTATATCACTAATCGCAAAAAGACCGACCTTGGTCAATAATAAACGTTTCTAATATTCTACATACCTTAGACGATGTACGCACTATGAGAATTTGAAACTTCGGGATATCGAAATTTCGAGGACGAATTTTTTGAAGGTGGGTAGATTGTAATACCCTGATTTTTTTAATTGAATTATTTATGTGTCAAATTGAATTTTAGGGACTATTTATAATTTTTACGACACATACAACCCGTACGTATTGTCCGTAATATGAAAATAGGGTCAACATGTTTATTCTCTAGCTCGACAAAGAATATTTTTCATATAAAACGGACAGTAGAAGGGGTTTAAAACATATTATTTTTAATTATTACTTAAATTTTAGTGTGTGTAAATTAGCATTACCCAAAAGTGTTGTCGATACGAAAAAAATACCGAAACAGATTCTAGTCACTCAACTGCGAATTTTAAGTTGGTTGAAGCTTCAAGAAATATAAAAAAATTTACATGCTAAAAATTATACGCTAGTACCAAATACACTCACTTGTGTAATTATCTTATGCTGACTCCCTAAATCTTTAAATACGACTCAACCCTTTTGTCTTAAACACACACCTCTCACTTATTTTAAACCAACGAAATTCTATTTCACTCTAAGAGAAAAAACCACAAACCTCTGCCCACAAATCCCTCACCTCGATTTCCTAAATCTCAAACCCCTGCCACACCGTCTTTCTCCCTCACCCGTCGATTTTCTCCCTTCCTCTACGCCGACCAGCCCTGTCCCTCCTTATTCTTCTTCGTTTATAATTTTTTTTGGTTCCATAGATATATGTGCGTGTGTGTGGTTTGAGAGGCTGACTTCCACCCTTGCTATGGTTGTGGACGGCAGTAACACACCCATTTTGGGTTTAGATTTATTGATATTTTTGCTACTGAAATTCATTATATATAAATAAATAAATAAATATATATATATATATATATATATATATATATAAAGGAGGAGGGACTTTTGCCGCATCATATAAGTTTATACACAAAACCTATATAAACAAATTTTGTATCTATCTATATGATGGTGGGTTTGGTCTTAATCAAGGGATGGTTAAGATTAAATTGGGGGAGGCGGGGTTGAATCTAATGGTAAAATAGATTGACACGTGAGATGATCTGTGTCTCTACAATTTTTCATTATCACGTCGATGCAACTACACTTTAATTTGAAATTTTGCTCCACACGGTCTCCAATGGACAGACCCACTCTTTCCAACATGCCATACCCTATTACGCTATTCACATATTCAAATACACAAACCCACTAATTTTTTACTTCTCACTACATATCACTCATCAACAAAACTCTCCATCTGTCGCTTTCTACAACTTGCAACAGCTGACCAAACTTCTTCACCATTGTTCTCTCATATTGTTGTAATAAGAGATTGATATTGTTTTTCTTCACGATCTATTTTTTTTCAATGCTTATAGACTCGATGAGATTCACACCAGGATGGTGATGGTTTTCCTTCAGCATTTGGTGGACCAGGTGTGACACCCCGCCTAATTAAATACCGGGCGATCACTCCTTTATTAAATTAAAATCAAGGTGAACAGTTGGTTCATTCTTAGCATCACTGTCGTAAAAATAAACTTTTCCAAGTTAACACCCTAATTAATTAAGCTAAGTGTAAAAACCATTTTTAACCTTTATAACGAAAATGTATTTTTAAAGAAAAACTTATTTATTTAATTAGTAACAACATTTTCAATAAATAAGAATCATACAACAATTATCCTGGAACATAATCCAATAACTGCTTAAAGGAAGCCAATAACTGCTTTTGCACGTCAGTGCACTCATACATACGGAGATGCCGCTGGATGTCTTTCTTCCATTGGCTAACTGTGACAATATCGGAGCTACCAGAGAACTCAGGGGGATGCGCTTTCTGAAAAGCATCCCGAACCCTCTCCCATGCAGATGGAAGTTGTGTTGGTACTGGCGCCACTGCCTGAACCTGGGGTGGAGCCTGCTGAGTCACCGCTAGTGCGGCATTCACCGCCTGAGCAACAATGGCAGATACTTCGTTTGCATTCATAGTGCCTTGTACCGGAGCTGCTGGCTGCTCGGCCTGGGCACGCCTATCCTTCGGAGCACGTCTCGGAGGCATCTGAAACGTGAAGAAGTTTATTAGTCTACAGTCATTAACAAATCTCAAATAGCTGAAGACATAAACTTGAAAGCAAGAATACAACCATCCTATAATAGGGCTCTATAGCAATAACGTTAAGCTGAAAGCGAAATAAGCTGTACAGATCCTATGGACACTAGAACCTGATGCTCTGATACCACCTGTGACACCCCACCTAATTAAATACCGGGCGATCACTCCTTTATTAAATTAAAATCAAGGTGAACATTTGGTTCATTCTTAGCATCACTGTCGTAAAAATAAACTTTTCCAAGTTAACACCCTAATTAATTAAGCTAAGTGTCAAAACCATTTTTAACCTTTATAACCAAAATGTATTTTGAAAGAAAAACTTATTTATTTAATTAGTAACAACATTCTCAATAAATAAGAATCATACAACAATTATCCTGGAACATAATCCAATTAACTTAAAGATTTAAAGTCCCAACATTTAAGACTTAAGGTAAAACATCCATACTGAAATAAATCCCATAGTAACAGTACTAGAAATAACTGAAATACAATTGTCCCAATAAAACAGATAAATAGTGGAAAGGGCGACACATGCCCAATAAATGAGTATGATAGATGTGGAATCAATTGAACGAAGTCGTCTATGCAAGTGGCCTGCAACTCCCACCTAAGTTGCAGCACGTTCCTTTCAAGGGATCCTAAGCAAGACGCCCCTGTGGCTGGGCACCTGTAATACATACATATATATACAAGAGAGAGAAAGAGAAAAAGAAACGGGTTAGAGCCCGATAGTGTGTTTGATTTAAAATACGTTTAGCAAGTATTTAAATTGATACAGGCCAATGCAACAACATATTAGTGCGACACTCTCTTAAGAAATTCTCACCTCTCTTCTAATGTGCACACCTATCGCACTAACCTTCCCAACGGTTTGTCTTATCATTTATCGCACTAATCTTCCCAATGATTTAACTTATCTTAGATCACTCGTAAGATTCAAAATTTAACGATTCAATTGTATGAAAAGAATATTTCAATTAGTAACCAAAGTTCTCATTTTAACTTTATTAATCAATAAAGTTTTCTAGTGTCATATTATACTTTCTCAAAACAAGTATTTATAATTGAGTCATCAACCATGTCCTACATATCACATCACAGTAGGCAGTTCCAGATTTCAGAATTTCATATATATATATATTAACTACTCATAAAATATATATATCATAACAGCACCCCAAATAAAACTATGGTTCGGGCATACTCTACTATCCAATCCCCGTATCACTCGTACCAAGGGAATACAAATTCGGAATCACTCTCGAACTGTATTAACACATACTCAAAAAATATTGAGGCGAAGTATAGATTCCAAGTCTCTAAGAGTATGGCATAAGTCTGCGTCTCTTAGGACAGTCTCAACTATCACTGCGATAGCCTGTACCAAGGATACCTATACACAAACAATATGAGGCGAATCATAGATTCCAAGTCTCTAAGAGGAAAGCACATACTCGCATCTCTTAGGACCGTCTGAACTATCATTTCGATAGCCTGTACCAAGGATATCTATCTTCTAGGGTACAAGTCAATATCTCCCATAAAGGTCCCATCGAGATAAGACTGTCCCAGCGCTGAAACCTCAGGGATAGCAAGTAGCGTGGGCATGATTTTCACACATAGATAGTATATGCATACACAATCATATAACTATACTAATATTACCATATCAATAATGAGTAAATTCTCAATTCCCATAATTAGATCATTTGCATTTATTTCTCATTATATAGTTATCACATATAACCGTTCACATCTAACTTTAATTTGAGGAACTTTTCCACTTACTACATAACGCTTCATGGATTCTATCCTCCCAATTATAAAATTCAGTAGGTATACACATTTGTCCCAAAGTAACTCTCTTACGTGTCTCTCTCTTTAAATCATAAATTCACCGACCCTTATGTAATTATCCCAAAATACAATCTTTGCCCGACATCAAGGGTCCCAAAATCTATTCACATGTCCTACTGGTCTTCCCTATCTCCCAAAATATTTTATTAAGGATGCCCAAGAATTATCTCACAATAAATTGAATTTAACTCATTTAAAAAGGAAATAGGAGTCTTCCAGGAGGGGTGGATCGATCGAGGTTTGGGGCTCGATCGATCGAGCCTTCGATTGATCGATGCTCTGACTCGATCGATCGATCAAGCAGTTATTTTGATTTCTGCAGAATTGCAGTTACTGGTTCTACTATCTATCTTCATCCAAATCCATATTTTTCGATCCCAAACGTCTCAAAAGTTCTACCACTAACATCCTAACATGATATGATACACATTGTACGTAAAGCATGTCAATTTACGTCACTAAACGTGGATTAATCATACCGAAATTCATTTAAAACTCAAGAACCCTAAAAATCTCTAAATCATGATTCTAATCTGTTTTATCCCAGAATCTCTTTCTTATTTACACCAAAATTTCGTGGATTATTCTTCTACATCACAAAAGACTTCCAGAATAAGGTTTAAGTCTTTACTACATGCAAATTCCTATCATAATTTGGGTTTTCTTCCATATATTTCATCCCTAATCATTCCTAAACTAATATGAAAATTGCACCAACAAAATAAGCAAGATAAACACTTGCCTGGGATTTTTGACGTTCTGATTTGCAGATGTTTTTGGTGTGGTTGCGTAGCCCGTTGCGCGATCTACGCGTTGGTGGTGGTTGCGGTGCAAACGGGTGGATTTCGGGCCTTGAATTTGCCTTGAGATCTCTCTCCTTTCTCTCCTATGGCCGTCACTTGTGTTTAGAGTTTCTAACCCTAGATGACAATCCAGATATCTGATATAACCCATTGAATTTTCGTGGCCTTAATTACCCAAAAATGCGAAATGTCCAAAACGCCCTCCCGGGGTACCAATTAGGCCTAAAAATGCCCCGAGACCCAAACTAAACCCCCGGGTACACTTTTTTGACCATCTCGACCCTTTCGGACGCGTTGACGCACTCAAAACGACCATACGAATGACTTATAAAATATTCACTTTTATTTATCAATAATTAGTCCCGACGCGACACGGGCGCGTCCCGACTCAAATTTCCAAAATTATCATTTTATTCTCTCGTGACATTCAATATAATCAATATCATATATTACTTTTCTCATTAGTAATATTCAACAAATTTTCCATAATTACTAACTCTCGTCACGTTAATAATTAGAACATAATTAATTTCCGGATTTTTATTAAATAATGAACTCACATTAAATTTAATAAATCCCCAAATTAATATAGCATAAAAATACGGGGTATTACACCTGGGTAGTGGAATCTTCCTGCTGAGCCACTGGTTTGGGTGGGGGTTGATGTTCTACGGGGATATACCAATGGGTTTTGATTTTGGCAGCTTGGATTTTGGTGCCTATGGTCGATTCGGCCGCATCTCCGCCTGCCTGGGTTTTTGTGGATCTCCAGCCGCCTAGTTTTAATACTGAATCTGTATATATATTACTATCATATAGGGGCAAACATTGAAAAGGTTGTAATGGTGGGGTATGTTTTTTTAATTAATTTAGAGTTGCCTTTGTGAACTTTATATTTTCATTTTTCTGTCCGTTTGTTTTCTTTTATTCACTAAATTTTTTTCTAGGTTATATTCGAAATTGCTAAATTAGGCTTAAGATTGCAAAGGTCAAATCTATTGTATTTTTAAAAAAAAAAATCATTGTATATCCGTCTGGGTAATGAAAAATTCCTCAAACGCCATGTATTTATGTTCTATTGAACTTCCTTTTTTTTAGTTTCTATTTTAATGTATTGTATGGGGATATACCAATTACTTTTGGATTTTTAAGATTAGTACTTGTAATATAGGCTTTTTGAGTGTACCTACACATTTGGCATATTAATTGGATCCCTATGTTTTTTTACTGTTTTGTTGTTTCTTCCTCCTAATATAAAATCAACATATGTTACAGGAATTTCAGCTTCCTTCAATTTCGGATGATGTCAAGTAGCATATCAACATCTCTTTTTATCCGTAATTGTTTATGGTGCCTTTTTTTTCTCGAACATACGTATCTACTTTGTGTTGCCTTTTTTGAAATGCCAATAACTATTTTAGAGCTTCTGCTTTTTCTTTTTCTCTATTTTCAAAGAGAACATGCTAAAATGAAAGCGTGTTCTCTAATCTCATTACATAAAGGTACAAGTTCTCACTAAACCTACTACACCCAACACCTAAAGCTACTACACCTCACACATTCATTATACCAGAAATGCTCTTTTACATTCATTGCAGCTGAAGCTATTACACGTCCCTCTTTTCAAATCATTCTAAGACACCCACTTCTGAAATTTACCAAATCTTTTAGATTCATATAAGACCTTTACAGCACAAGTTATGAAAGTACATAATAAAATGGTGTAGGTGGGTTAAGGAGTTAGGTTTTAAATGAAAGTTCCCAACCCATATTTTATGGTTGTTCCCTTTTTAGAGAAGTGACTTTACATGTTTTCTATCAATGGCGTACGTGGGTTAAGGGCTTTTCATATGTGACTTTACATGTTTTGATTGTCTTTGTGGCCAGGTGTGTGTTTTTCCCCATTCTGAAATAATGGAGAATTCGACGTCAATTTCACCCTACGAAAAACTGGATTGTTAAGCAATCAGGGTGGGAGCTAGCGTGGCTTTAGTGTTCATTCGCTAACCTCAACACCTCAGATACGGATGATGCCCACAAAGAAGAAGAGGCCAAATATAGTCCTCTCATGATCACTAATCTCCAACCAGATACAGGTTTTTATTCATCAAAGGGTTTCTCATGTGGGTTATTTTATGCCTTCTATGTTAAAATTGTAACTTATGTTGTTTTCATCTATAACTGTTGCATCTTTTCAATATGATGTTGCATCTTTATTTTGAAATATGGAAAAGAGTTTCAAATTAATATGTTGTTGCATCTTTCATATGGGTTGTTGTGTTTTTAAATGGTTAAATATACGAATTTTGTTTATCTATGATTTGAAAAAAAAATCTGTGATTGAAATTTGATACGTATTTTTGGGTAACTGAATTTTTGGTAGTTTAAAAACAATTCTACAAACTTTTTAAATTTCTTGAACTTGGGTTGGTGGATTACCTAATTTTCGAGCAGGGTTCTCATATCGTTCTCATATTACACGATATTTGGAGGAGTTTAAAAATTAGTTATGAAATTAAAAAAGTTTATAAAAAAACTTTATAATAAAAAAATTCATGGTTTAATTTATAATTTGTGAAAGATTGAATTAGGTGGTGATGGTTTAACATTGTCAAGATATATTCAAATCAAGGGGTGGGAAGAAAGACAACCATAATTTCTAAGAATTTATTTGATGTTGTTAGGTCAGGAAGCACATGGCTCGATGCGCTTTATTGAAAATTGCTAAAACTAGAAAACAAAGTGCTTTGCTTTTCATATTTTACCATCTTTGCTATAGATATTTGTGCCAGAGGTTCCAAAAATTCTTGACCCATGATCATCTTCGTATACTATATATTGTCCCGTTTTCTTTTTTACTATTTATTTTTGTGGGTATGTTGCTATTTATATATTTAGTTTCATCTCATAACAAAATTGTTAACTAGAGACAACCAACCAAATAGTATAAATAATGTAATATAGTGAACTGACCAAATAGTATAAATAGTGTAAATAATGTAATATAGTGATTGAAATATGATAATATAATTATATTGTGATTAAAAGTAAAAAAAATTTCCTAATTTTTTTTCATAAATGAATAAGTATGAAGAATGTAATCAGGTCGCTTGGCTTAATAATTGGAATTGTCATAGCACATGAGAAGAAATAATGAACACCACTCCCATCAAGAAATTAACTTGATATGGGTCAAATTCCTAAAATATCTACAACTATATAGTTTTTTTCCTTGTCCAAATTATCGTATCATATGGCTCAAAACTAGTCTATAGTTTAAAATTTTATAGCAAAACATTACAATTTTATTGTTTGTAATTAACTTGATATTTCACGATTCTTGAAGGTACAAATAGAAAAATATATATAACCTAGCATTATATATATATAGGGAGGTTCAAAAGTGAACAAAAAGAATGAACTTTTTAATGAACTTATTAAGACATTAAAAAATAATTCAGTTAATTTTAATTCCTTGTTATAATTGGTTCACGCCAGCGGCAACAGAAACACCTTGTGACATGAGAACCCCTTATCCCAACCCCTTACATATGTCAAGGGCGTGTCCATTATTGTTGGCACGGATCAATTGCAACAAGGAATTAAAATTGATTGGATTATTTGTTAATTTCTTAATAGATTCATAAAAAGTTAATTCTTTTGGTTCACTTTTGAACCACCCTCTCTCTCTCTGTGTGTGTATATATATATATACAATCCTAGTCTTGTGCGGACCAGTCCACATTTTAAGAGTGCGGACGGGACATGTGTCACCTGGCAGTGAGCCTAGAAGAGAGAGAAAGTGTGCCTATAATTTAGGCGATAATCTCTAGGCATCCCGTGAGGTGACAGATGTCCGGTCCGCATTCTTAAAATGCGGACTAGTCCGCACAAGAGCAATATATATATATATATATATATATATATATATTGTCACATCCCGATTTTTGCCGAGGGTGAGGGTTAACGTGATAATTAATAAATCATAAACAAATCTGAATACTAAAATAAATGAGGCATTTATTGATTCTCAATCGTGTTACAACTGATATCTATGGACAATACAAAAGTACTTCTCTTGCTAATTAGGCTCCTTTTCTTCTAATATGACCTTTCGTTATCTTTATGCATCAACTGATCTCTAAACTAATCATCATGGCTTATTGGTACCTGTCTAAAATAACTAAAAAAGAAGGAATAAGAAAAAGTTTGTTCAGTAGATAATTATAGTTCTATAACAATGTAAATATGGGAATTTCTTTAAATAGATATCTAGGTTTGAAATGCTCGAAATATAAAACAGCGTATGGAAATCTGCAGGAAAATGAAATATCAACATAACTAAACAGAGGTACTGAAGTCTGCGATATATGTGAAAGAATTGTAAGGTGATTATAACCGAATATGGTGTTTATCGAGTTATAAATAATGTTAAGACTATCATACGATAACCCATAAATTATCGTATATAGGGGCTGCAAATGCATAGACAAACCATCATAATATCGCTCCATGCATAAAATGCACGTGGACAGGCAATCCCAATAATTTGGGGAATAACCTAATAACTTGGCACACATAGCTAGAGTGGCACTCATACATAGAGAAAATATAATAACAAGGTACTCAACATCTAAGTTCTTCAGGCCAATAACAGTTATCGGGTGTTTACGGGGTCTAATCCCTCGATTATAAGGTATGCTACTAAATGTTTCATTGATAAAAATGGTAGGCTATGCTGCAAATCAGATAATTGAAACCAAAGTTAGGGTATATTGCAATATAATAAAATAGTTTAAATCATTGTTCAACAGGATATAGTTGTGTACTACAATCCGAATAATTTACTGAATCAGTAGGTTATCATGGTTGGGTTGGCTTCAGTTTCATTAGATGAAATATTGAACCAATATTCACGGTACAGTTGAACTATCAAAGAGTTAAGAAATGAGAATACGAGTCCAAGGCTATCTCATGGTGATATAATAAGTAGTAATGTCAAAGGCATAAGTTCAAGGTATAATAGTGAAATAGAACCACCTACTAGTGTTTACGAGCTTTTCGTTGTTATTCACAGATCTTTCACTGTTGTATTCTAGTTATCGTAATCATTTGGCTCGAGGGTTATATCGGTGATTGGGTTAAATGGTTCGGGTTTATGTTGTCATACATCGTTCGGTAAATATGAATTAAACTGTGTTTTTTAAATTGAATCAAGGGATTCAATTTGTCTAAATAAATTGAATAAACTACAATATAATATTTTATTAAAATATTAATCTCGTCAAATATTCACTTTAATTATTTTAACAAAATCTCCAATTTATATGAAAGTAAAGATCTTTTTATGGCATTGTTCCGATATATGATATTCCAAAAAATGTAATTTTCCAAAGTTCGTTTGAGATTATTTTCTTAATTGAATTACTTAAAATATTAATTTTAATCTGGCACCGTGTTGATGTTTACTATTCTCCGTCTGTCATATTTTATATTATCTGAGCGTCAACATTAAATATGGGTAGTATAAAATTAATGTTCGTGACATAATAAAATTTAAAATAAAGTCAAAAACTCTCTTCTTTATTAGGATAATAAACTAGTGGTCATACCACTTGCAATATTAGTTAACACAACACAAAAAAATTTCCAACATCTGTATAATCATATTTTTAATAAAAATAGCTCATAATATTGTAATGGCATAATTTTGAGTCGTTTGGTATCGAAACTCGTATAAATATAATTTTCTTAAAAAAATGGCAAGAAGTCCAAATATATTGAGAAAAATTGTGTAAGATTACTCATATGTGTCGAGGGTTCGTGTTTATGACAATTTTTGCAATACGTAACCGAGTATAAATAATATAATTAAATTTTATACAATAAAAATTGTTCGTAGAAAATACCAATCATACCAATTGTGGTTTACCATACCCAAATATGAATTTTCCAACGCTTGATACAAATTGAATCAAAACATCTCCAAGAACTCAAATAGTAACTGTGTTAATTAAGTTGTTATAAGACCATATATATATATATATATATATATATATATATATATATATATATATATATATATATATTTATTTATATATATATATCAGTCCTGCTCTTGTACGGACTAGTCCACATTTTAAGAATGCGGACCGGACATGTGTCACCTGGCGGTGAGCCTACAAAAGAGAGAGAATGCGCCTATAATTTAGGCGATAACTTCTAGGCGCACCGTTAGGTGACACATGTCCGGTCCACATTTTTAAAATGCGGACTAGTCCGCACAGGAGCATTATTATATATATATATATATATATATATATATATGTATATATTATATATATAAGTTACAATGATGTTTTTACTGTTCATAAGTTTTGGACACATTTGACGGTTCAGAAGCCACCAACGCTAGAAATGAAGGGCTTAGATTATTTTGATCAATCTTTCTTTTTTGCCCTTTTAATTTTGGTTTCCTCTTTTGCTTTCATTAAAAACAAAGGGTAAATAAGGCACATCACACCATTTGTCTTTTTCTCCTATTTTCCATGCTTGGGCCCACCCGCCTCAAGCCTCACCCATGTCCCTTCCCAATTAGAGCACAAGGCTCAAGACATTTTCTATGCTTATTTCGAGTTTAGATCTGAGCTATGAAGAAATCATAGTGGAGACATTTTCTATGTCTACTTTGAGTTTAGAAATCGCAGTGAAGAAATCGGTTCAAATTAGAGTTATAGATTTGTTCAAATTAGGTTTTGTCTACAAATTTAGGGCTTTGTTATACATGGTTTTGTAATTTAGGGTTTGTAACAAATGATTTTGTAATTTATGGTTTCGTATCTAATTGCTTTTCGTGTTTTTGTTTTTTATTTTTCTTTTGCAGATCAATACATGTATACTATCCAATTTTGGGATCTAAACGGGTATACGCTTCTATTTATACCACCCACACTACCACATGCTTTGACTGGTGTTTATTTTTGTTTTGTAGATAAAAAATTATTTTTATTTTTTGATTTAGAGGCATCTCACCCATGCATTGATCTTCAACATTGATTCAAATGTAATATTTCTTGCTTTCTCTAAAATATTTATTGCAATAGTTCAAAAAAAATTATGGTGTTAATTAATCATTTTTGTTTATTTTAGAGTTGGAGAATTCATGGATATTTTGTAGGTATACTCTCGGTTCTTTCTTGGTTATCTATCTCACCACCTATCGAAAAGGGGATCACATTTTTTGTTCAAACCATGTTGTGTTTCAGAGTATGTCTCTCTCCCTCTGTTTTATTTTTTGTTTGAAACATTAATATTTTTTAACTGGATTTTCAGATCTAATTCTCATTGTTTGAATAATTTCTCTATGTTTTTCTCCCTAATGTAGTATATTGTGATAATTTCAAGTGTTTAGTTTGTTATTTTAATAAGTATGGATTTTTTTATCTATGTTTCTAGGCCTCTCCATGATAGAAAAAATTTTGACCAGGTTTTTATGATCTCAGGCCCACTTAATAAGATGATTTATTGTTGAGTTGGCCTTACTGAAGCAAGAGGTTTTGATGCTTATCAAGGATGACATACTTTATTTGGTTGATTTTAGACCTTTAATTTATTTTTGATGATTCAACGGTGCATCTTTTTTATGATTTAATGTTATTGTTTGACTCTTTAGTTGGGTTGAGTTTGTAATTTTTAATACCCCATAAACATAGTTAGGTATCATAAGGCTCTTGGTTTTGGGTTTCTTAAATTTTAAGGTTTTTTGTGTAGATTTTTCTAATTTTGGGGAGGGTATTTGAGTTTTCTGTAGACTTTATTTTCCTTCCAGATTTCAAACTTTTGGCTTTAAGTAAATGATTATTTTGGGTATGATTTATGGGTTCTTATTAGTTTTATTTTGATATTTAGGTACTTACTAAATTTGTTTCATAATTATATAAGAACTACTCATTTCTCTAATTTTTTACTCTCTCAAGTAGACCGCAGATCTGTATTGAGTTATTTTACATGTCTCTTACATATTAGTTTAGTAATTTGTGATTATTCTGAAGTATGTACAAGATGTGAGAACACTCACTTTTTTGTATTGCTTGATCTTGCAGGTTCTCGAAGAGAACAATTATGTTTCATGACATCAATAAACTTCTTGATTTTCTCAATGGTGTGCTTACTCTTTTTTAATGTTTGATTGTAAAACTTTTTTATGGATACTATGACATGTTATTATAGATTTGTATGTCAATTTTTTAATAGTAATTCGTTTGTTTTTGGGTAATAAATTTGCGAAAAGTGTTTTTTAATAAAGTAATCGTGTGTTATAATGCTTTAATTATAATAGCGATTTCATTGCCAATGTAATATTCTAATTTGATCTTCATTATTATGATATTGGTAAGTTTTAGTCATTGTAATATTCTAATTTTCTCTTTATATTTCAGGTTATCTCAAACAGAGGGAGAATGTGGTAATGTCAATCTGATCCAATTGGTAAGCTTCATAACAAAAAACATTTACCTTTTTAGTTATGTTTATCAGTATACAAGAAGTTTACTTGATTTCTTTTATGTGATATGCTAATGTCAGCTTGATCTAAATAAGGTTAACATAATATGTGCATGTACAATGTCTATAATTAGGCCTTTCTTGATCATGCCCCAAAATTTGGAATATAACATGCCTCTAAAACCATATAGACCGAAAGAACTTTGACCATTTAGATATGAAATAGCTGCCAACCAAGGATGAATTTGCATCATTAATGAGTAAACTCGGAATAGCATCAAGAGGTTGGGGATGGCCAGTGGTAGGTTTTGTATATGGGTAAGATTGGAAGTTATTGATAAAAGGCCTCTTGAATATCATTTTGATTATCAACTTAAGTATCAGCAGACTTATTGATTTTTTGAACACAAAGTTGATTTCTTTTAGCTTTGACTAAATAATGAAAAAACTTAGTGTTTAAATACCCTTCTTTAAAGGATTTTAAATTGGATATTTATTTTCAGAATGTCTCCTATGTCTTTAAAACTAGATTTAGCTTTGACTTTATATGCTTAAACGCATTTCTAATATATGTACCAGATTTTGGTCACAATTAAATTCCTTGGCAATTAACTCATATTCTAAAAATTCTCTTTGAAAATGGATTTGTTACGCCTCTTAAGATTAGCTTTCAACATTTACCTTTTTAGTTATGTTTCTCAGTATACAAGAAGTTTAGTTGGTTTCTTTTATGTGATATGCTAATGTCATCTTGATCCAAATAACGTTAATAGAATATGTGCATGTACGATGGCTATAATTAGGCCTTTCTTGATGATGTCCCAAAATTTGGAATAGAATGTGCCTCTAAAACCATATAGACCTGGAGCACTTTGACCATTTAGATTTGAAATAGCTGCCAAAATTTCATATTCAGAAGGAAAGTCAACCAACGATGAATTTTCATCATCAAGGAGTAGACTCGGAATAGCATCAAGAATTTGGGGATGGCCAGTGGTAGGTTCTGTATATGGGTAAGATTGGAAGTTATTGATAAAGTCCTCTTGAATATCATTTTGATTCTCAACTTAAGTGTCATCAGACTTATTGATTTTTTGCGCGCACAGTTGATTTCTTTTATCTTTGACTGAAGCATGAAAAAACTTAGTTTAACTCCCCTTTTTTAAAGGATTTAAAATTGGATATCTATTTTTAGAAGATGTCCTATGTTTTTAAAACTAGATTTAGCTTTGACTTTATATGATGCATCGCATTTCTAATATCTGTACCAAATTTTGGTAACAACTAAATTCCTTGGCAATTAACTCATATTCTAAAAATTGTCTTTGAAAATGGATTTGTTACGCCTCTTAAGCTTAGCTTTCAACATTTACCTTTTTAGTTATGTTTCTCAGTATACAATAAGTTTACTTGATTTCTTTTATGTGATATGCTAATGTCAGTTTGATCCAAATAACGTTAATAGAATATGTGCATACACGATGGCTATAATTAGGCCTTTCTTGATGATGTCCCAAAATTTGGAATAGAACATGCCTCTAAAACCATATAGACCGAAGCACTTTGACCATTTAGATATGAAATAGCTACCCAAATTTCATATTCAAAAGGAAAGTCAACCAAGGATGAATTTGCATCATCAATGAGTGGACTCGGAATAGCATCAAGAAGTTGGGGATGGCCAGTGGTAGGTTCTGTATATGGGTAAGATTGGAAGTTATTGATAAAGGCCTATTGAATGTCATTTTGATTATCAACTTAAATATACTTATTAATTTTTTGCACACAAAGTTGATTTCTTTTACATTTGACTGAAGCATGAAAAAACTTAGCTTAGCTTTCAACCTTTGATGTTTTTTGAAAAGTACTTGCATGGGAGAGGCTTGAATAAAAATTTCCAAGGATTCTTTTATCACTTTAGAAATATCAGTATTATTGAACCAAGACTTTTGAAATTTTAAAGGTTTTAGACAATTATCCCAGTGAGTTTTTATAGAAAGCAAGAGGGGAGAATGGTCTAAGAATTTTTTATTTAGGTGAGTAATAACGGTGTCGATAAAATATTCTTCCATTTGAAATTGATAAGACCTCTATTAAGTCTAGAAATAATGGCTACTTCTTCATCTTTTAAATTTCGCCAAGTATATTTGGATCCCATGTAATGAAGATCAGTAAGACAATTTGTGGAAATTATACGTTTAGAGTCTTACACTACATGAAAATTTATATTATTACCCCCTATTTTTTAATTTTGATCAAGGACTACATTGAAATCCCCAATAATTTAGTAAGGAAACTCATCATAAGTATATCAAAACATATCAATATGATTCCAAAGAGAGATTCTTTCACTTATTGTTTTCTCAACATACATAATTGATAATATAACTGGATGTTGAAGTAATTGATGTTCAAGTTTGAGGCATCAGATCCGATCTAATCTTCACATGTATAACAGTGACACTTACAACAAATTTCCAAAGAAACTAAATTTTTTTTGATTGATTTCTTTCTACAACTGTTTACTACCAGATAGTATTCAGGTTACAACAGTCAAACATCTACCTGATCATGTAACATATTCTGATGATGGGCCAGATTCTACATCATCTGCATCTGTAGAGAGTGACGGCGAGGACGGAGGTCATTATCTGTTGATTGTGGAAAATAGTGATGTGGAATTACTCAAGGACAGACAAGTGAGGCTAGCTAATGATGTGCTCTAAGAGACACTATTTTTCCTTGCCGCTGATCTAGATTATCCTACAAACTTTAAAACATGACAAATGTAATCCGCTGGAAGAATGGATATCGATAGTTTTCCGTAGAGTATGTTTTATTTTTGCATTGTCCAATGTGGTCCTCAATTAGATTTTTTTGAAGGGATGGTATTGACTGAGTTATTGGCCGGAATGAGACAGTAATCAGGGCAAGCACAAAGTGTTTCAGATCTTCCTGCCATTGAGTTTTATGTTGATCCGTGTTTTGTTAGTGTACTTTTTACTTAATTTATATATGCTTTTTTAATTTGTATACCTTTTGATTTATGACTAATTTTATATTATGTTTTGAATGAATGGAACTTCCATGATATTGATACCTATAAATTACGCTGGGCACTGATTGTCAAAGATCTTTAAGTATTTTTATTTCATTAATATTCTGTCCTTACATTACTTTTTTTCTGTATTATACTTTCCAAATGATGTACCCTCTTAGTTTAGATCTCTATACTAATTTCAAAAAATCTTTCTATGACAAGAGTTTCTTCAAACTTTTTTTTCAGCACCAGAGGTTATTCTCCTTTTTTATTATTTTGCAGGCATAAGTAGGCTTTATAGTTGAAACTCATATTGCGTTAGATGGAATAGATGGATTGTTGCGTTGGAAAACATCACAGTGGTTAAACAACAGTTTTAAGTGTGATTTTTCAACAGATGTAGATATCACAGTGATTTTTCATCCGTGAATATCCGTTGTAATATTCATATGTTGAATATAACATTGATTTTTCCCAACAGTTTAAGTGTGAATATCACAGTGATATCTACGGTTGCATCTATGATCCTGACACAGTTGTTTTCTTTTCTCTGTATGCGCTGTAATATCATTGCATCTATATTTGTTCTTTTTTTTTTCTACTACTTCGTTGGTAATTTTGCGCTTGATTTACATAAAATGGAGATTCCATCTCATATTTTAAGATACTATTTGGGATTTCCCAATTCTAGCTGACTCTAAAAAATTAATTATTTCAAGGTTTGTTATTTGTTTGGCCGGTTAGGAACGATCACGTGTTACCAAGACTCCCATGTAAAATTATCTATTTTTTTGTTTATTGATTGTGTGACCATGGGATGTTTCAATTGAGTTTTTTCTAATCGTAATTATTTAGGTTGTCGGATAAGTTTGATTCACCTCAGTGTTCACCAGTCACCATTCAACGGGATTTATTTTATAGATATGGTACTCTCATGGAGAAGGTCTGTGATCCTCGCCATATTGATTTTGCTCATCACAAGGTAAAACATGTTTACTTTAATAGGTATTTGACTTTAATAGTTTAATAGTCTGGAGTTGTTTTTTTAACTGAAATTATACGGATCATACGTGGTTGATAAATAACTTTTTGCCTACCTTGAAGTTAACAGATCCAAGGATGAAAAACAGAGATTCGAGAATAACCAGGTACAAAACCAAGAATAACCAAGTACAAAATAGAGCTTCAAGAATAACCAAGTACAAAACAGAGCCAATCAGATCTGAGGTGAAATTGACATTTGTATCTTAATTTGATTGATGTTTTTTCTTTAGTTATGTTAATTAAATTATGTTGTCATCCCCATAAACATATCATGGAATGTGTTGTAAATTTGATGGTTTAATTGCCAAATCAATAATAAAATATCAAATTTATGTATGTTTTCACTTCATACACAAGTTTGGTGACGTCGATATCTTCACGTTCGTGATATAATTTTCAAAATGTGTGTCTTTACTTACATCATTTTCATTTAAAACCTATCATTTGATATGCTTTTTAGGTCATTTTGTGATATGATTATCAGAATGACATTCAAGTAGGTTCTTTTTTGCATTCAGATGAAAATTTGTACCGCTGCTTTGCTATCTTCTCACCAACTCTTCGGGGATTAACGACCCAAGGTACACATTGATGCTATCTTTATGTTTCTTGATACTTATTATTTCATTCTCTCTTTTTTGGTCATATTTTTATCTTATGTTGATATTATTTGTTCAGGTCTTCATTTGTTGAAATTATTTTCTCATTTTCCCTTTTTTATGACATCTGTGGCACTTTGTTCAGGTTTTAAACATTTTTGTTGGACATATCATGAAAGTGTTTGCCTTGGGAGAACCCCCTGATCCAATCAATATTGAAATGGAAATCAGAAGTGCATTTTTTTCGGGTGAACAAACTCATGCGGACCGCAACACTGCACGACACACACTGGACATTGTGTGTAGAAACATCGAAAGTTATTTGATGACCCAACGATGTTAACGCTCAACCAGTTGACAGCGATAATTATAGATTTTAGTACTTCATTTTTATTTTAGGTTATATATTTATTAATTTGTGATCTAGTGCGATGTTCGCTAAAAATTATGGGGGTCTTGATTTGAATTTGATTATATGTTCAAGTTTTATGTTAGTATTTGTATATTTGAAATTATGGATAATGTTTATACGAGGTCTGAGATGGATTATCACTATTATTGTTGTTGGGAGTATTTTTTATTTTTTAAAAATGGGAAAGTCCTATAAACACAGGGATTTTGCCCAAAATTTCTAAAATCTTTAAAAAAACTTTAGGACTTAAGTTAGATGCTTATACGAGATCCGTGATGAATTAAACACATTGAATAGTTATATAAACGTATGAAAATTTGTCCAAATTTTTTGAATTTTTTACAATTATATGTTGTAAAAAAAGTTTTGTACATAGTAGGTTCGTACCACGGTGAATGTATATATGTACATAAACACGGTGTCTATGTATGTAAATACGACGTATGGTCCAATCAACGACGTACACTTTCAAAATTTTGCATCGTGCCTTCGGGCACGGGCATACCCTAGTGTATATATGTGTGTGTGTGTGTGATGAAATGGGAACTAAACAGACTGGGAAAATCACCCCCAGTTTTGGGGTCGTTGAAATCGTCGGCCACCACCATAGAAATGGTGGTGGTCTAGCTCCAACAAGCACACACATCCATGCATATACACACAGACATACACCTACATATATATATATATACACACACACACTAGGGTGTACCCGTGCCGATGGCACAGTTGTAAAAATGTTCGAAATATTTTGTAATGGTGATTAGGTCTCGCAAAATAAGACACAAATAATAACATAATACGAAGTGACATGACTGTGACACCCCAACTAATTAAATACCGGGTAGCTACTCCTTTATTAAATTAATTCAAAATGCCAAGTTGGTCCAGTTAATAGCATCACTGTCGAAAATATTTTAATGATTACTAACCACCTAGTATTTAAAAAGTAAGTGCCAATTTTAATTAAAGTCTGATTAACATGCAACAAGTGTAATAAAGAATAATAACACCATTCACCATAATGAAGTAAATAGAATAACCATCACAAAACGTAAATAAAGTCTGGAGGGAAAACTCCTCACTACAATCCCATAACTGAAATAAGTAAACCGAAAACTAAAACAGTACATGCCAAAGTCTGAAAACTGAAATGGAAATGTAACTCTAATAGAAATGGGCAACATGCCCTACAACTGATAGATGATGAATCAGGAATCCAAGTGATAGAAGCGTCTACAAACAAATCCCTGTGGCTTCCACAAACAGCTACAGCTCGTCACCGGAATGAATATCCTATGCATGGTGTCCTTGTGGCTGGGCACCTAAAATGGTTTTACAAAGAAAAATAGATTTGAAAAGCAAATGGGTCAGAGCCCGAATGTGGAGTTATATTTTAAAAACCTGCAAGTGCTTTAAAAACATTTAAAACATTAAATGCAAAGTACATGTTAGGACGTGCACTCACAATCTCTCAGGAATAGTTCACAGATAACAACATCACAAACAATGGAGGCGAACACAGTCACATCACATGGGTCACGCACATACCTACGCTCCCACGATCAGCGGACTTATTAATATCCCAATAAGTCTTTCTATGACCTATGTTCATCAAGGTAACCAATCTAAATCCGGGCAACACAAGGATTAGAGGGCACTAAGCGAACGCAAACCTCCCGTGATAGCAAGTATGGTAGGTATGTCATACACACAATTCATATACCAATACTAAGTAAACACACATCTTAGTAATCCCGTAGTTTAATTGTAGTACATATCGCTTTCTCGTACTAACTTATAATTATCACTATTTATACTATTCCGGTTTATAATCATACGCGCCATAATTTACTCACGTCGTAGTAGACACTCACGTCTCAACCCAAACCGTCCAATTAATTTAACTCTCGTAAATAATTTCCTTCTCATAAATACCCAAAAGTCCCAATTCTATCATTACATCATCATCGGAATGTTATCTATATCCTCGAACAAGTTTACGGGACTCCAAAAATCAAAATAGTCCAAAAAGCCCAAACTGCCAACTCGTTAGAAGTCTCGTTCGAATGAGACTGTTCGAACGAGATTCCTCTGTCAACTCGTTAGAAGTCTCGTTTGAACGAGGCTGTTCGAACGAGATCCAGTTCGTTCGAACGAACTGTCCCTTCTAACGAGATCTCGTTCGAACGAGGTTATCGAACGAGGCTCCCTTTCGTTAGAACGACTGGTCAATTCGTTAGAAGCTCGTTCGAACGAGTTCGTTCGAACGACCTGGGCAGGGGCTTCTAACGACCTACCAGATTCGTCCCAGATTTTCCTAAAACTCATTTTTCACCATTTTTACTCCTCAAATCTCTTCTAAAATTCGTTCCAACAATGTATTAAGTCATTAAATCACAAGTTTCTACATTTTTCCCCAATTTTCTTCAAGAACATAAACCCTAGATTTTTCTCATCATAATTTCCCAGATTTTAATCCGTTTTTACATCACATAAATATGAAATCTCTGAATTCAATCTTCAAACAATGTTTCTACATGCAAACCTATCCCAAAATTAAATAATAACTTCCAATTTCAAGGGTTTTCTTTTAACTCTTATATAAGATTGATTATCCAGGTTTCTAACATGGAAGAAGCATTCACTGCATAAGGAATGTAATTTAAATCACTTGCCTTGATTTGATTTCTGATTTTGATGTTGGTTTGGTGAAGATTTCTGCAGAATTTCTTCTCTCCAAGCTTCTTCTCCAATGGTGGCTTAAGGTGGCTAGGGTTTGATTTGGGGAACTTAGAAAACTCTTCTAATAACCTACGTAGCCTTCTAGGTTAATATGGGTTGGTTAGGGGCTTAATGGGTCAAATCCACATCAGATGTAATTAACCAATTTTCGTCACTTTTAATTTCCCAAAATACGAAATTACCAAAATACCCTTTATGATGCCGGTATGGCCTAAACATACCCCGGAATCCAAACTACACCCCCGGCTAGTGTTTTCTGACTATCTCGACCCTTCCGGACGCGTTGGCGCTCTCAAAATGACCATACGGTTTATAGATTTTAAATTCACTTTTATAGTCAAAATATTACACCGTGACGCGGCGGTCCCACGCGTCTCAACAAAATTTCTAAAATGCCGTATATAAATCTCACGACAAATTTCATAATTCCAAATTCATATATACTCATATATGCACATAATTAAATACCAACTCACATCTCATTATTATTTATAACCCGGATTAATTAATTAATTAATCCCAAAAATAAATATAGCCAAAAGTACGGGGTATTACATACTTCCCCCCTAATAACTGAATTTCGTCCCGAAATTCGAAACTAGAAAGTACCTGGTATGAACAACTCTGGATAACGTTCGCGCATCTCATCCTCGCGCCCCCATGTGGACTCCTCGACATTGTGATGTTGCCACTGAACACGTACTAACGGGACTATCTTTGACCGCAGTTTCCTCTCGCTTCGGTCCAAAATAACAATCGGCCCCTCCTCGTAGGAGCTATCCGGCTGGAGATCGATGTCCTCCATAGCAATGTGAGAATGAGCCAGATTATCTCTAAGGTATTTCCTCAGCGAGGAAATATGGAACACATCGTGAATCCGATGCAAATGCTCCGGTAGTCAAAGTCTATACGCAACCGGTCCGATCCGCTCAATAATAGGAAACGTCCCCACATACCTTGGGGCAACTTCCCCTTCTTCCCGAAATGCATAATCCCCTTCATAGGAGATACCCTGAGCAAAACCTGGTCCCCCACTTGGAACTCCCTGAAAAATCTCTTCGCATCAGCATAACTCTTCTGCCTGTCTTGAGCTACCCGAATGCGACTCCGAATCAACTCAATCCTTGCCGAAGTATCCTGAATCACTTCCGGCCCAAGCAGTTTGTTGTCCCCCACCTCTAACCAACATGCTGGGGAACGACAAGGCCTACCATACAATGCCTCAAACCGAGCCATGCCAATAGTGAACTGATAGGAGTTGTTGTAAGCAAACTCCACCAGTGGAAGGTACTGCTCCCATCCACCCCCAAAGTCAATAATGCACATGCGAAGCATGTCCTCCAACATCTAATTTGTGCGCTCAGTCTGCCCATCAGTCTGCGGATGATAAGCCGTACTCAACCGCAATTCCGTGCCCATGGCCTCCTGGAAACTCTCCCAAAACCTCGAAAGAAATATCTTGTCTCTGTCAGACACAATATTTAGGGGCACACCGTGAAGTCTCACAATCTCTGAAATGAAGAGCTGGGCATACTGTCCCGTAGTGTAGTCAGTCCTAACGGGTAAAAAGTGAGCGACCTTGGACAACCTGTCCACAATTACCCTAACGGAGTCGTGACCCCTCTGCGACGTAGGCAACCCCGTGATAAAGTCCATGGATATGCTCTCCCACATCCACACCGGGACCTCCAATGGCTGTAGCAATCCTGCCGATTTCTGATGATCCACTTTTACAAGCTGACAAGTGGCGCATTTCGAAACAAACTCAGCGATATCTCTCTTCATACCGCTCCACCAAGCTGACTGTATATATATATATATATATATATATAGAGAGAGAGAGAGAGAGAGCGGGTGGTTCAAAAGTGAACCAAAAGAATTAACTTTTTTATGAATCTATTAAGAAATTAACAAATAATCCAATCAATTTTAATTCCTTGTTGCAATTGATCCGTGCCAACGACAATGGACATGCCTTTGACATGTGTAAGGGGTGGGGATAAGGGGGTCTCATGCACAGGTGTTTCCGTTGCCGCTGGAGTGGACCAATTATAGCAAGGAATTAAAATTAATTAGAATATTTTTAATGTCTTAATAGGTTCATTAAAACGTTCATCCTTTTTTTTCACTTTTGAACCTCCCTATATATGTATAAAGCTAGGTTATACATTTTTTTCTATTTGTACCTTCAAGAATCGTGAAATATCAAGTTAATTACAAACAATAAAATTGTAATGTTTTGGTATGAATTTTTAAAATATAGACTAGTTTTGACCCATATGATATGATAATTTGGACAAGGAAAAAAACTATATAGTTGTAGATATTTGAGGTTGTTTTGTAACACAACAAACGATGTGTTAAATGGATATTTGAGTAAAAAATTATACCAAATTTAGGAACTGAGGACAAAGTTGTCCATTTCTTTAAGTTGCATTTTATCTCTTAGTACACCAAATTTTTTAATATTATTTGTTAAAGAGGGAGAATATTTGGCCAACTTCAACCTCTAAATATCACCACTTTCTTCATCATTTTTAGTATTTGTTAAAGAGGGCAGAAGTTTTAATAAAAATAAACATCCCAAAATAAATTGAAGGAGTAAATTTAAACTTTGAATAGTATTTGATTCGTATCGAATAATGCATATTTACAACCTATATCTTTATGCATTCTAGCTCTTTTACGGTCCTTAATGCCTATAATTATGCTCATTAACCAGACGACCTTGGATTGGGATATATACATGCTTTAAAGGGATTAATTGTGCTTTTGTAGGTATTGGATCGCTAAAAGTGAGGAGCCGTTGCATTTGGAAGAAGTTTCATCGTCAGACGCTACTTCAAGGGCATTTTAGTAAATTCACATTTCATTTTTGGCTCATGGAATTTCCATGGATGCGTAGTTTGTTGAATAATATTAGCATGGCCGTAAACGGTGCGCGATTCTGAATCCGGACGATGAACTTATGGTCGTTTCCATTTGCAACCTTTTCCCCCTCTTCATGGACCAAAGAGCTGCCAAAAACAGAGTGCCGGTCGACCGCGGTTCAAGGCTCGATCGACCGCAGTTTTGAGTTTTACATGGAAAGGAGACAATGTGCTTCAAGTTGAAGGTGCGGTCGACCGTGCCCCTGCGACCGGTCGACCGTATATACCAAATATTTGTTGATCTTTTCCTTTTCTTTTCTTTTCCATTTTCTTTTCTAATTTTATTCCACTTACTATATATACCCATTTTGTTGTAAAAATCATATATAATCGATTTTTGGTTAGAATAGCTTAGGGTTTAGGTTTTTGAAGAGTTCTTCTTCATTTCTCTTTGGATTGACACCCAATTGGGTTTGTAAGTTTCACTTTTCATTCAGCCTCTCCATTAATATAGTTTGTATTCCATTATTTCCTTGCTTTGTAGTAATTTACATGCTTTCATAATTAGGTTTACATGCTTTATTTCCTTACTTTCTAGTGTAGATTTATCGCAGTTATTTACCTCGTTTCTTTATCGCGTTTTTATCATCCTTTATAGCTAATTTAATATAGGTTGTGTTTGAATTGAACTCACTCGGGTTGACGTGTTGCTTTGCTTTGGTGATGGTGCTTACGTGTCTATTTCGAGTTCATTGTCCTAGTTATTGCACCTAAGAGATTTAACGGGGCATATCATGTATGTCTTGTGCTTACGACCTTGCGTGCATAATTTCTGGGGTATTTGTTGATGCCAAAATCGGATTAGGCTTTTATGCGAATTTAGGGGCGTGACAACCCTTTGTTCAATTAACTGTCGAAATGAGACACATTTGTAATAACTGATCGACCCATGTAACCATTTTATACTAATTAACTCAAGTGAGCGATATTGGATGCAACGTATAGTTTTTACTCGCTTTTGTTAATCTAGTTTAATTTACACTCACCTAGATTAATATTTCCCTTTTATGCATCTTGTCCTTTTTAGTTTGTAATCACCTTTTTCCCTTTTATTGAGGAGTATTAAATCTCATAAATTCTAGCAACTCGTCTCTGTGGATTTTCGATACCCGACTTACCGCTATACTTGTATCGCAAGTGTAGTTGTAATTTAGGTTTTTTTGTATTATCACGGTGAAATGAAAACAATGATTGTGTCCTTACACGATCACACCTTTCAGGCGCTGATCAGTGTTATACATTCATAATGTGGAGATCCTTGAAAGTTGTTGATGTTCAATCTTCAAACTTCGTGACTCCTTGAGTCGAATGGTAACGGGATATGCCAAAATTTATGTAAGACTAAGCTATTTGATCAATGATAGAAAATATTCCCTTACAGATCTCTTCCTTTTGGCTATTTCGGTGCAAGCATAAAACTGAAATTCAAATTACATGAAAATCCCTTAAGACAAAAACAGTATCCTAAATCCCTCACAAAGCATGAAATTGATAGGTACAAGAATAAAGATTCATTCTCAATTGATGTCTTCAATCTCCACTTCTTCTTTCCATTGGAAGCATTGTCTTCATCATGTGTAATGTTAATTTGATCTTCCAAATGTTCCTAGACACATGAAACATGGAAAAAACCTCGTGATGCATCGAGTTTGAAATATAAAATAAATTCGTAAAACATTCTCCCCCATAAATTAAACTCTCCCCTGTAATGTGTTCTCTCCCATTTATTTTGTCCAAAATAGATAAGGAGTAAAAACTAATCATGAAATGTGAAGCATCATAAATAGATTAAGATATAATCATAAGAAATATGAAAGAATAACATGCAATGATAATCTCAAAGTCCCCATAAACTATTTTTGAAAATTTTCAAGTATAAAAATTTTACAAATACAACACGCCATGGAGAAACCCAAAAATACCCGAATCATGGAAATGGAATGTAGGTGTGTGAACATATTCTATAAGTTAATTAACATAGACAAACATAACATATGTGCACGAAGGAATGACATACCACTAGAGAAATATCTCAAAGTTTACCTTAGGTGTAAAAAATGGTTAACTTAAGTGAAATTGACTTAAGCTATTCAACTAATCAAGACTATAAGTGATTTTCACACCAATAATGCCCAAAACTATATAATGCTTTACGATATTTTTAAGGACATGCAAACCAATTGTTCTTCGACTTAACTCCCTCAAAATCTCACATATTGAATATTTTCTCTTAATTTTTTTTGAAAAAATAATTCTCATACGTGGCAAAGCATTAATGTTATAAAAATTGGTCTGACACATCTTTTTTTATGTGCCCTTAATCTTTTTAACTATTTTCTTTGTAAATGGTGGCTTTTCACGCAAAGTCAAGATGTCTTTTGCAACCCGATTCCACTGTATAAATATACCAAATTTACTAGATAACAAATTTTCCATTTTTTCAGTCCAGGCAATGGTTCTAAGATGTACTACTTTTATTATCTTGTTTTTCACATTCCGTTCATTTTAAAAGCAGGATTTAGATGAAAACACTACAATCGACACGTGAAAGGTAAGTACAATACTCAAATAAGTCCGTGCTCATGCGCATTGAAGGTGGAAAGGATTCAAACATGTAGCAAGTTGTCATCATATCACATCATAATGACTCCACACATTATAAAGCACAAAAATGAATTGATGTCATGCATCAAAACACTACAAAATAGTCATGTGGATATGAATGAATGGGTGACTCGACATCTTTAATGTTCATCCACATATGGTGAAAAAAAATACAAAACTCTTTTTGGAATTTTCAAATATTTTATCAAACATAGAATCTTTTTGTATTTTCCCCTTTTTCTCAAAAAGAAACTGAAAATCTTTTTTGTATTTTTCAAAATTTTTCAAGAAAAGAAAAACTCTTTTTGTATTGTTTTAAAAACTTAGCAAAATGAAAAATATAAATACAATGATAGTACATACTACTAATAGGGATATATGATATGAGAATGAAGAACACCCTATTCTTGCATAAAGTCTTAACCTCAATCATTAGGCCCTAAGGAGTTCTCCAAAGGAGATGATATCCTATGAAAAACATCCGTCAAATCTTCTGAAGTCTTGACTAAATGCTCTGCTTTATCTTGAAAACTCTGAAAATCTCTCATGTGTGGGAGTGCATGCGAGAAATCGTGTGGTAGCATATTGTAACACCCCGCTTAAAATAATAACGGGTGGCCAGCCCTATACTACATTAAATCAGGAGTTTCAGATGGTCCAGTCTCAACATCAACTGTCGGTAGGATATAATATAGGACTAGCTACCCGATATCATATAAGCGAGATGTTAAAATTAAATAAAATATGCAACAGACAACAAACCAACACTATAACACTACTAATAAAGGAAATAAAGATGCATGAAATAACTAAGATAAATGAAATGCTGGAATAAAATGAAATAAATAACTACAACTGAATATACCACAAGGAAGTAAACTCGAATAAGCTGTCGGGTCACAGCCAATACAATGACTGAAATGAAATAAATATACACATCTATAAATATCCCTTGGGTACAAGCCCAATATACAACATGAATCCTACCTAGAATTTACAAAGTAAGAAGCGACTACATTCTACATCCCGCAACAGTCCGCACCTGTCACGGCTCCCAAGACTCTGGATAGAAGGTCATCCGGCATCCATGCGGTAGGACACCTGTAATAATATATATATATACAGGCAGGAGAGAAAAGTAAACGGGTCAGAGCCCGAGTGTGAAAAATATTTAGCAAGTGTGTTAATCGTGCATAATAAATATCGGTGCACTTAGTTCATAATTAAAAGTGGATTCGCACTCTCGTGAATTCTCAAGTCACCTCTTATCTAACGGTGCGCACCTATTCGCGTCCTCAAATTTTAGGTAAATTACTCCCCATTTTACGGACAACCTAACTTAGCATAGGTCCAGCCTATACCCACGAGAATTGCCTTCCTATCATAACCCAAGAATCCACCCCTTTTCTAATCATTCTAGATTATGTTTACAAACAATTTTGCCATATTAGGCTTAATGGATTCCGGTTTATAATTTAATCCATTATAATTCTTAATACATTACCCATTTATATTTGGGTTGAATCATAAGATTTAATTTCTAATTAACATGCATACAAATTATTATTGATAAAACTTCTCTCCAATCTCAACATTGTACTACGTTTCGTGCGTGGGGTCTCTCGCAAAGAGAAATCCAAACAAGGAACCACCCCATTACACTACTCTTTGACAACGTCGATCCTAGAGATCCATCATGCCACACATAAATATTTGACAGAACTTTTCTCCAATCTCAACACTGCACTACGTTTCATGCGTGGGGTATCTCGCAAAGAGAAATCCAAACAAGGAACCACCCCGTTACACTACTCCTTGACAATGTCGATCCTAGAGATCCATAATGCCAGATATACCATATTATACTACTGTTACTACTAAATTTTAGACTACAATATGAAAGCAGCTAAAAATCTCCAATAATATCCTTGGGATGATGTAACCTAAATATTCCTTAAATGTGATACATCAACCCCCATCAATCTAGTACACCATAATCATCCAAGATGTACTCCACAAAGATTCCATATCCTTTCATCTATAGGATATATATAAATATATATATGCATTTTATTCTAATATAATATATATACCATCATCCATTCCCATAGCCAAGTGTAAATACCACATATGATGTACAATGGCCATCCACATAATATACCCGGCTATATATATCGCCGATAAAACTGCATCATGCATCATCTTCCCAGTGCCCGACTCACGTAGCAATACTGGGCCCACCATGGTGGGACTAAACGACACCCATCTCATGGTAAACACACGCACACGACGTCCCGGGAAGCGGTCATAACTCCTAACCGACAATGAGAAGAAACATACCCACCACGGCTCATCCTAAAAATATAAATCACATAATAACAAAAGGGGTTGACTATAACATGGGGAATATCCACACCCTGCTTTTCTAGTCAGGATGCTCACCCTCTACATGAAAACTTCCCAATGATAGCATGAGCGAGGTACGCTTAACCACATAAGTATATATATCATTCACATGCACAATATATATACATCCATATGATCGAATCATATAAATAAACCATCACATAAGGTATAGATATTCATAACATGTATATCCACAACATAAATATATCCATATATTCATATCTATATAGATATATACACATATATTCACATATATTTATATCTATATATACAAACTAATTCTTGTTCATGTGTATAAGATATACATATACACTCGGCTATAAGTATACATAATCCTAAATATTCAAGCCGTCACCACAAACTCATTTAATTTACCTCGATATGTGAATACAATCCCTCACTTGAAACATATTCAATCATTTTTCCTATGATGAATAGTCTCCCAAAATCATATATATATATATATATATATACCTCATTAAGGTTATCACCCAAAATTTTGTGTAGGAAGCCATCACTACACATACCAACTATATCCGAGAGCATATCAATACCTCCAATAAATTTTTTTGACTAAAGGTATACACCTAACCAAAAGTCTACAAACCTCAACTTATTCCAACTTTATTTTAAGTGTTGGAATCCCATACGATTATTTCCATTCAATTATGTGTAAACTATCCTGACTAGAATTATACTACCGTCTATTCTAGTTGATAGTACGATGCCAAGCCGTTCCCAATTTTACCTACGGTTCAATTAATCTCATGAACCCTTACTCCCATCGGGTTACCTATTGTTCCTTAATTTAAACGTCTCTAAGGATATGTGACCCCTCACTCTCTAAGAGTTATCAACCTCACATCATATTTATAACCTTTTTATCTATAATTAGTATTCCCAACCTCAATGAGGTTTCCCCACAATCTCTATATGCAACTCCAATACATACATGGATAAATTTCTCCCAAATTACCCTAAGGAGTCCCCAAAATCATAATATGTGAGAAACTCCTTATATGTCTCCAAGAACATATCTCTTACATCATAAGAGAAGCTCCCCCCTCCCAAATCGATAAACTCAACCAAAAAGGGTTTGAAATCACTATAGAGAAAATACCTCAAAATTCCCTGTTCCCGAATCGATTCGGCCCTATTCCGAATCGATTCGGCCTAGCAAATTGATTCGGCCTCCAAGGAGAATCGATTCGGGTCCAAAAACCTGGGTTTCTGCCACAGGCCGAATCGATTCGGCTTGGATCTGAATCGATTCGATCAATGTAGACCTGCCAATTTCCCTAAACCGAATCGATTCCCTTAGGGGGCAAATCGATTCGGGACTGCAGATTTTGAAGGGTTCTTCTTCTTTAATGAACCCACAAATTTTAAGCCCTAAAATTTTCATTCTTACCCCCAAACCTTCATCAAATCATGATTTTAAGCCCATAAATCAACCCAAAGTTGATCCAACCATTTCTATTCCATTAAACCCATATTTAAACATTGATTTCAAGATTAAACCCAAAAATCTAGGTTTTGATATTAATACCCAAAAATCCATTTCTTTAACCCACAAATTATGAAATCAAATACACAAATGACTTATTTAGCAAGATTAAACACTTCCCTCGATTTTGTAGAGGTTGGATCGTCCTCGATGTCGCGTTTGGGCCGGAATCTCCAAGCTTTTCTTCCTCTCTCTCTTCTTTTCTTCTTCTTTCTCTCTTCTTTTCTCTTTCTCTCCTTTTGGCAATTGAGAAGGCTTCATCCGCAAGCCTCTTAAACCTTAAAACATAATTCCTAAATTTTAATTGTTAATACACACTTTAAATGACTCGTTTACTCCAATTCGAGTCAATTGACTTAAAAATAATTCGGAACCGAAATAAAACCCAATGACAGTCATTTTGACTATATCGACCCTTCCGGGATCGATGGTACACTCAAAATCATCATCCGAAAATACTTTGAAATGTCCTCAATTTTTGGACTTCAATTCCCAATTTTTGAATTCTCCAATTTAATTAAATTTTATTTTCCCAAAAATTTAATTTCTCAGTCTCAAAAATCATGGGGTGTTACACATATTGTGCAAGAAACCTATGAGAAACTCTCCCCAACTTAAAATTAAACTCTCTTAGGTGACCTCTCTTTTTTCAATGGGAACAAACATATACAGGATTAGGTTCACCTCTCTCAAAATGTCTTGGTCGATCTATCCTATGTGGATTCAGTCGATGGCCATATAGATCTAACGCAATCTCGAGAATCGGCTCTGGTGCAACATGGGAAGTGGACGCATCGTCATAACCTATACCTATACTCTCAACATTACCTAATGCCAAATCAAGGAGAATTTTTCCTACCTCCTTAGATATGTCCTCTAAATTAACCTTGACCTCTTTGGCACGTTCGAGATATCTCTCGAGTTGGGAGAAATGGGATTCAAGTTTATCATGGGTATCCAATGAAGATTGAATATCTCCCGTAAGACTAGCCACGATGTTGATTAAATCACTCTTTTTTTTTTACTTAAAACGATCAACTTCTCACACAAAGAAACCTTCACCTTCTCGAGTTGACTCGCCAACGCCTTAGACACCCTCAAAACTTTCACCTCTCACTCTAAATCTAACACCCTAATAGACAAATCCTTATTAATATTTTTTGTCTTAAACGTCTACGTGTAAGCATCACTAAAAACTTTTTGGACATCACATTCTCCTTCACAAAAATATCATCCTCACACTCACTATCTCCCAAATGAATCGAAACATCATTGAGGCTCTCATGTTTATATATGTACTCATCGACATGGGACAAATTATACGTACTCACGTGACTAGTTATGAATGCAACAAACGGTTCATGTGGTGATTCTCCCCCCGAATCAACCGACTCGATGTCACTATCTCAAAGAGTGGATTTATTTTCAATCTCTTTTCCCTTTCTCTTTAGCCTAGTGGGAGTGACTTGTGCACTTTACCCTTACACTCATAACATATTATATCTTTGTCTTTCCAACCGTTACTCTTCACCTCATTCTTATTTTTGTTTTTCTCAAAAAATATTTTTATTAGAAAGTTTATTTTTGGAAAATTTGAGAAAGTTTTAAAAAAAAATTCAAACAAGGCCAAGTCATAGAAATCATACTCACCCTCGGATTTAGACTCAAAAACTTTTTCTTTCTTCTTTATCTAAGCTTGAGTATTTAAAGCTACCCTTATATCCTTAGGTTTGATGGTTTTAAGGAACATATATATCTCGTATGTTTGAAGATCTCCTGCAAGTTCTTCGAACCTAAGAGTGTCTGGGATCCCGAGTGAATTAAGTATGGTGAGACTATGGAATTAAACGAGCGAGAAGTGACCTCAAAATCTTTTCAAAACTCTCATTTCCCGAATTTTCTTACCCAAATAAAAACTTGAATTAATAATGTCCGATAAACGTGCATAAAACTCATCAAAATGCTTGAACTCTAACATAGTGATGGTCTTAAATTGGGTTATCAAATTTTAAAGGTTTGATGCTTTTACAGCGTTGGTACTCTCGTGGGTGTGCTGGAAGGTATCCCATGCTTCCCTAGATGTAGTGCTTATCATTATGCGATGGAAATCGTTAGGGGTGATGACTCAAGAAATATCCCTAAGTCTACGAGAATTAAAATTACTCAACTTAAATTCATCATCCGTCCAGGAAGAAATAGGTTTAGGGTCAACGACAATATCAACAGTGATCGTGAGAGGAGTCCACCCGCTTTCACAAACTAACCAGAATCTTTCATCTATGGCTTTTAAGACATACCTCACCCTATCCCTTTAATAAACAAAATTGTTACCATCAAATATGGGCACTCGATTATACAAATCTTCCATTAAAATCCGGCTTTTCAAAGATCAACAATTTTTCAGAAAAAATATATCAAAGAAAAAATATTTTGCGAAAAAATTCACACAAAAAATTTGTGCAACAGGCTCTGATACTATGATCTTAATGGATTATTTATGTCATTAAATGTCTAAGACACACAATTCCAAATTTTATCTTTTTACCCTAAATACGAATCTAGGTGATAAAACAGATAAGTTAAAGATGCAACAAATAAGGAAATTTGTGAAAAAATATACTTGCCGGTAAAAATTTATATTTTCATCACTTTAGAGAGTTTATAAGACTATCTACTTACATACTACTTGATACTAGCCACAAGTATAATTCACACTACCTTCGTAGAATCTCCAAAGAATACTACTCGGTGAGGAGTAATCCACACGTGGCCTTCAACGCTCGGTATCCACTAATCAACCTTTATCTTCAGTAATGATCCCCTCGATAATCAAAATGGTCTACTGTGAAGAAACACTATCCACAAGAGGTTTGTATGCAAGGATATAAAACTATAGGATTTAAATTAATTCACTCAAATATATTCTTGGGATGTGATTTGTGAATCCAAAAGGTTTTTTAAACTCAAAAGGTTAAAAACTTTTGCAAAATATGTGCAAAAATAGTTCTGGCAAAAGCCTTAATGAAAGCAAACACGAAATAATTATTTATCAGATGAACACGAATTTCAAGACGACATATCGTTCGAACGAATTTGAAGCTCATTCAAACGAGAATAGCAACTCGTTAGAAAAAAAAGTCTCATTCGAATGAAGAAGCCATCTTGTTTGAATGAAGTTTAGTCGACCCTCAAACGACCTAAAATAGTACGCCCTCATTCGACGTTCGATCGAAGTAAACTTCAAACGAGACTTCAAATGAAAAAGAGATATCATTAGAACGAGATGCCCATCTCGTTTGAATGAGATGCGCAATCATTGAAAAATTTTAAAAAGGAAAATACCTCGATTTAAAAAAAAAAAATTCTATTTCAGTTTTAATAAAAATAAACAGCCCAAAATAAATTCAAGGAGTAAATTTAAACTTTGAATAGTATTATACCTTCATAATGTGGAGATCCTTGAAAGTTAGATATGTTAGATCTACGGACTTCGTGACTTATCGAGAATGTAAGCCTAAGCTATTTGAGCAATGACAGAAGATATGCTTTCACATACACATTTGTCAAATTCTAGAACTCTAGTGAATCTAAATGCTTGAATGGCTTAATCTCTTTTAATGATAGAGACCAATCCCCTTTCACATTCTGTTGGTTTCCTATTTAAAAGGGAACTCTTGGAGAGAGAACAAATGGATTGTTATAGAACAATTGGGTTCTCTGGGGTCTGTCGGGGTCAGAAAAATTATGGAGTGTTGGATAAAATAATTCTGGGCGGTGTAATATGGTTGTTGATTGCATTAAATATTGATGGGAACACTTAATGCAAGTAGAGTTTGTCAGTAGCGGCAGGTAGACTAGTGTTCTGCTTTTCTACGTGCTCTATAAAACTAGACTGGGAAGCTATGTCTCGGCCTTTTGAGCTCTGGACTTGCCATTGGTTGGCCTTTGATAAGTTTTGGGACATTTTAGGGTGGTATAACTTAGCACCAAGGGCTAAGTAGTTCGGGGAGATCATTATCCTTTAGATTGAGGTATATTTTGGGCATCATACGTAACGAAACTCTAGTTTTGAGGTCTCTGAGCTTGATTGGGGTTATGATAGAGAGACTGATCTTTTTTAGAAGAAATATGCATGACTAAGATCTATTGCTGTAACACCACTTGTCCTAAAGAGTGACATAGGTTTGTGGGACCACAAATCACCCTGTTTGAGGTCAGAGATCAGTCGATGGTCCTTTTCTCTTATGTGAGGTAGCTTGGAGAGTTTTGAGTGACTTTAGAAGACTAAGAGTTTAATAGGGTATCATTAGTATCCCCTTGTTGCTCTTTGCTAGAATTACAAGGGGCAACACTTATTCCTTTCACTCAAGCTAGGGGTAATGCCATAACTTGCCGCAAAAATACCTAATATGGCCAGATTGAATTAGGAAGGAGGATTCAATTGGTTAAGAATATTGATGGTACATTATTTTTGGGGTTAGACATAATGAAGCATCAGGATTTGGGGGCTATAAAGAATCCCCTTTAATGAGACTTGGATTTTCAGCATTTTCACAACCTTCCATCTATCTTTCAAATTAAAAGATATTTCTTTCCTTCTTATCTTTATAAAAGATGTCTGCTATAATTGTTTTCCCTTCCCTCGATCGAAGAGGGGGGACCTGGTACCCTTTAGAGAGCATACTTAGGGGCGAAGGAATCCAACTTCACTGGTGGGGCTCACTCCCTTCTCTAATTACTGACCAAGACCCAATGACCATTAGTAGGATTAACCAGATACTTGACTATGTGGTTTAAAGGACCACCGAACCTTATTAAAGGGCTTGTTCACAGTTCCCTTAACATGTCATTTTTAATGAATATTTCTTATGGTATGGAGCCATATTTGCCATGCCTCTACTGGTGAAAAGGATTCTCAGATCCATTAGAATTTCTCCTTCCCAGCTAATGGCTAATTTTTCGCGGTCACTAATGGCCACAATCTTGTCCTTTAGGGAATCTAATGGCAGTCATCAAGATGTGACACCGGCCTAATTCTTTGGGATATACTGAGTTCAAGAATAAATCAATCCCAAGGACAAAGGGTTGAAATATTTTTCCCTGAATGTTGTACTTGTCTTTTCTAAGGATTGGCATATTTCCACCAAAGAACTGGAGAGAGAAGTTCTTCTTTGTTATTGGTTCCTGAGCTACCTTTGACTCTGACGATCCAACGAGTTTCCCCACTTTCTGATATACTCCCTCAGCTTTGGGTAAGCCTTTATTTCCCTATATACTTTGGATTCGATATTTGGGTTTGACCTTTTTCTAATTCTTACTAACCTTCCCACTTTGTATGCAGTGGTTTCTAAGAAATTTGAGAAGGAGAAGGAGGTAAAAAAGGATTTAAATTTTTCTTCCACCCCTTTAGAGTTCTTCTGTATATCCAAGCTCTTCTTTGACAGTGAGAGGAGGCCTGAGCCTTTGCGTGTGACTGTGACACCCCGACTAATTAAATACCGGGTAGCTACTCCTTTATTAAATTAATTCAAAATGCCAAGTTGGCTCAGTTAATAGCATCACTGTCGAAAACATTTTAACGATTACTAACCACCTAGTATTTAAAAAGTAAGTTGCCAAATTTTAATTTAAGTCTGATTAACATGCAACAAGTGTAATGAAGAATAATAACACCATACACCATACTGAAGTAAAAAGAATAACCATCACATAATGTAAATAAAGTCTGGAGGAAAACTCCTCACTACAAATCCCACAACTGATAAGTAAACTGAATACTAAAACAATACATGCCAAAGTCTGAAAACTGTAAATGGAAAGATGTCTAATAGAAATGGGCAACATGCCCTACAACTGATAGATAAAGACTCTCGAATCCAAGTGATAGAAGCGTCTACAAGCAAATCCCTGTAGCTTCCACAAACAACTACAGTTCGTCACCTGAGTGAGTATCCTACGCATGGTGTCCTTGTGGCTGGGCACCTAAAATGGTTTTACAAAGAAAAAATAGATTTGAAAAGCAAATGGGTCAGAGCCCGAATGTGGAGTTATATTTTAAAAACCTGCAAGTGCTTTAAAACATTTAAACATTAAATGCAAAGTACATGTTAGGACGTGCACTCACATGATATTCTCACCTCTCGTCTAAACTGTGCACTCCTAACGTAAGTACCCATCTATAACGACACAAACCACTAGCTAAGTGCCATCATATCTAGCTAGACTATCAAAGGTCCTACCCTTATTACTCGGTTCTATTAACATTATAACTCTCGTAATTAAGTAGGGGTTTAACGTAAACTCAGATGCTCAATATGAAATATATATAACTATCAGTTAACTCGTTATATTTCTCGAAGCAATACCGTAATTATATTCACAACATTAACATGAAGGTTACCATTAATTAAGTGTATATTATTCACATCATAAATATACAATACAAGCACCCCGAGAACTAAGCTGCGGTGCACACATACTCTGCTATCCATCCCGGTACATCACGTACATAAGGATTACCTATTTCGAATCTCTCAGGAATAGTTCACAGATAACAACATCACAAATAATGGAGGCGAACACAGTCACATCACATGGGTCACGCACATACCTACGCTCCCACGATCAGCGGACTTATTAATATCCCAGTAAGTCTTTCTATGACCTATGTTCATCAAGGTAACCAGTCTAAATCCGGGAAACACAAGGATTAGAGGGCCCTAAGAGAACGCAAACCTCCCGTGATAGCAAGTATGGTAGGTATGTCATACACACAATTCATATACCAATACTAAGTAAACACACATCTTAGTAATCCCGTAGTTTAATCGTAGTACATATCGCATTCTCGTACTAACTTATAATTATCACAATTTATACTATTCCGGTTTATAATCATACGCGCCATAATTTATTCTCTCGCCATAGTAGACACTCACGTCTCAACCCAAACCGTCCATTTAATTTAACTCTCGTATATAATTTACTCCTCATAATAACCCAAAAGTCCCAAATCCATCAATACATCATCAAAGGAATGTTAACTCTACCCTCGAACAAGTTTACGGGACTCCAAAAATCAAAACAGTCCAAAAAGTCCCAGACTGCCAACTCGTTAGAAGTCTCGTTCGAACGAGACTGTTCGAACGAGATTCCATTGTCAACTCGTTAGAAGTCTCGTTCGAACGAGACTGTTCGAACGAGATTCCAGTTCGTTCGAACGAACTGTACCTTCTAACGATATCTCGTTCGAACGAGATATCAAACGAAACATCCCCTCGTTAGAAGCGACTGGTCAACTCGTTAGAAGCTCGTTCGAACGAGCTCGTTCGAACGACCTGGGTTGGTTTCTAACGAGCGACCAACTGCGAGCCCAGAAATTCCAAAATCGTTTTTCACCCAATTTCTACTTCTCAAATCTCCTCTAAACTTCGTCCCAACTATGTTTTAAGGTCTCTAATCAATCCTAAACATATATAGTCACATCCTAACATGTTTTTAAGGGATCAATCCATCCTAACATCAATCAAATTTACAAATCTCTACACTTTTTCCCAATTATTCAAGAACATAAACCCTAACTTTATGAATCATGAATTAATCCAATATAATTCCGTTTTAATTTCTTCCAATCACAAATATCAAGAGAATAATCATCTACCTATCATTCTACATGCAATTCTCCTCAAGATTTTCAAGTTCTATGTTCTAAACTACATGGATTATCATATTTCACCAAGAATAAACATAAATTTTGAATTATCTAACATGGAAAGAACATTCTCTGAAATTAAATGGAATTAAGTCACTTGCCTCAGGTTTATCTCTGATTTAGATGTTGGTTTGATGTAGTTTTTCTGCAGAATTCCTTCTCTCTCCAAGCTCTCTTCTCCAATGGTTATGGTGGCTAGGGTTTGCTTTGGGAAGATATTAGAAAACCTAATTCTAATAACCTACGTAGCCCTCTAGGTTAATATGGGTTGGTTAGTGGCTTAGTGGGTCAAATCCACATCAGATTTAATTAATCAATTTTCGTCACTTTTAATTTCCCAAAATACAAAATTACCAAAATACCCTTTATGATGCCGGTATGGCCTAAAAATACCCCGGAATCCAAACTACACCCCCGGCTAGTGTTTTCTGACTATCTCGACCCTTCCGGACGCGTTGGCTCACTCAAAACGACCATACGGTTTATAGATTTTAAATTCACTTTTATAATCAAAATAATATACAATGACGCCGCGGTCACACGCGTCTCAACAAAATATCTAAAATGTCGTATATCAATCTCACGACAAATTTTTCATAATCCAATATTCATATAAAACATGTATGCACATAATCAAATACCAACTCGCATCTCGTTAGTATTTTTAACCCGGATTAATTTCCAATTAATACGCATTTAATTAATTAATCCCAAAAATAAATATAGCCAAAAGTACGGGGTATTATAGTGACTTCATGAGATTTTTTTTCCCTTTAAGATTATGGGGGGATCACTGAGGTCTGAGACATTTTCTATGGTTCCCCGCAAGAGGAAAGTTGTTACTAAGGTGGTGTCTGAGGTCCCTGAGGCCTATGATGATGAACAAGGCCAACCTCATGGTGAAGCTAAGACTCCTGCAGTGATTGAAGGTGTCATTATGCTAGGTTTTGACCATGAAGAAGATCAACGAAGTATGTTGATAACTTCCTCTCTTTGTTTCCTTTATTCATTTAAACTATTTTAGTAGGTGATTTTTCCCTGATTAGTTGATGTAGAAAATAAATTGGAAGAAAGGAGGATAATGAGGAATTTTTTTAAGGACACCTCAATCGAGGTCGTTGGTGACAGTGGGAAGAAGTACTTGACCACTAAATATTTGAAGCTTGATACGTCGGTGGGTTCTCCTGCTCCTAAGGTTAAATAGGCAAAGGACGCTAAAGTGCAGCCGAAGATCAAAATCATTCCCTTGTTTCAAATACCATTGAGTGAAGGTTGGACCTTTAGGGAAACCCATGTCCATTCTTCTATTCTAGGGGACTTTCATCCCCTAGTGTCAAAGATCAAATGAAAGGAGAATGTTGTTTTGCTGAGGAGGGGGGGACCTAAGAGGGTTGTTGAAACCCTTATCCATTATGAGGGTTGGCCCAAGATAAAAGGTAATCCTAACCTAAATCTACTTAGGAACATAATTCTTATTCTTTTGTAGTGGACGCCCTCCATTCAATGGATAAGATAAAAAGTTTTGATGTTATGGCCAAACTAATGAATTGGGAGACCTCCGTCAATGCTTATGAGTTTTTCCACTTATTGGTCAAGGTACCTTTACATTTACTCTAATTTTCTCTCGATCACCTTTGACGTTTTATTCATTGTCCTTGCATCTCTTTATTCTTTTTATAGGATCAAGACTTGACTGAGGCTCTTTTGGCCGACGCCCTTTATGGCAGCAGATGATGAAACATGATTATTAAGATAGTAGAGGGATGGACCCTTATGCGGAAGCAATTGGATCAGACGATCAATGACCTGTGGTTGGAGACAGATGTCCTGAGGAAGGATAAAGATGACCTTAGTTTTTGATTCATATTCAAGATCAAGAGAAACTTATTGATGCCAAGAATTTATGGGACAACGCCTCCTTAATGGTTAGTGTGAGGGATTCTCTAGAGAAGGTAGATAAACTTCACGCCTTGGTCAAATTAAACTTTTTGATATATGAGAGACTATTTGAGGTCTGAAGTCCGAGTTCCAAGACTTGCAAGAAAAACTCCTTCATGATGACAATGAGGTGGAACTACTAAAATATATTTTCAGATAGCTTACTACAATGAAAGAGGACCTAAACTCTAGGGGTTAGGAGCTACACAAAAAGTATGCAAGGATCTCCTTACTATATTCCACTCTTTAAGGAGAGACCCACTCTACTATTAGGAATAATGTGGACGCCTATCTCAGGTCTGAACCGTTTAAGAATTACGTCTCCAAGAATTACAGCTCTAGATTTTATGCTTGCAAAACAAAGGTTGAAATGTTGTTCCCTGAGATGGTCATTTTTGGCCTATTTATTGAGGCCCTTGAATTTTGTGGAGAGAGTTTCGATGATGAGGGTGAACTTATTGGAGGGAATAAGATTAAAAAATATAATGCCTCGGCCTCGGCCTCTATCTCAACAAATGAAGCCCTTGTGGAGCCCCAGGATACCAAGCCTTGACTCGATCTTTATGTAATTATTTATTTTGAATTGCTAATTGATGTAATTTCTTCTATTTTTAGATTTAATGAGAGTAATTTTTTGGATGGAAATGTGTTGTATTTACTTAGTACTTTTCATTTTGATTTTCAAAGTATTTTTTTTCACTACTTGAGGTCTGCCTTAGGCTTCCCCAACATGTAGTAAACTTTTTGCCCCTTATCCCCCAAGATTACTTGGTAAAGAAAGATAACATGCAAGATTGTTGAAGTAGAATTAAAGGACATGAGACCTCTGCTTTATACCTCTGTATCTTTATAAAGTCAAGATTATGGTTATGTAGTTGCGCGTTAAGCCATGGAACCTTAGCATGCTTGATGAATGTGCTTTTGTGAGACTGAAGTCCCATAATTTTTTATTCAAACACTTAGACCCCTAAAAAATTTCGGCGTCAAGTCTTAAGATAAAATATTTAAGGGGTCGTAAGACCATAAAATTTGAACGCTTGAACTATAAAGTCCTAGTAAGGGTCCTAAGACCTTTGAGCGTAGTTGAATTATAGCGTGAAGTCCCAGAAACGATCTTAAGGACTCTAAACTTAGGTAAACTTGAATCTTAAGCCCCCCAAAGGGACCTATAAACTTGGGATGTTTGAAATTTTATAGTATTTATATGGAATATAGACCTCCAAGCTTAAAAAATTTGAAATCTGAAGTTCTTATAATGGTTTAAGATCTCCGAACTTATAAATTTTAACCTAAAGTTCCATACAAGGGTCATAAGAGCTCTGAACTTAGGTAACCATGAAATTTTCATACAGGTCTTACGCCTTCAAACTAAAAAAATTTAATATCTCAAGTCCTTTAAGTGTCTGAGAGCTTCGAAATTAGATAAATATTAACCTGAAGTTCCACCAAAGGTTCATAAGACCTCTTAACTTAGGTAATGAAAACCGTCATCTTTTTAAGGGTCTGAGACCTTTGGACTGGGAAAGTTTGATTTCTGAAATCTTATAAGGGTCTTAAGAACTTTGTATTTGAGAAATGTTTTGAGGATTATATTGGAATGAAAAGCCTCTGAACCTCAAGCCTTACACTTTTACTTTTAAAAACATGAGTTATCGATAATTTTTTTATATTTGACCATTTAGTCCCTTCAAAATTTTTAAAAACATTAGTTTTTTTCTTTAAATGTTTTTAAAAATTAACTCTGAGGGGTATAAGGTTTGTAGATCTTTTTTGTATACCTATATGGTAAAGGAAGGATTTTGAAGTAAGTAAATGGGTTGTCTATGGGTCCTCGAACCTTAGCCATTAGGAATTATAGATGAACAATTCAATAATCCCTTTAGTTTTTTATAGATCCCAAGACCTTTAACTATGCCTTTTGGGTTGTTCAAACTTGAGGGTTGTAGTCTTTTTTGGGTCCTCATACCTTTGACTAGTAGTCTTCAGCAAAGGATAAAATCCTTATAGCTTGAATGTTGGGTCTTGAAACCTTAGCTCAAACCTAGAGCCAGGGTTGAAATCCTTTCAACTCTAATGTTGTGTCCCTAGACCTTGATTTACACTTTGATCTAAGGATAAATTCCTCGAAACTCGATTTGTGGTCCATAAGACCATAGTTTTTCGATCCAAGAATAAAATCCCTGTAGATTCTAAAGAGTATTTATGCAAAACACATCATGGGCAACAGAAGCTTCATTTCATTTCACTTGACCATTGAATACATCAAAGATGTTATTTTTTATGTGATATACATTTCGGGTTAGAGAAGTTCATATCCTTCTATATATTTGAGGTAATAGTATCTACGTCTCACAATATTTCTCACCATATATGGGCCTTCCCATATGGGGCCTAGCTTCCCTTTGTTGGGGTTCCTGGTTTTGAGAGTGACCTCCCTTAGGACTAGATCTACCACCTTGAATTCTCTATAATGGACTTTATTGTTGAAGTATGAAGTTATTTTCTACTTATAGGTTTCCATACGAACCAATGTAGCCTCTCCTTCTCTTCTAACTCATCCAGAGATACCTTTATACCTCTTCATTATCCCCAAGTTCAAACTGAGTTACCCTTTGTGTTGGTATTTCGACCTCAGCTGGGATCACATCCTTAGTACCAAAGGTCAAGTAGAAATGATTTTCTCCTATTAAAGCTCTGACTATGGTCCTGTAAGCCCATAGAATGCTTGGTAATTCTTCAACCCATATACCCTTGGACTTTTCTATCCTCTTCTTTAAATTTTGGGAGATCATTATGTTGGTAACCTTAATTTGGAAATTGTCATATGGGTGACCTGGGGATGCGTAGTGGTTATTTATGCCATATCAGCAGCAGAACTCCCTCGATGCCAAGTTATCAAATTTCTTACCATTGTCTTAGATATTCGACTTAGGTAGGCCAAACTTGCAGATGATGTTCTTTCAGATGAACTTGGTGGACTTCTTCTTGGTAATAGTGGCTAAGGGTTTTGCCTTAGCCCACTTAGTGAAGTAATCAATGGATACTATACAGAATTTGTGTTTACCATTACTGAGAAGGAGTGGTCCTACCAAGTCCACTCCTCATTGAGTAAAGGTATATGGACTTAGCATTGAATCCATCTTCTCTACTAGTTGATTTGGAACAAAAGCAAACCTCTCACATTTATCACAATGCTACATCAAGTCCTTATCTTTCTTTCCCAACATTGGCCAAAAGTATCCTTGCCTCATGACTTTGTAAACCAAAGTCCTTGGGCCTGTGTGGGAACCGTAGACATCTTCGTGAACTTATGAATCTATGAGATACAGAGATCCACTATTGTACAATACTTTGTTATCCAGGTAGTACTTAGAATTTTTCACTTCACTCATTTGTCGTGGAGCTTGTCTTTGGTAGATCACCATTTCTGAGATAGGCTTTGACAGGAGTGGTCTATTCTCGACTATTATTATGCTCTACGGTGTTGATATATAGATGTTTGATGCTTGATTGATCTATAGTGACATTTAGGACCTCATGGTCTACTTCATCTGATGATGCCAGTCGTGCAAGTTGGTTCGCCTCTAAGTTTTTAGCTTGAGGAATGTCAAACCCAAGGACCCTCCTGATGAGGTGTTGCATAATTATTAGGTATCCATAATGTCTCATTTGTCCTCATAGACCACAATGAGTTTATTGAACTGAGTGTCGTTAATGGCTTCCACCTGTTGAGCCGTTAAATGGAAAACCAGACCTAAGCTTGCCACTAAGGCTTCGTACTCTACTTCATCTTTAGAGGTTTGGAATTTAAAATAGAGAGCAGGAGAAATTGTACCTCTTTATAGTATGGCTTACTGAAGTACGACCCCACAATATGAGTTGTTTGAAGAACCATTTACATGTAATGCCTATATTGAATAGTTGAGGTCCAATTCCTAGAATATGGGTTTCCTAGGCTCTCGGCGTGCTACTAAAACTTATCCACGAATCTCATGGACTCTTCCTCTACTTCATACAGGTTGTTGAACTTTAAAATAAAATCATCCAAGGACCTTTCTTTAATAACACTTTGAGGTTTATACATGATGTCAAACTCACCCAACTCCATGGGACACTTGTCAAGCCTTGCTGAAGTGTCAATATTATGGAGGACCTGTCGGAGGTGTTGATCGGTCATAACCATCATAGACTAAGACTAGAAGTAGGGCCTTAATCGTTTTGCTATGATGATGAGGTAGAAGGACAACTTACCTATTCTAGGGTACTTACTTTCAGCCTCTGGAGAGATTAGCTGACATAGAATACGATTTACTTCAGCCTAAACTCTTCCCTAATAAAGGCGAAGATAACAGTGGTAGGTGAGGTGGTAAGGTACATACACAAATCTTCCCCCATAATCGTATGGGACAACAGTGGTGTGGACCCTAGGTACCATTTAAGGTTCTGTAAGGCTTCCTCAGCCTCGAATGTCCACTCAAATCCCTTTTTTAAAAATTTGAAGAAGGGTAAGCACCTTTTGTGGCTTTAGAGATGAAATGATTGAGGGCAATAACTCTTTTAGCTAAGCTTTAGACCTCCTTCGCCGTTCTTGGAGATCGCATATCCAATAGAGCTTGGATCTTTTTTGAATTGGCTTCAATGCCTTTCCTTATAACCATAAACACAAGGAACTTGCATCCATCAACCCCAAAGGTGCATTTCTTCAGGTTAGGGCTCATTGGGTTCCTTCGAATGATAATAAAGGTCTCTTTGAGTATCTGAACTTGGTCCTAGGCCTACAATCCTTTGACCATCATGTCTTAAACAAAGACCTCCATGGTCTTACCAATGAGGTCTTTGAAAATATAGTTCATTACCCTTTAATAAGTGGCACCTTCATTATTTAGTTCGAACGACGTAACTTTGTAAGTAACTTTGTCTATGATGAATAAGGTCTTTTCCTCATCGCCAGGTCCATACTGATCTGATTGTATAAAAAATAAGCATCCATGAAAAAGAGGAGCTCGTGGATAGTTGTAGAGTCTACTAAGGTCTCAATCTGAGGTAAAGGGTAGAAAGCTTTAAGGCATACCCTATTGAGATTAGTGAAATCAACGTACATTCTCCATTTTTGGTTGGCTTTGGGCATAAATATTACATTAGACAGTCATTCTGGGCACCTAACCTCTCTAATGAAGTTGGAATCTATAATCTTGTCAACCTGCTCTATTGTAGTATTATTTCTTCTTAGGCCAAATAACTTCTTATTTTTTTGGACTTGCTTATGATTTGGGTCCATGCTTAGGTAATGTACCATGTCCTCAGGATCCATCCCGACCATGTCAGAGTGACTCCAAGAAAAGACATCTTTATTTTACCTTAGGAACTAGATAAGCTCCTCTTTGAGAGAGAGTTTAAGAACTGTCTTAAATCAAAGCTTCAACAGTCTCCGCCTATGCTTTTTTTCATCTCATGGATCTAGAGTGTCCACGCTCAGTGATTCCATGCTTGTGCCTTCTAGAGGGAGCTTTTTTTTTTGTTTTTTTGCCTCTTTTGGAATGTGATCCATAACGGTGTTGTTGACATTTCAAATAGAAAATTGTGTATTTAAAAGAATTGGAACTTGTCTTTTCCATAGACGTTCCCAAACTAATGAGTATTAAAATTGTAAATAACTTTAGACCCATATGTGCTTCCTTGTAAACCTTAGGTGGGTAGGAGGAGAGATGTGTCAAAGTAAGAGACAAAGGTTTAAAGTGGTTATAACCTCAAATGAGGGACCTACATCCAGTGTCAAAGGTGTTCCACTGGTTTATTAGAATGAAAATGCAACATTATAGTCTAGGAGACCTCTTGAGCTTTAGTCAAGAAATTTTGAGGTCTTACGACCTTTGTCAACAGCACAGGGGGCCTTATGAAGTAATTGAATGACTTCTATAAGGGTTTCAAGGTATTTATTTAAGGCTCTACAATATGTAAAAAGTGTATAAGTAATGGAACTAGTTCAGTTTACAAGTGTAAGCTCACAGCTATAGTTTATGAGTATGGAATGATGTGTAAACACTGGTGAAATACTAGAACTCTAGTGAGTCTAATTTCTTGACGTCCTTAATCTCTTTGAAGGCAAGAGACAAATCTCATTTCATCTTCCACTATCTTCATATTAATAGGGGAATTCTTATAGAGAGAACAAATAGACTATCACAGCACGACTAGGGTGTCCCTGAGGTATATTGGTGTCAGCAAAGTAATGGAATGTTAAACACAGTAATTACAGATGGATTAAGATGGTTGTTTAGTGCATTAAATTCTAACGGGAACACTCAATGCAAGTGGATTTGTCTAGTGGTGGTAGGTGGAACAATGTTCTGCTTTTCAACCTTCTCTGCCAAACTGGTTGGGGATGCTCTGGCGAGGTCTTCTGAGCTCAAGACCTACTATGGGTTGGCCTTAGATTATTTTTAAAATATTTGAGGTTGTACACCTTGGCACCGAGGGCAAAGCAGCCTGGGGAGGACATCACGAGGTTTATTTTGGACGTCAACCTAAGAAGCTCATTATCCTTTAGACCGAGGTCTATTCTGGGCATCAGACTTCATGGAATTCTGATTTTGAGGTCTCTGAGCGTGCTTTATGGGAGGGGAATGATGGAGCAACATAACTTTTTCTAAAATAAGGTTACACGGCTAAGATATGTTGCAGTACTATAGCTTATCCATAAGAGTGACATCGGTTTATGGGACCAAATATCACACTATCCAAGGTCCGAGATTGATTGATGGGACTTTTCTCTTGTGCAAGGGAGCTTGAAGAGGTTTAAGTTATTTTGTATGATTGGGGATTTAATAGGGTATCATCATCTCTCATCACCATAGTGGGACTGTATTGCTATAGGGTGATGTCGTTTGACCTAAAGAATGCATGGGCAACTTATCAAAGGACTGTTAGAAAGATGTTTAAGCATCAATTAGGAGACACAGTGGAGGTGTGCATAGATTACATGACCGTAAAGAACATAAATAAAGAGGATCACCCTACCAAATGCCAAGATTTTTACAGTCTATCGTCGCTAGAATGGGGTTGAATGCGGAAAAATGCTCTTTTGGAGTGCAGTCTAGAAAGTTCCTTAGATACTTGGTTAGCTAAATGGGGATCGAGGCAAACTGATACATCATGAATATTGCATATTTGCGCCCTTTATCTTTATGCATTCTAGCACTTTTACGTTCTTAATGTCCATATTTATACTCGTTAACCAGACAAACTCGGATTTGGACATATATAAGTTTTGCAGGGGTTAATTGTGCTTTTGTAGGTATTGGAACGCTAAAAGTGAGGTTCGATTGCATTTCAGAGAAGTTTCGTGGTTGAATGCTACTTCAAGGGAAATTTGGTCTATTCAAACTCACTATTTTTTATGGAATGAAGTTACGAACATGTATATCATCAAATTATCTTTTTGTGGCCACTAACCGTGCATCATGCTGACTCCGTATGTGGAAGTTATGCCCATTTCTGGAAGGTTTTGGTATTTTCTTCTACTTCAAGGGCATTTTGGTAATTTCAAACTACATAATTTGGAGGGTTTCAAAATATAATCATGTATAGAATTGAATTAGCTTCGCGTCGGTTCTGACCACACCTCATTTAGATTCCGTATGACGGAGTAATAGCCATTTTCTTACAACGCGTCAAAATTGGTTCAAAGAGGAAAAGTGGGTTGTCTCCAGCCCAAGGTAAATCTCAAAACCGCGGTCGACCGGCCCCAAACATGAGGTCGATCGGTCCCATTAGATATGGACGAAAATTAACTTATTTTGGGTTTTTTGGCTTGGTTTTGTTTGGGGTTTTTTTGGGGGTATAAATAGAATATTTGGGGCTTTTATTAAGAAGAGATATTTCATTTTTAGGTTAGTTTTTGGGAATTCTTTGTGGAGATTCCCTCTCCTCTCTTTTCTTTGGGTTTACACCCATTTGTGTATGTAAGTATCACTATTCATGCTCTTCTCCATTAATGTAATTTCCATTTTTGTTCTCAAGCTTTGTAACCTAGATTTATTTGCTTTCCTTACTCTCTTGCACTTAATTTATTTCTTTCATTATGTTGTGTAGCAAATTTAGCCTAGGTTATGTCGGATTGAACTCACCTAGGGTTGACATGTTTCTTTGCTTTGGTGATGGAATTTACGGGTTTATTTCGAGTGTGTTGTCCTAGTTATTACGCCTAGGAGATTTGAAGGGGTATATCATGTATGCTCCGTACTTACGACCTTGCGTGTGTAATTTATGGGGTATTTGTTGAGGCCAAAATCTTATTAGACTTTTATGCGAATTTAGGGGTGTGACAACTCTTGATTTAATTAACTATCGAAACGAGACTCAATCTTCATAAATCGTCGACCCATGTAATCATTTTATACAAATTAACCCGGGTGAGGGATATTCGACACAATCTATAGTTTTACTCGCTTTCATAATCTATTTTCTTTTCCCTTGCCTAGATTAATCATTTCCCTTTCATGCATCTTTTCCTTTTTAGTTTGTAATCATCTTTTACACTTTTATTTCGAAATATTAAATCTTATAAATTCTAACAACTCGTATATGTGGATTTTCGATACCCGACTTACCGCTCTACTTGCCCCGCAAGTGTAGTAGTAATTTAGGTTAGTTGGTATAGTCGTGGCGAGACAGAAAACAACGACTGTGCACTTTACACGTGCACACTTCTCGCGCGCTATCAAAATGGCGCCGTTGTCGGGGACTTGTTTGTTGTAGACTTTACTTGATTTAGTATTTCATAGTATTTTCTTTCTATTTGTATTATTTGTTAATCTTTTTGCAGGACTTCCACATTTGAGCACTTAGAAACGCTTGATTTTTTTCCCGCGCGCACTTACTTTGTGGAATCCGCCACTTCGAGCCATTTTTGGGGTAAGCATGTCTTATTCCAATTCTTTCGGTAATCATTGTTATAATTCCATAAATTCTCGCAAGCCTATGACTTTCGGTGAATACTTAGAATCCCAAAGTATAACAAATTCAAATATGACTTTGGGCGAGTATAATGAAAATCAAAATTTAGGTTATTGGAATTTTGATGATGATGATAATGATTTTGGGCCTTTACCTCCTTATAATAGGAATTTTGAAACGAATTGCAATAGTTTTCAAAATTCCTATATTAATGATTTTTCATTTAATTCCGATGGTAATTTTCAAAGTTCCCATTCTCATGTATCCGCACCTCGACCTATGACATTTGGTGAGGGTTTGTGTATGTATGAGAATGAGAAAATTGAAAATTGTTATTGGGAAGAAAAACGTTTGTGGGAACATGAATTGGATTTATTATTTGAGTCCAACGACGATTTTTCTTCTGAGACTTTTAAAATTGAGGAATGTTTTGAACCCAATGAGGTACTTTTACCTACTTTGGAGCAAACCATTCTAGACTTTGTCCATTGCATAATAGATATTGAAAGTTAGGATGAAAATGATGTAATATCTATTTGCAATGAAATGATTTCTTCTTTGACCCCCGAAGAAGAACATTTCATTGAAAATGATATTATTTCTTTCGAAACTCAATCTTCATGTGACGATGATTCATCTCACGAGTTTGAGTTTCTTTCATCCCCATTTTCATTCTCTGTTATCACGACGTCTCAAGTACCCAATGAGTCGGTTTCAAACATTAATGTTTTAAACCTTTTCACCGATGAGGAGTAATTGCTCGAGTCGCCTTCCACGATCGCATCTTTGCCTTTGGGTGCGCCGCCTCCCATTCCAATTTCAAAATCTTTGGGATGATATTCGGCTTTTCTCGGTCCCCACATGTTTTTGTCATCCGTTCAATCCAAACCCCTAATCATGCCTCCAAAAATTTTAATTAGCGATGGTTCCTTTCTTACGCCTTACACATGCCTTCCGTTGTTCAAACAAAATTCTTATTTTTTGCAGGGCATGCTTGTTTGTGAGGGTACACCAGTTATCCTTCAAAGTCAAATCATTCTGATGGTGGACCCTCAACTATTTAGACTTCTAGTGTATAGTTAGTGTGAAGCCTAAATAGTAGGTTGTATATAGTTAGCTTTTTATTCTTTCTTTCTTTTTATTTTAGTTTAGTGTAATTAGTTAACTCTTTGTTATTTCTTTTTTCTATGATCGATACTAACGTGTTTTGTAGATTCTTTGGACTTGTTCTTATGGGAATCGCTCCAATTTTGGGTAATATCGCTATTTTCCTCTCTTTGACTTGGCTCTTAATGTACATTGAGGACAATGTCAAGTTTTGAGTTAGGGGTGTGGGATATTCTATCCATTTTATTATTTAGTCCATGTGTTTGCTGACATGTTAGTTACTTAGTATGTTTTTCTTAGAAAATTCAAAAATTTCAAAAAGATTTTCTTTCTTTTTTCTCCTTTTTTGGGCATTTTGCCTTTGTTTCCAATGATAAATTTCAATAATTGCCCGATCCAATTGACAACCCAATGATGCATGTTCTCGATTTTAGAAGTTATTAGACTTTAGTCCTCGATTATTGATATTATGAATAACTTCATGAATTAAACTTTAATCCCATGAGCACATGCACTTTTATTGCTATATTGATTTGGTTTAAGATTTTTATAACTCGGTAATCTTTTGTTGCATTGTATATACTTACATCGAGTAAACTTTGTACCTTTTGTCATTTGTGAGTGTATACACTATTCTTTTGTCATTGAAAACGTTGAATTCGTTGGTAATCTCACTATTCTTTCATTTGACCGTTCATTAATTGAGTTCATACTTGAAATTTGTTACTTGAGCATGATTGTCATATGTTGTTTTGACTCGAAAATTGCGTAAACTTTTGGAAATGATCATAGGCATTCTTTGTTATATCACCCATATTGACCTTGACCTCACCCTTATATGTTTACCCTCATTAACCCCGTTGAGAATAAATATAGCCTTTCGTTTCATAACCCCAATCCCATAACCAACTCCAAATTGGATTTAAAACCATATATACACCTTCCATACCTTTGTTTGGAATGTTACTTGGGATTGAATGATGTTTTTGTGTTGCGGTTGCAATTTAGGCATGTGAGAGTGTGAAAAGTAAAGAAAAGAAAAAGTGAAGAAAAAGTGAAAAAGAGAAAGCAAAAGGCAAATGAAAATAAAAAGAGAAAAATGAGAAAAAGAAGAAAAGAAAAGAAAGAGAGAGTTTTAAATGTTGTATATAGTTCAATAAGCTTTGATTACTCTCCCCTATGATATATTTAATGCATTGTTGGAACTTGTTTTCCAATTATTGATTATTTCCCGCATTTGCCCATTATTCTAAGTTTTCATTTTCGAACACTTTGAATCCGTACATATATATCCTTCATTTGTACCTTAGGCTATCCTACATTACAACCCTATTAAAGTCCTATCTGATATTAAGTAGATGTAATTCAAAGGTTTAAATAGTTTTGATAATCTGTGAAAATACATTTCTCCTCCTTCAATGAGCGGTATCCTTTCATTGAGATTACATTTTTCATTTTATATATAGCATTCTTCATTTGTGACATGTGCGCGGCCTAGTTGCCATTTACATTTACTCGTTATGCCCGCATGTTCCATGTGTTACCTTCCTGTTTCGAGTGAATTTACTTGATGAGTGTAATGCCTGTGATGATTAAATATATTCGTGCTTTAATGTTTATCCAGTTTATATAAGTTTTTTTGCCAAATAACACTTTGCATGTGCTTACTCCCCCTCCCACATTTTAAGGTTTCAATTCTATGAGGTGCATTCTATAGTGTTAATGATTTGGACTTTTGTTTGAATTCATTCACTTTTCTAATAATGCGTATGAAATCCTTTTATCCATTGTTGGTCTTATCGCATGTTGGGTTGGGCATATTTTTAGGAAACCATGTGATGTTTATGGGTAGCATCTCTGAAAACCCTCACGAGATGACAGTCGTCCACTAGGGTAACCTAGGGGTTTAACGGCTTATTTCATATGCTAAATGTAATCGTGTTCCCTATGAACGTGGCAAGTCTATTTCGATGCATATATACGTTTTTTATTTCCTTCTATGGACTGGGTTTGTTTTTTTCCATCACTAGGGACTTGCAATGTATAAGTTAGGGGGTGTGATACATCACGAATATCGCATATTTGCGCCCTTTATCTTTATGCATTCTATCACTTTTACATTCTTAATATATATATTTATACTCGTTAACCAGACAACCTCGGATTTGGACATATATATGTTTTGCAGGGGTTAATTGTGCTTTTGTAGGTATTGGAACGCTAAAAGTGAGGTTCGATTGCATTTCAGAGAAGTTTCGTCGTCGAATGCTACTTCAAGGGAAATTTGGTATATTCAAACTCACTAATTTTTATGTACTGAAGTTAAAAACATGAAGATCATCAAATTATATTTTCGTGGCCACTGATCATGCGTCATTCTAACTCCGTATGTGGAAGTTATGCCTATTTCCAGAAGGTTTCAGTATTTTCTTCTACTTCAAGTGCATTTTGGTAATTTCACACAACATAATTTGGAGGGTTTCAAAACAAAATCATGTACATAATTGAATTAGATGCGCGTAAGTTCTGACCACGCCTCATTTTGATTCCGTATGAGGGAGTTATAGCCATTTCCGTGCAACGCGTCAAAATTGGTTCAAAGAGGAAAAGTGGGTTGTTTCCAGCCCAAGGCAAATCTCAAAACCGTGGTTGACCGGCCCCAAACATGAGGTCGACCGGTCCCATTAGATATGGACGAAAATTGACTTATTTTGGGTTTTTTGTCTTGGTTTTTTTTGGGGGTATAAATAGAATGTTTAGGGCTTTTATTAAGAAGAGATATTTCATTTTTAGGTTAGTTTTTGGGGATTCTTTATGGAGATTCCCTCTCCTCTCTTTTCTTTGGGTTTACACCTATTTGTGTATGTAAGTATCACTATTCATGTTCTTCTCCATTAATGTAATTTCCATTTTTGTTCTCAAGCTTTGTAACCTAGATTTATTTGCTTTCCTTACTTTCTTGAATTTAATTCATGTCTTTCATTATGTTGTGTAGCTAATTTAGCCTAGGTTATGTCGGATTGAACTCACCTAGGGTTGACATGTTGCTTTGCATTGGTGATGGAGTTTACGGGTTTATTTTGAGTGTGTTGTCCTAGTTATTACCCCTAGGAGATTTGACGGGGTATATCATGTATGCTCCGTACTTACGACCTTGCGTGTGTAATTTCTAGGGTATTTGTTGACGTCAAAATCCTATTAGACTTTTATACAAATTTAGGGGTGTGACAACTCTTGATTTAATTAACTATCAAAACGAGATGCAATCTTAATAACTCTTCGACCCATGTAATCATTTTATACTAATTAACCCAGGTGATGGATATTCGACACAACCTATAGTTTTACTCGCTTTCATAATCTAGTTTCATTTCCCTTGCCTAGATTAATCATTTTCCATTCATGCATCTTTTCCTTTTTAGTTTGTAATCATCTTTTACACTTTTATTTTTGAATATTAAATCTTATAAATTCTAACAACTCGTCTCTGTGGATTTTCGATACCCGACTTACCGCTCTACTTGCCCCGCAAGTGTAGTAGTAATTTAGGTTAGTTTGTATAGTCGCGGCGAGGCAGAAAAAAATGACTATGCACTTTACACGCGCACACTTCTCGCGCGCTATCAAAATCCTTTTCTTCATTATTGGTCTTGTCGCATGTTGGGTTGGGCATATTTTGAGGAAACCATGTGATGTTTGTGGGTACCATCCCTGAAAACCCTCACGAGATGACACTCGTCCACTAGGGTAACCTAGGGGTTTAACGGCTTATTGCTTATGTTAAATGTAATCGTGTTCCCTATAAAAGTGGAAATTATATTTCAATGCATATATACGTTTGTTATTTACTTCTGTGGTCTGGTTCTGTTTGTTTCATTACTAGGAACTAGTATTATATAAGTTAAGGGGTGTGATACATCACAAATATTGCATATTTGTGCCCTTTATCTTTATGCATTCTAGAACTTTTACATTCTTAATGTCCATATTTGTACTCGTTAACCAGACAACCTCATATTTGGACAAATATATGTTTTGCAGGGGTTAATTGTGCTTTTGTAGGTATTGGAACGCTAAAAGTGTGGTTCGGTTGCATTTTAGAGAAGCTTCATTGTCGAATGCTATTTCAAGGTCCATTTAGTCTTTTCAAACTCACTAATTTTTATGGAATGAAGCTAGAAACATGTATATCATTATATTATCTTTCTGTGGCCACTGACCGTGCATCATTCTGACTCCGTTTGTGGAAGTTATGCCCATTTCTGGAAGGTTTCGGTATTTTCTTCTACTTCAAGGGCATTTTGGTAATTTCATACTGCATAATTTGGAGGGTTTCAAAATATAATCATGTATAGAATTTAATTAGATTTGTGTCAGTTCCGACCATGCCTCATTTTGATTCCATATAAGGGAGTTATAGTTGTTTCCGTGCAACGTGTCAAAATTGGTTCAAAGAGGAAAAGTGGGATGTCTCCAACCCAAAGCAAATCTCAAAACTGCGGTCGACCGGTCCCATCAGATATGGCCAAAAATTGACTTATTTTGGGTTTTTTGGCTTGGTTTTTTTGGGGTTTTTTTGGGGGTATAAATAGAATGTTTGGGGCTTTTATTAAGAAGAGATATTTCATTTTTAGGTTAGTTTTTGGGGATTCTTTGTGGAGCTTCCCTCTCCTCTCTTTTCTTTGGGTTTACACCCATTTGTCTATGTAAGTATCACTATTCATGTTCTTCTCCATTAATGTAATTTCCATTTTTGTTCTCAAGCTTTGTAACCTAGATTTATTTGCTTTCCTTACTTTCTTGCATTTAATTTATTTATTTCATTATGTTGTGTAGCTAATTAAGCCTAGGTTGTGTCGGATTGAACTCACCTGGGGTTGACATGTTGCTTTTCTTTGGTGATGGAGTTTACGGGTTTATTTCAAGTGTGTTGTCCTAGTTATTACGCCTAGGAGATTTGACGGGGTATATCATGTATGCTCCGTACTTACGACCTTGCGTGCGTAATTTCTGGGGTATTTGTTGACACAAAATCTTATTAGACTTTTATGCGAATTTAGGGGTGTGACAACTCTTGATTTAATTAACTGTCGAAAAGAGACTCAATCTTAATAACTCGTCGACCCATGTAATCATTTTATACTAATTAATCCGGGTGAGGGATATTCGACGCAACCTATAGTTTTACTCGCTTGCATAATTTAGTTTCATTTACCTTTCCTATATTAATCATTTCCCTTCCATGCATCTTTTCCTTTTTAGTTTTTAAGAATCTTTTACACTTTTATTTCGGAATATTAAATCTTATAAATTCTAACATCTCATCTCTGTGGATTTTTTATACTCGACTTACCGCTCTACTTGCCCCACAAGTGTAGTAGTAATTTAGGTTTTTGTATAGTCGTGGCGAGATAGAAAACAACGACTTTGCACTTTACGGGTGCACACTTCTTGCGCGTTATCACAAACCCTAACCAGATTGAAGTGATAAGGAATGTACAACTTCCAAGCAACGTGCATGAGGTGCAAAATTTGATCGGCATGCTTATTGCTCTCAGCAAGTTCATATCAAGATATTCAGATGGTATCGACATTTATTTCTGATATTGAGGATGTAAAGGAAAGAGATACGGAACGACCAATGCACCCAAGCACTAAATGAAGTGAAAAAGTATTTGAGCCAACCACCACTTTTAATCTTTGCACACACTTCTTGCGCGTTATTACAAACCCTAACCAGATTGAAGTGATAAGGAATGTACAACTTCCAAGCAACGTGCATGAGGTGCAAAATTTGATCGGCATGCTTACTGCTCTCAGCAAGTTCATATCAAGATATTCAGAAAGGTATCGACATTTATTTCAGATATTGAGGATGTAAAGGAAAGAGATATGGAACAACCAATGCACCCAAGCACTAAATGAAGTGAAAAAGTATTTGATCCAACCACCACTTTTAATAATCCCTAATGAAGAAGGACACTTATACTTGTACCTAACAGTATCCAGTCATGTCGTCAACTTAAATTTAGTTTATAAGAGGAATGGGAGTCAAACTCCCATCTCTTATGCGAGAAAAACTTTTCTCGACTCTCATAAAAGATACCTCCCCTATGATAAACTTACATACGCACTCATTATATCCTCTCATAAGTTGAAACATTACTTTGAGGTGCACACAAGTAGTGTCCTGACCTCCTTCACCCGGAAGGTAGTTCTCCGAAAGGCCAACCTATCTAGATAAATGTGTAAGTGTGCAGTGGACATGATGAGGTTTGATATCGTATATTAACCTAAGACATTAATCGAGGGAAAGTTATGTAATACCCCGTATTTTCATGGCTTTTAAATTTAAGGATTTATTAAATTTAATTGAGATAAATTAATTTAATTTTAATCCAGAATGTTGTTTTAAATATTTACTAGCGTGACGAGAGTTAGTAATTATTGGAAATTTGTTATTTGTTGAATATTACAGGATGAGTATAGTAATATATGAGATTTATTTTTATAATATTGTCACGTGTGAATAAAATGACAATTGTGGAAATTTAAGTCGGGACGCGCCTGTGTCGTGTCGGGACTAAATGTGGATTAATAAAAGTGAATATTTTATAGGTTGTTCGTATGGTCGTTTTGAGTGCGCCAAACTGTCCGGAAGGGTCGAGATAGTCCGAAAAGTGTACCCGGGGGTTTAGTTTGGGTCTCGGGGCGTTTTTAGGCCTAATTAGTACCCGGGAGGGCGTTTTGGACATTTTGTAATTATGGGTAATTAAACCCACGAATTTTATAGGGTTATATCAGATGGGAAGTGTCATCTTTTAGGGTTAACACAATGAAATACTAATGACGGCCATTGGAGAGGAAGAGGAGAAGCTCTCCAAGGATTTCTAGGCCAAGAACACCTCCGATTGCACCGCCGTCACCACCAACGCGTAGATCGCGCGACGGGGAACACAACCACACCAAAATCATCCGCAAATCAGAACTGAGATTTTCCAGGCAAGTATCTATCTTGCTTTTATCAAGTTAATGCATCCTTTTATATTAGTCTTAGGTTGATTAGATTAGTATTCTTGAAGAAAAACATAAATTGGTGACACAAATTGCATGTTATAATGTTAGAGATCATATTTCTGGAAACCCATTTCACATATAGAGGATGAGCCACAAATTCCATGATATTAGAGATAGAAAATCGGGAAAAAGAATGAAAGAGATTAAGTTAAAGGAAAGATTAGGGTTCATAAGAATTATGTAGAATTTGCCCCTTTTTAACCCATGATTCTTGAGGAAAATTCGCATGTGTTACATAGGAAATTGTTTAAATCGGTATACAACACTTATAGTATAATTGATTGGGAGTTTGGGACTGTAACATGATGATTTGGAGGAGTTTGGGGTGAGAATCCCGTAACTGGGTTGGCTGCAGAGTCTTCATAACTGCTTGATCGATCGATCAAGCCCAGAGCATCGATCGATCGAAGGTTCGATCGATCGACCCATTTCATCGATCGATCGACCCTCCTGGGAAAACTACATTTTTGCTCGTGTTAGCTTAATCCGATTTTATGCGTAGTAAACCTTGGTTAAGGTTGCTAGAATATAATGGAACATAAAGAGGACCAGTAGGGTCAAGAGAAATCCCATAAAGTGGAACTTTAATGTGTGGAAGTAAAGGGTAAACGGGGAGACTTTCAGACTTAAGAAATCATACGTGTGGTGATTAAATAATCGGAACATCTATGAAGTTAGATTAGAAGGCAAGAGAGGGCCTACTGAAATTGCACTTAGATAAAGGAAATACTTCAAGAGACGAGAAGTGAGTTAAAAATGACTTAATTACGAGAATAAAGAAGAATGAGGTCGTTATACAATATAATTGAGTAAAACGTGTAATAACGGATAATGATAATTTTGGGTCGTGAGAGTACCTAATTTAATAATGTGGATGTGAATACATATTTATATATGATGGTGTGATTGTGCATATATATTATTTCTGCGTAAAAATCGTACCCGGGCTACTTGCTATCCATGAGGTTACCGCGCGGGGACAATCTTATCTCGATGTGACCTTTATGGGGGATATTGACTCGTACCCTAGAAGATAGACATCCTTAGTACAGTCTATCGAATCGATAGTTCAGACGGTCCTAAGAGGCGTGTGGGTATGTACCGACCTCTTAGAGACTTGGAATTTAATGTTCGCCTCAATGTTGTTTGTGTTTGTGTTAATACAGTTCGAGAGTGATTCCGAACTAGTATTTCCCTTAGTTTGTGTGATACGGGGACTTGATAGCAGAGTATGCCAGTACCATAGATTTTATGTGGGGTGCCGTTAGTACATATATAATTTATGACTGATTGATATATATATACTTAGATATGGAAGTCTAGCACCATAGATTTTATGTGGGGTGCTGTTTGTATATATATTATACGAGTAATTAATATATATACGTGTAACTATATGAGAAATTTCTACTGAGTAAAATAGTAGTTAAGGAAAGTATGAAATTTAATCAGCTTCATTTTAAGCATTCGGAAACGTTATAATAATACGGAATTATTCTAAATAACGTAAGAAATCTTGAAGAGTTAGATTTTCTAAATGTGAATAGCATAACCTTAATTCCACGTGTTAAAACTTATGGAGAATAAGTTAGAGAGAGAGATGGGGTTCATTAGTACGATAAATGTGCACACTAGATGAGAGGTGAGAATTCTCAAGAGAGGGTCGCATCCTAATATGACTGTTGCATTAGCCGGTAGCATTTTAAATACTTGCTAAACTATTTTCAAACTGCTTCACATTCGGGCTCTGACCCGTTTGTTGTCACCTCTTCTCTCTTGTGTATATATATATATATATATATATATATATATATATATATATATATATATATATATATATATATATATATATATATATGTATTACAGGTGCCCAGCCACAGGGGCGTCTTACTTGGAATTCTTGGGATGGAACGCGCTGTAGCTTTTGTGGGAGTTGTAGGCCATTGATTAGATGACCTCATTATTGCCTCTACTCCTAGTTCGATTTTATCCAGCAGTGGCATGTGTCGCCCTTTTTCTATTATTTAGTGGGTATTGTCGGAGACTGTAATTCTTTTTACTTCCAGCATCTTTATTTCGGGATTTATTACTGTCAGGATGTTTTCCTTTAGTGTTTTAAATGTTGGGATTATTTATTGATGGTTCAATTCTGGAATGTTCATTACTATTCTCATTATTATTGTGTGACTCTTAATAATGTAAATGGTTAAAGGTTTTATAATTGGATTTAATAGAATGGGAATAAGGTTTTAAATGGTTTTGACACTTAGCTTAATTATTTAGGGTGTTTAAATTGGAAAAGTATTGTAACGACAGTGATGCTAAGAATGAACCAACTGTTCACCTTGATTTTTAATTTAATAAAGGAGTGATCGCCCGGTATTTAATTAGGCGAGGTGTCACAGGTGATACAGAGCATCAGGTTCTAGTGTCCTTAGGATCTGTACGACTTATTATGCTTTCAGCGTTGCTTTGTTTGTTATAGATCCCTATGTTTAGGATTGTCGATTCCTTTGACGAGATTTCATTCTCCTGCTATAATGTGTATACACTAGTGAATTCTAATTTCGTTCGGATGTGTGCGTGTGCCGAGCAATGACGGATGTCAGAAGAGGACCGTTAAGCGTACATCAGGAGGCAGGGTTCAGTTGATATTATGAAATATATCCGAGGATGATGACCGTAGTCGAGGTCACCTCCATTATGGCACGAGAAGCCAAGACTAGAAAGGCGACTAAGGTGCATCAATGATTTTCAAATGCTGTTATAGTCAAATGAGGTGCGAGGGTAAACTTACCCAACGTATTACAAAAACGTGTAGAGACTGTCAGTGGGAAATTTTAGAAACGCGAAAATTGTATGTGTTTACCAAAGGAGGTAAAGTATCCAAAGGCGTAAATATAGGACGGAGTGTGGCAAACTGAAAGTGAAAATTTAGAGAAAATTTTCTTGGCTTTCGGGACGAAGTTATAATGGTTGGAGTCAACCACCAATTTTAGAAATGGAATGTTATGCCTATAGGAGAACCTTAGGTACAGTGTTGAACGTATGTTCCTTCCTTAACTGTTCAGGATTAGAAGCAAATGTGGTTCTGAACTCATCGAGAGAGGGCATGTCAGGGGTCCATTCGTGAATATGAATCTTAACCGTTAGCGAATTTTGTATCGGAAGATGTAGATACAAGTGGGGGAAACAACTCCTAGTGGGAGATCGACACGTAGTAATAGTCGATAACACTCAAAGAGGTAATTCTGATGGACGAACGATTCAGAGGTTGACATTGTCATATTTTGTCAAAATAGATGATAACGCTTCTTTGTGGGGTAAGTTAAAGGAATCGAAGAATTTAGTCGAGAATGAGACTGAATGCAACGGTGGTGGTATAGCACCACAGAAGGATGTGGATACACATCAGGAAAACCATTTAAATGCTTCAGATAGTTAAAATTCTTACCAAGTGATGGTAAATTCAGTAAGTACTATTATAGATAGTAACATGATCTTTATGGCCTAAAAAGCTAATGGAACAACCAGGATGGCTAACAGGAATCGAGTCTACTAAAGTCTGAGAGAAGGACAATCCTAACCTGGTTAGTAGGACAGGTGATAAGTGGATTATGTGTTGAGGTATTTTGGTGCGGAGTGAAATTGCTCGCGATAATATGTTCCATAGTGAGAAAAAGGGGCAAGAATACGGTGCCTAATAAAAGACAACGATTAAAGTAATTTTGTTTGGTTTGAGTAGACGTGTTACGTCCAGAAACCACTTGCGCAGTCAAAACGATTGGCAAGGTGGAAGTATAAGTTGTATCCTCAGAGGATGAGGCGTGTTTATGTGACGTGAGCGAGTCACTATATTTTGTTCCTTTCTAGGTTAGCATGTGAGACGAGCTTAATGCATATAATTATTAATGTTACTATTATGTGATTATTTTTCCCTAGTGTAGCGGGATTTTTCTTTAGTGCTATCCGCGGAGGATGAATGAGTATATTAACAGTGTTTTATACTTTATTGAGGTTACTCGTTGTAGTGATGCGATACACGAGTATGATATTATCTTTGTTAAAATGTTATAGAAATGGGTAGTATAATAGTGGGCAATTATTGCAAGGCTATCGGAGTAGTTGCATTCGTGCAACATGTTTTATGTTTGTTTTGACGAGGCTTTACCTGTAAGAAGGTTGGACTTGCACTTATATTATCTATCCAAGAGAATTCGGAGGAGATAGTGGGCTCGAGATATTCAATGCCAATGTATGTATAGACTTTGTCAGTATGATTCGGTATGTATCGGGACTTACCGTTGAGCGAAAAGATTTGACGCAGTATTATGTTTGGCACTCCGGACTTAATGATAGGAAGAGTGCATTGTTATATTTATCCTTTAGAGATGTGGGAGTTAATAGTTATACCGCTATTATTAGGGAAGGGAATTTTGAGAATTCCGATCGTATGTATCCGAGGTTTATAGAATGTAATTACCATCAACCAATACGGTAGTGAAATTGGTGAAACGTTCTTTATTAAGCATAATTACGGGAGAAATTGTAACTTTTCTATCAAGAGATAGAATAAAGGGGTACATACCACGGACGGAGGACCTAACGGATTTCGATGACCGACAAAGCTAGGTAGTAGTGTATCGGGGGGGTTCCTTGTTTGGATTTCTCTTTGCGAGACATCCCACGCATGAAACTTAGCGTAAGGTTGGAAATAGGGAGACGTTTGGTCACTATTCCATGAGTTCAGTACCCTGGTCGAAATAGGATCAAGTAATTATGTATGTAAGTTGGAAGTTGAATTTTGTTTTAAGGTCATTGGAGCCGAATTTTTGTGGAAGGAAAGCATTGAATGTTATTTCCACGAGTTGAGGGGTGGAACGATGATAAGGAGAATTTAAGAATTTTGATTCCTAGGGTGATTGAGAGTACCCAAATGTCGTAACCGCGTTCAAAACACAAGGTGAATAAAGAGTTGGAATGATTTTTAGCTTGGATTATCTGGAAAGAACTTTATATTATACGAAAGAGATGACCTATAATTAGTTTGATGAATAGAGCGTTAGTGATTTATTTTGGTTGTTGTACCTATTTGAGAAAATTGTTGTGCTTATCTGAGGAAGGTTGAGAATTATTATTCCTCTTTTATTGTCATGAAATTTGAATTCCCTATTCCTTCTATTTCGTTGAATTTAGTTAGTCCTACATAAGAGTAGCCGCCGTTCGCTCTCCCAGGGCGGTCGGGGTGTTGCAAAAATGTGGGCATCTGAGTTAGCTGCAGTTAAAATAGTTCGATTCGAAGGGACGTGGTAATAGACATGTGAAATATATGTTTGTGGGACTAGTATAACGAAGTGGAATTGATAGAGTGGATTAAACGTCACATGAGGGGCGATAATATATACATAAGTGTGCAATTAGAATAGCACGCCGTAACTTGATTGGAAGGCTATGGGAAGCCATTCAAGAATTGGTATTCCTTGAATAGAGTAGAATTTAATTGTTATGAAGCACACCCGGAGCGGAGTTGTTATTAGTCAAGTGTGAGAGGGACTTGCGCATACAAAGAGTAATGATGTTAGTATAGTATAAGAGATCCAGAAGTGCGCTTCGTGGAGAGAAGAGCACGGGTCAGAACTTTCAGCATACTCCAAGGAAGGAAGGGGAGTATTACGTGTCACTTAATGTGAGACATTTCAAGGGAAGAATCGATGTTTAGCGAGACGTAGTGAGTAGTCTCTACATGCACTGCCCATAGGTAAGGTTTGGTTGAAAGAGGAGAATCAACCAAAGAATTTTGTGTTTATCGAAAATTCCTGAAATTGGAAGAGGTTGGTAAAGTCGGTAATGTTCTTGGATGGGTTGCCATCCTCAAAACAAGATCAAGGGTTTATCCTGAACATGTGAATTAAGTCGCCGAGAAGGAAGTGATTGATATTCCTTTGGGCTGGCTTACAATATTAACTACTATGCCCCAAATTTCCTTTGAAAGGAAGGATTGCGCCAGTGCATGATCCGGCGCAGTATAAATTTCTAAATCAGGATGAGATTGGTGAATCCCACCTTTGATATGGGATTTCAGGAACCATCGGAGAAAATATTTCATTTCGACTAGGATGTATCACCCTTAGCCAGGGAATAAGCGCATGGTGATTAAAGATTAGTGGAGCCACGTGAAGGAAATTTTGGAATCTTGGTACGATGATTTCAAGTATACTCTGTAGAAGCGCTCGTACCTGTTTGTCGCATACGAGGTACTTATTAAGGTTTTGTTATGGAAGAGCCTTGACTATTATCCTTCCGTATGTTTAGAGGAGAGTAGAAAATCAGAATTTTTGATCGGTCGAGAAAATATCCGATATCTATGGTGGAATTCCACGACTGTTTTAGGCAGTCAGGAGTGGTCAAATGTTCGTATGATCTTCTCAGAATGGGATTTTTGTGTATGAATAAATACGAGTAGTTTGTCATGTAGTGAGGTTCGGCCTCCTAATGATAGTGAGATAAGGAAATTATAACGTATAGGCGTGACCTATGAGAATGTTTTCGGGTGGGAGCACAATGTGAAGTGTCTCCAATGAGAATGTAAAACAATGTTGCTGTGATTAAAAAGCTATAGTGATTGAGCGTCGTACTATGTAGATAGTTTGCGTACTGACAAGGATATCCAGAATTGTTCTACCTGGTAGGCCTTATTTTCCGAATTTGGGGACGAAATTCCATTATTAGGGGGGAAGTATGTAATACCCCCTATTTTCATGGCTTTAAAATTTAAGGATTTATTAAATTTAATTGAAATAAATTAATTTAATTTGATCCGGAATGTTGTTTTAAATATTTACTAGCGTGACGAGAGTTAGTAATTATTGGAAATTTGTTATTTGTTGAATATTACTGGATGAGTATAGTAATATATGAGATTTATTTTTATAATATTGTCATGTGTGAATAAAATGACAATTGTGGAAATTTAAGTCGGGATGCGCCTGTGTCGTGTCGGGACTAAATGTGGATTAATAAAAGTGAATATTTTATAGGTTGTTCGTATGGTCGTTTTGAGTGCGCCAAACTGTACGGAAGGGTCGATATAGTCAAAAAAGTGTACCCGTGGGTTTAGTTCGGGTCTCGGGGCATTTTTAGGCCTAATTAGTACCCCGGGAGGGCGTTTTGGACATTTCGTAATTATGGGTAATTAAACCCACGAATTTTATAGGGTTATATCAGATGGGAAGTGTCATCTTTTATGGTTAACATAATGAAATACTAATGACGGCCATTGGAGAGGAAGAGGAGAAGCTCTCCAAGGAGTTCTAGGCCAAGAACACCTCCGATTGCACCCCCGTCACCACCAACGCGTAGATCGCGCGACGGGGAACACACCCACACCAAAATCGTCCGCAAATCAGAACTGAGATTTTCTAGGCAAGTATCTGTCTTGCTTTTATCAAGTTAATGCATCCTTTTATATTAGTCTTAGGTTGATTAGATTAGTATTATTGAAGAAAAACATAAATTGGTGACACAAATTGCATGTTATAATGTTAGAGATCATATTTCTGGAAACCCATTTCACATATAGAGGATGAGCCACGAAATTCCATGATATTAGAGATAGAAAATCTGGAAAAAGAATAAAAGAGATTAAGTTAAAGGAAAGATTAGGGTTCATAAGAATTATGTAGAATTTACCCCGTTTTAACCCATGATTCTTGAGGAAAATTCGCATGTGTTACATAGGAAATTGTCTAAATGGGTATACAACACCTATAGTATAATTGATTGGGAGTTTGGGACTATAACATGATGATTTGGAGGAGTTTAGGGTGAGTATCCCGTAACTGGGTTGGCTGCAGAGTCTGCATAACTGCTTGATCGATCAATCGAGCCCAGAGCATCGATCGATCGAAGGTTCAATCGATCGACCCATTTCATCGATCGATCGACCCTCCTGGGAAAACTACATTTTTGCTCGTGTTAGCTTAATCCGATTTTATGCGTAGTAAACCTTAGTTAGGGTTGCTAGAATATAATGGAACATAAAGAGGACCAGTAGGGTCAAAGAAATCCCATAAAGTGGAACTTTAATGTGTGGAAGTAAAGGGTAAACGGGGAGACTTTTAGACTTAAGAAATCATACGTGTGGTGATTAAATAATCGAAACATCTATTAAGTTGGATTAGAAGGCAAGAGAGGACCTACTGAAATTGCACTTTGATAAAGGAAATACTTCGAGAGACGAGAAGTGAGTTAAAATGACTTAATTACGACAATAAAGAAGAATGAGGCCGTTATACAATATAATTGAGTAAAACGTGTAATAACGGATAATGATAATTTTGGGTCGTGAGAGTACCTAATTTAATAACGTGGATGCGAATACATATTTATATATGACGGTGTGATTGTGCATATATATTATTTCTGTGTAAAAATCGTACCCGCGCTACTTGCTATCCATGAGGTTACCGCGCTGGGACAGTCTTATCTCGATGTGACCTTTATGGGGGTTATTGACTCGTACCCTAGAAGATAGACATCCTTGGTACAGGATATCGAATCGATAGTTCAGACGGTCCTAAGAGGCATGTGGGTATGTACTGACCTCTTAGAGACATGGAATCTATGCTTCGCCTCAATGTTGTTTGTGTTTGTGTTAATACAGTTCGAGAGTGATTCCGAACTAGTATTTCCCTTAGTTTGTGTGATACGGGGACTTGATAGCAGAGTATGCCAGTACCATAGATTTTATGTGGGGTGCCGTTAGTATATATATAATTTATGAGTGATTGATATATATATACTTAGATATGGAAGTCTAGCACCAAAGATTTTATGTGGGGTGCTGTTTGTATATATATTATACGAGTAATTAATATATATACGTGTAACTATATGAGAACTTTCTACTGAGTAAAATAGTAGTTAAGGAAAGTATGAAATTTAATCAGCTTCATTTTAAGCATTCGGAAACGTTATAATAATACGGAATTATTCTAAATAACGTAAGAAATCTTGAAGAGTTAGATTTTCTAAATGTGAATAGCATAACCTTAATTCCACGTGTTAAAACTTATGGAGAATAAGTTAGAGAGAGAGATGGGGTTCATTAGTACGATAGATGTGCACACTAGATGAGAGGTGAGAATTCTCAAGAGAGGGTCACATCCTAATATGACTGTTGCATTAGCCGGTAGCATTTTAAATACTTGCTAAACTATTTTCAAACTGCTTCACATTCGGGCTCTGACCCGTTTGTTGTCACCTCTTCTCTCTTGTGTATATATATATATATATATATGTATTACAGGTGCCCAGCCACAGGGGCGTCTTACTTGGAATTCTTGGGATGGAACGCGCTGTAGCTTTTGTGGGAGTTGCAGGCCATTGATTAGACGACCTCATTATTGCCTCTACTCCTAGTTCGGTTTTATCCAGCAGTGGCATGTGTCTCCCTTTTTCTATTATTTAGTTGGTATTTTCAGAGACTGTAATTCTTTTTGCTTCCAGCATCTTTATTTCGGGATTTATTACTGTCAGGATGTTTTCCTTTAGTGTTTTAAATGTTGGGATTATTTATTGATGGTTCAATTCTGGAATGTTCATTACTATTCTCATTATTATTGTGGGACTCTTAATAATGTAAATGGTTAAAGGTTTTATAATTGGATTTAATAGAATGGGAATAAGGTTTTAAATGATTTTGACACTTAGCTTAATTATTTAGGGTGTTTAAATTGGAAAAGTATTGTAACGATAGTGATGCTAAGAATGAACCAACTGTTCACCTTGATTTAAATTTAATAAAGGAGTGATCGCCCGGTATTTAATTAGGAGGGGTGTCACAAGTTATAGCTAACTTTATAGTCTAATTCTTCAATGACCAAGCACCAAAATAAGTTAGCACTAAAAGTGAAGGAAACGTTCAATAAGAGGTGGAAGAAGGGGAATTATGGACCCCTTATATGGACGGAGCCTCCAATTCCAAGGAGGCGTGAGTAGGGATGTCACTAGAACCCCATAGAATACCATCCTTGATTAGGCAGTATGATTGGGATTTAAAGCATTAAACAATGAAGCGTTGTATGAAGCATTGATCGACAATTTGAAGAAAGCACTATCCTTAGGCACATATCACCTTGAAGTATTTTCTGACTCAAGGCTAGTATCAAATCAGATATTAAGAGACTACAATGCCACGGACCAATTCATGGTCGCATACCTTGAAGAGGTCCAACGTCTAGTCATTTAGTTTCAACACGTACAAGTGTATTTGATACCAAGAGGTAACAACAGTCATGCACATGCCTTAGGCATACTCAATTCATTCGTGAAGGGAAATGTTAAGTGAAAAATTCATGTAGAGTATCTCGAACAAACTGGCATAAATAAGGGGAAGTTGGCCGAGTAAGTTATGACCATCGTCAAGTTCCCAAATTGAATGGATCCACTAGTATGTTATCTGAAAAGAGTATATTTTTCCTGATGATAAGAAGAAAGCATGCATGATCAGCGTAAAGGATGATTTATTTCATTTTTCACAAGACGAAAACCTTTATTGACGCTCCTTCTTAGGACCATATATGATATGTGTTCACCTAGATAAGCTGACCAAACCCGCTACAAGTTAAATTGCGGGGATATGTGGAATCCATGCATGGGGAAGATCACTGGAATTCAGAGCTATGAAATAAGGATATTGGTGGACATATATGCAACAAGACGCGATCACATACATTAAGAAGTGCAAGAACTAGAAGATTTTTGTGTTTATTTTGCATCATCCTGCCAGAGGCTTCAAATACCTCACAAGTCCTTATCATTTCGCGAAATGAACACATGATATTGTTAGTCCACTATCCCTTACACCTAGTAGAAAGAAGTTCCATTTGTTCGGCACATATTACTTTTTTAAAATTAGTTTAAGGGGAACCACTAGAAAACATTTGAGCCATTTACATGATCAGATTAATTTGGAGGACCATAATAACACATTTTAGCATTCTTCGGATCATCATAATAGATAACCAAACACAGTTTGATAGAAACCTCTTTCAATGTTTATGCAACAAGAACAAAATTAGGCATCACTATAATTTAATGGACTGTCCCTAGCGCAATGGGAAAGAAGAAGCTTCCAACAAGATAATCCTCCACGGGATAAGAAAGAGGTTGGAAAAGGCGATGGGTTCATGGGTCGACTAGCTTCCCCATGTTCTCTAAGCATACCAAATTCTGCCAAGGAGATTGACAGGGGAAACAACCTTTGCCTTAGCTTATGGTATGGAAATCGTCATTCCACTAAAGACATGTCTACTAACCATGAAGTCCTCCTTAGTCGACCATGGTCTTAAAAATGAGGCGATCAGAGCTGAACTTGACCCGACATATGAAATGAGAGAATTTAAGCTTGTAAAGTTTGCCTCCTATTAGCAGTAGTTGGCCAAGTAACACTGCATGGGAGTCAAGGTAAGGAGCTTCAAAGTCGGGGACTACGTCCTAAGAAAGATTATGGGCAATGAAAAAAAGACCTCAAATTGAAAGCTTGGCCTTAACTGGGAATGTCCATACAAAGTAATCAGAGACGGACTATAGGGAGCCTACCACTCAGAAACTGTTTATACCATATTTTATTGAGTTCAATTTGTGATATTGTTTTTCATGTGGCTAGATGATGGGGGGGGGGGGGGGGGGAGTTAGTAGCAGTTATATGGTGGTTATTTTAGGAAGTTTGGGTGAAAGTAGTGGTGGTTTAAAGAGGTTATTATTTAAATTCAAACTAGAGGTTATTTAGAGGTAAGTATGGGTGGTTATTGCAGAGAATTTATTCAAATTCTAAGTGGAAGTTACTTGGAGCCAAAGGAAATCAGTTATTAAAGACAACTATAAATTCAACCCTTGAGGAAGATAAAAAGAGGACTTAAAAAAAAACGCATGTCTTTACATTTTATCTTTTATTTTTCAGCACCTTTTTACCTTTTATCCTTTAAATTTCAGTAATGTAATTTCACTTTCCTTTAATTCATTGCAAGTTTATTCAATTTTCATTCTTTACATTTGAGTATTTACATTTTAGACTTTACTTTCAACAAATTTACATTGCTCATTTTGTCAGATGAATAAGTCCTATTAAGTTAGTTGTGCTCGTGAACCTATAAATGTTATGAATGGATTATTTCATTTCCAAGCAAACAGAAATGATGGAGGCCAAGAAAGTTCCCTAAGCATGGAAATTTATCGAGCATAGAACACAACCAACCTGAAGAAGTTTTACTTTTAATTTAATTTATTACAATTTTGGATTATTTCAAAAACATTATCTTAGGTTTCTTATAAATTTTTTTGTTAAAATATAATTTAGAATTCTGTTTGTGAATTTATGCTTTTACCTTCTTACATTATTCCATGTGGCAAGCAGTAGGTATTTAATAAAGAATATTGTTAGTCAAATGGATTATGTTTGTATTATTATATATTACCCAGATGCTTGTCTTTTTTAAGACTAATTCGCTGGTTGACCAAGGACCACCATATGGTCCTCGACTAGGGACTCTTCTTCAAATGTTTTCCTTAAGGATGATTGGTTAGTCAACCAAGGACCATCATTTGGTCTCTGACAAATAACTCAAAATTATTTTGTCATTTAACAAAATATACAATATTTCTCACACCAAATAAAAGGCCTATGGGAAAAACTATACACCTATTACTGACGAGGTCGAAAAATCCTATCTCAAAGGTGACCCGACAAATAGGTGCACTCTTATTTTTTTAGCTTTAGGCCTAAGGTTTAATGCAACGACATCACCTAAAAGGTAATACTATTGACCCCAATCCATAAGGGGAAGAAAAATGTTGAAATTTCAATTAATATTCAAAATTATTACAAGAAAAATGGAACTGTTAACGACTTAAACCAAAAAGTAATTACAAACGGGTCATTCATGTGACTAACATGACCTAGACTTAAATATTCAACTTCATTGGTCACATCATTCCACCAAGGGAGCTTCATGGTGTCAGTCAAGTCTCTAAATCCCAATTAAGTGCATGGTCACCCAAATATAGCCTTATGAAATTAATCGGAATGGCATCCATTGGGATCCATTAAGCATCAATCCTATAAGGGTAGACTGATATAAGGGGAAAACGGGATCATACCAATACCACAGCTCGAAATCCTTTGGAACTTTTGCAACACAAAGCATCAAGCCATCTATTTTTATAGGCAACATTTCAATCATCGGTTAAGAAAGCATTAGAATTGACAAGATCCTCATTATATCCATCACTCCACACTTGGCGAGGTTGATTTTTTAATTAAAATTTTATATGATCAAGGATCACATAAAGACCTCTGAGGATCGCCTCCTTGTAGTGCAGAGACTTTTGAGCCTTCTCAAGCTCTTCCCTTAACTGATCGTTCTCATTCTTAAGATCTTCCCTCCTCTCGACTCCCTTGTCTAGTAGAAACATTTTGGTTCTCAAGATCAATCCCATAGTCATTATTTTCCTTCTCAATAAGAGTAGCGACCTCCCTTGCTCCCATGAGGTCGACTTGCCATAGAGAAATCTTCTTAGCATACATGAACTCTGCATTGGCTAATTTCTGATCAAACCTCCAGCTTTAGCCAGATCGACAACATCCTTATCAAATTTAGCCTTCTAATTGGCTAACACATAATTATTACTGTCCTAGTTTAAACGAATCATGTTATGATAAACGACATTGTCCACAACATCTTGATGGAAAAGTCCGTGTAGATTTGAATATGCTTCTTTTGCTCGCAAAAATTCATCAGAGCCCAATATTGACCAAGGTCACCATCTTCATCAATATCATCAGAACTAGAAGCTAGGAGTCTTATACATTTATCATTAAAACCATAATGTGTAGTGATGAGTGCGAAACATCTTGCCTAAAACTAAAACGGTTAAGGATAAGGGCTTGGTCATTCAGCCTCGCAAAGAAAAATTAAAAATAATATTATAAGATAAATGAATATTGAAGTTAATTAAAACATTGGATTTAATTGAGAAAATTTAATGGGGAAATCCCCTATACAGACTAGAGGAAAGAAAAAAAAAATATAATGTCTCCTAAAATGATCTAAGTGGACATCATAGTGGTTTTCTCTCCCACCTTTTCTTGCTCAGCAACGTCTTCCAGTTAGTCGTCCCCATCCGTAGCCTTCTCATCATTTTAAGAGGAACTTACCTATTTGCACTGTTCTAAAAAACCCGCCTAGGCTCCGCCTAGGCACGCCTAGGCTTAAGGCTTGGGCGAAACGCCTCGCCTTAAGTTTTTCACGCCTTATGCTTAGTAAAACCCTTAAGGCGCACTTTTTCTAAAAACAACAATGTTTTAGTGAAACGATATCGCCTTTTAAAGAATTTTTTAACTAACCGAACCATTATCTCATCCAAAATAATCAAATAGTATTTTAATTTTCATATATTCAGACATATTTGTATGATATGTACAATTTTAGTATTTTAATAGCCTTGTTATGGTGTAAAAATATTAAAATATATTAAGAAGGCCTAAACGCCTTTTTACGCTTAAACCCGCCTAGGTTTCTAAGGCTTAAGTCTTGACCTCCACGCCTCGATCACACCCCGCGTTTTTTAGAACCTTGCCTATTTGAGAGCCTTAATAGCGTTGGAGCTATATTTTTCTTTCTTAGTATCCTGGTAAGCTAGAACTTTTTTATGTTGGTTGGCATCAACGTTGGCCACATCAACACCAGTAGGTGGGTCGTTGAAAGATTCCTCCTCATTTTTATCATCATCGTCATAAATTAAAGAAGGGGACATGCATCATTCTCCTTGAACAAATAAGAGTCCTTCGAGATGTCATCCTTAATAATGGCTTCGTCTTAGCCATTCTTAAAGAATAACTTCTTGAGGTATTTAATCTGATTTTGATATTTGGCTAAGGCCTTATCCCAGTCCTGACTAAACGCGTCAGGTTTGGCATGTGCAACTCCAACCATGGACCTATCAACTTTGGCCTTTGCCTCTTAGCTTTGGACTTGGCATCCTCGACATCATCCTTGGGCTTTTCAACATTGTTCTTGGCCTTGTTGGTAGCATCAACTAGGTCATAAGAATATTTTATCTTATTACTCAGGTCGACATTGGCAGTCTTCGACCTCAAGACCTTCTTTTCAACATCATTCACCTTGGCGACCTCTGTTGGAGTTGTATACTGTAACAACCCAAGGTTTTGGAGTCGACAATTTATTTATTTTGGGAGAAATAAATAATATTTTATTAGAGAAATAATTAAATTTGCAATTGAGGTCCAAATTTAGAGTCGTTAGAAAGAGTGTTGAATGTCGATTCTGAGGGTACCATCGTTTTCGGAAGGGTCGAGAAAGTCAAAATGACTGTACTTAGGGTCTATTTAGGTTCCAAAATAATTTAGGACCATTTGACTCGAATTAAAGTTACCGGGTCATTTAAAGTGTGTATTATCATTTAAAGATGTGTACATTGGGAGACTAGGCTTAAAAGCCACGTGAGAAGTCATTCTCACTCAAGAGAAAGAGGAAAACCCTAGAAAGAAAGAGAGAAGAAGAGAAAGAAGGAAAAAATGGAGAGAAAGTGGAGATTTCCGGTTACCACGCGATCTCAAGGCGGATTCAGACCCTACGAACCCGAGGCAAGTGATTGAACTTGCTAAATAATTGTTGTGTACCAATTATTGCATGATTTGTGGATTGATATTTTGGGTTTTAGGTTTAGTTTTACAAAACCTAACTTTTGGGTATAATCTTAGATTTGATGTGTAGATCTTGGATTAAATGATAAAAATCAGTTTATAAGTATTCTAGAATGAATATAAATGTTATGAATATGTTTGGGTTGAAGATTTGTGGTTGAATGGAGTTTGATTGGAGTTTTTGAGAAGTTGGAAATGTGTAAAAATGGAGTTGGCCGAAATACCTGTTAGGGCCGGTCGACCGCGTACAGAGGACCGGTCGACCGCGTCTCCAAAGTTGGGCATTCTGTCTTCGAGATTAGGCAAAATTTAGAAACGCGGTCGATCGGTCCCCTGTTTTGAGTTCAAGATTGAGAATTTAAGTTATCCCCTTCTTCTTTGGGTTTGTATAAATGGACTTCCATAATCAGAGTATCATAAAGGATTAAGTGATTATATAAGGGGATTGTAGACCTTAGAGTCAAAAGACGATATATGAGGCTAATTGATAATTGAAAGACTAAATGCGAATGTCGGAGAGTTTTTAGTGATTGATTTTGAGAAGTGAGAATCCAAAAGAGTATATCAATTTGAGGAAAAATCCTCGAAGTATCGAGGTTAGTATTTGAGGAATACCGATTGGAGATTTTGGGATTTTTCTAAGTGGGGAAGCCCACTTTTATTTGGGATTTCATTTGGTGATAATAAATAAATTTCACGATCTGAGAATAAGAATAACTTAGAGATGCCGGATCTTAGGATCCAAATCCCAAACGGGATAACTTTAAAAGGGTTCATAAAATGAATTGAACCCTATTATGAATGGAAAATAACAGATGCTATTGGATGTTCATATGGATATAGAAATATCCTTATTGATGATTGATTTGGGGAGATATCTCACACAATGAGAAATGTTAATTAAGGTGCAATAGGATAGAATATCCTTAACTTAAATAGAATTGAAAGACAATTCATACTAGAAGCGACATGAGAGCTTCAAGAGAGAATTAGTATAGCATATACTAAGTGGGGTAAATGTGTGAGTATTGACGGTTAGTGTATCAAAAGAGAGAGATATACTAAATAATGATATTAATCTATTTCACCTAAGGGCGTATAATGAATATGATATGATGTGCAGGTATACCTTATAAAATGGTATATCTTTATTATGTGGGATGTATGTATACCTTATATGATGGTGTATATACATGTTAAGCATACCCCCTCCTTCCTATCATTGGGAAGTTTCGTGCGTAGAGGGTGAGCATTCTGACTAGAAAAGCAGGATGTGGATATTCCCCAGGTCATAGTCGTCCTTTGTGGTCAGCAAATGACATATATATATATATATATATATATACATTTATTTATTTTGGGGGTGAGAGGTCGTGGGTATGTGTCTCTCTCACTTGCCGGTTAGGAACTATGACCGCTTCTCGGGACGTTGTGTGCGTGAGTTGATCACGAGGTGGGTGTCGTTGAACCCCACCAGGTGGCCCCAGTTTGCTACGTATATGGGCTGCTGGAAGATGATAGCATGTGAGCCTGCGTCCTTCGAGTTATAGCTCGGTTGAATGGTTATTATTGCTTGTGTTTGTATTTAGGTGTCAAGGGCATAATGTACCTCAACGACCCACATTGCCAGGATTAGTGTATCGGGGGGTTCCTTGTTTGGATTTCGCTTCGGCGAGACGTCCCACGCACGAACCGTAGTGTGACAACCCGAATATAATTATGATTAATTATACGTAAATCATGCCTAGCTTGTGTGATATGATTAGTGTGTTATTAATATATGTGATGTTAATATATTATGTTTAGTCTAATCCTACCTCCAAAAAGCATGAAATGTCGAATTAGTTACAAATACAAAATTTGAAGGTTTCGATAGGAATGTTTATGTTTAAGGCTAGTTTTGACCTTTATGACATAACAATTGACTTGAGGTGAAAACTACATAATTGTAGACAAGTGAGTTATGGTTGTAACACAACAAACGGTGAATGAAACGGAGGTTCGAGTGAGAAGTTATACCAAAATTACGAAACAAGGGCAAAGTAGTCCATCCGTTAAGTAGTATTTTGTCTTAATATGGCAACAAATGTTTTATTCTCATTGGTTGGGAAGGGTGGTGGCTTTGGCCGACCTCAAACCCTTAGAATTACCTCTTTATTCAGCCAAAATGCAGCCATGAGAGATTTTAAGCCTAAGGAAAGAGAAGTTGGAAGTTAGGAAGAAAAAGTGAGGAGAAAATTGAAGAAAATTCATAGAAAATTACGAAAAAGCCCCTAAGGTAATTCCAACCATGAATCTTGCTATTTTTTCTTTCATTTACGATTTATATGATATAAATCATTGATTTTTATTGAACTTTCATGTTTGGGTGCATATGTATGGATATATGCAAGTTTAAGTTAAGTTGAATGTACAAAACCCTAAGATTGCTTTGTTTAGAAACTTTGTTTATTCAAACTTCCATATATTTTTGTATAGTTACTGGAATAGATTGCTTCCAATTGGATATTAACATGGACTCATATATGTATGACATATCCGAAAATCATGTAAAATACCAACAAATGAGTCCTTGGTGAGGGTTTGAAGTTCGGGTAAGAAATTTGCCCTAAGGGTGAAAATATGCCCGCCATGTGTTCGGTGTTTTGCTTGACATAGCAAACGAACCTTAAAAATTATGAAACTTTAATATTATATTTTTCAATGTGTTTACTGATGTTGGGTGAAAGATCATAGAAATTTATGATGTAGAAAAATCATGAAAATTCCTGGAAGTTGAATGAACGATAAAAGAGCCTATAGGGCAGATTTGCTATGTAGTGAAGAAATAGGCTTATTTTGCTCTAGGAAACTCGGAATGATGTGCCGTCTTTTGTTTTGGAAACATGATATAATAAGGATTGGATTACCAAGAATAATTAAAAAGGGTTTGGGCTGTAATTTGAATATGTCAGATATCAGAACCTGAGTCTAGATGGGACTTCATTTTAATGAATGATTTGAATTGAATAATATGATGCTTATGAATTGAGTTATGATTGAAGTTATTCTTTGGACTATTAATATTCTTATGATGATACTAATATTGTGAGAATGATAGGAAGGGAAGGACAGCTGATTGAACAAGTACAGGATAAAGGCAAGGGAAAATCCAGTCAAACTGTCAAGGTGAGTGTACTTATGATTTGTTTCATATATAAATATGAATATAGCTCTAAGAGCGGATTTGTTTGAATACTTCGGTATTCAGGATTTGTTTGGATATTAAAATATCCAGGATTTGTTTGGGTCTCATGATCCAGGATTGGTTTGAATACTTCGGTATTCAGGATTTGTTTGGATATTCAAATATCCAGGATTTGTTATTGCCAACGGGCAGAATTATTTGGATCTTATGATCCATGATTTGTTATTGCCAATGGGCAGGATTGTTCGGATTTTATATCTACATATTCGATATAGAATTTTTATTCTATTGCAGGGAAGGAGTACCTCACTAAGCTTAATGCTTACGGTTTATATTTTAATAATTTCAGGTTCACACGCTGCCAGCTAGGATACCATATGACCGGTAGCTTTGAGAGTTGCACCGTTGGAGAGAGCTGGGATTTAAAAATGGGATTTTATCGTTGTCACACTTAATATTTTAATATACTCACACATTGTATATATTGATTTATTATGGATTGGGTTGATCATAGTTAATCACGGTATTGCATGTTTTCTTAATTATGACTCTGGTATTGAATTTTATGATGTAAGAATAATATTATGTTCATTATGTAGGAAAATATTAATGAATGAATCATATTTCCAATGGGCTCAAGATTATGATCTAATTATTCTAATAATAAATGATTAGTATGGATATTGGGTTTGGGGTGTGACAATTAGTGGTATCAGAGCGTCTAGGTTATTAATTCTGGACGTGTGTGATGATTAGATGGCAGTTATTGATTGATTTGATATTATTGAATTGTTTATATACTAACAAATAGTTTAGTACTGTAAACTGTTTATATTGGTTGTTAGAATTTTATTGTATTACAGATAATTCCAGATGGAACCTGGGAATGGACAACCTAGAGAAGAGGGAGTCGCTTCTCGTACAGAGAATACTGAAGTGGAGCAAAGTGTTGCTGGAAGGGCTAGAGAGCAAGAGCAGCCTACAGAGATGCAAATAATGGCGCAGGCAATGATGAGGATGGAAGAGCAACAAGAAAGAAATATGGCGCAAATGGCAGAACAACAGGCTAGATATCTAGAATCCAAGACTGTGGCCAGGATTGAGAAAGAGGCAAGGAAGGAAATGAAAGATTCCATGCATGAGAAGTTTTTGAAGTTGAATCCTCCAGAATATTCAGGGTCAGTTGAACCTACGGAAGCTGAGATGTGGGTCAGGGATCTAGAAACTATCTTTGCAGTTATGAAGGTTCCAGATAACCAGAAAGTGAATCTAGCTGTGTTTAAGCTCAAAGGAGAGGCGAAATATTGGTGGGAAGCCAGCAACCATTTGGTGCCCAGGATGGAAGGTACTGATGTTATTACTTGGGCTGAATTTATTAAAGCTTTGTATGTTAAGTATTTCCCTAAGGTCTATAGGAGGGAGAAACTGAGGGAGTTTATAAATTTGACCCAAGGGAACATGTCTGTGAGGGAGTATGATGCTAAATTTACTGCTTTGTCTAGATTTGCTACTAAGTATGTGCAGGAGGAAGAAGATAAATGTAGTAAGTTTCAAGATGGACTGATTTTGCCTATTCAAAATAGAGTAGCCACTTATGAGTTAGAAGATTATGCTTCTCTGGTAAACAAAGCCATGATAGCAGAAAGGCAAATGAACCAAGGGGTGGCGAGCAGAGAGAGTTTTAAGAAAAGTAGATTCGACGCATCTCAGTATAGGGGAGGTGAGAGTGGAAGTGTTAAGGTGGAACCTCATAAATTTCAGAGAGGTGGTGGAGATAGTGGTAGAGGTCAGGGGAGGTTTGGTAGAGATACCAGGGGTGGAGGATCTTTTGGTTCAGCCAGAAAGTCAGGGAGAGGTGAGGCCCCAATAGGAGGTGTTACATGTTTCTTTTGTAAAGAGGAAGGACATTATAAATCTGAGTGTCCTAAGCTTAAGGGATTGGAATGCTACCATTGTCATCAAGTGGGGCATATTAAGAAGAATTGTCCGCAATTGGCACAGACTCCAGCAGCACATAGTGAAGTAGCAAGCAGAATGTTATCTCCAGGCAGTACAGTGAAGAGTGTGGGTAGAGGACAAGCTAGTGGTTCCAGGCCAGGTGGACGAGTCTTTACGATGAAAGAAGCTTAGATTACGCCAGATGTGGTGACAGGTACACTTTCTGTTAGTGATAGAAGTGCTTATGTATTGGTTGATCCTGGTTCCACACATTCTTTTGTGTCCTATGCTTTTGCCATATACTTGAATATACCGTGTGCTCGTTTAGATGTGGGGTTGGGTATTTATATGCCTATGGGGGATATGGTTGTAACTGAATATGTTTTTCATGATTGTGTTTTGACTGTGGGGTCTAGAGATACAGTTATAGATCTACTTCCATTGGATATTTCTGATTTTGATATAATTCTGGGAATGGATTGGCTATCCAAATATCATGCATCCATGGATTGTTTCCGTAAGGAAGTTGTTTTTAATATGCCTGGTGAGCCTGAATTTAAATTTGTGGGGGAAAGGAAAATTGTTCCCAGTTGCATCATTTCTACTATTCAGACGAGGAAATTATTGAGTAAGGGTTGTGAGGGTTTTATTGCATATGTTCTTGACACTAGGAAGGGGGCTTTACAATTAGTCGATGTTCCTATTGTACGGGATTTTCCTGAAGTGTTTCCTAGTGAGTTGCCAGGGTTACCTCCAGAAAGAGAAGTTGAATTTAGTATTGAATTAGCACCAGGGACAACCCCTATTTCTATGGCACCGTATAGAATGGCACCTGCTGAGTTGAAAGAACTCAAGATTCAATTGTAAGATTTACTTGATAGAGGGTTCATACAACCTAGCGTATCTCCATGGGGTGCGCCAGTTTTATTTGTGAAAAAGAAAGATGGTACCATGCGTTTGTGTATTGATTATAGGCAACTGAATAAAGCTACAATTAAGAACAAGTATCCTTTACCTCGTATAGATGATTTGTTTGATCAGTTGCAGGGTGCTAAAGTGTTTTCAAAGATAGACTTGCGATCGGGTTATCATCAGGTGAGGGTGAAGGAAAGTGATATTTCTAAAACCGCTTTCCGTACTCGGTATGGTCATTTTGAATTTCTTGTGATGCCTTTTGGGGTGACTAATGCTCCAGCTGTATTTATGGATCTTATGAACCGGGTACTGCATCCTTTTGTTGATTCATTTGTGATAGTTTTTATTGATGATATTCTGATTTATTCCCATGATATGGTTGAACATGAAAAACATCTCACAACTATTTTGAATCTGTTGAAAGATAAGAAGTTGTATGCCAAGTTTAGCAAGTGTGAATTTTGGCTATCACAAGTTGCATTTTTAGGCCATGTTATTTCTGGAGATGGTATATGTGTTGATCCTAAAAAGGTAGAGGCTATTGTGAAATGGGAGAGACCCGATAATGTGACTGAGGTGAGGAGTTTTCTGGGTTTAGCTGGGTATTATAGAAGGCTTATTAAGGGATTTTCTTCGATTGCCTTACCAATGACTAAACTGACTCGGAAAGATGTTAAGTTTGAATGGAATTCTGATTGCGAAAATAGTTTAGATGAATTGAAAAAGAGGTTGGTAACCGCACCTGTTCTTACTATTCCGCATGGTGGAGATGGTTTTGTTGTTTATACCGATGCTTCACATCAGGGGTTGGGTTGTGTTTTTATGCAGCATGGTAAAGTTATTGCCTATGCTTCTAGGCAGTTGCGTACACATGAACATAATTATCCTACACATGATTTGGAACTTGCTGCTATTGTATTTGCTTTGAAATTATGGCGTCATTATCTATATGGTGAGGTATGTGAAATTTTTACTGACCATCAAAGCCTTAAGTATTTGTTTACTCAGAAGGAGTTGAATTTGAGGCAGAGGCGGTGGATGGAGTTAATTAAAGATTATGATTGTACAATTCACTACCACCCAGGAAAGGCAAATGTAGTTGCAGACGCTTTGAGTAGAAAAGCTTCAGGCAGGTTATCGTGTATTCGATGTGCTAGAGTTGCTCTTATTATGGAGTTGAGATTGATGGGAGTGGAATTGCAGCTAGCAGATGGAGACAGATTCTTTGCTCATGTAAGCGTGAGGCCTTTGTTAGCTACCCGTATTCATGATTTGCAAAGTCAAGATCCTTTCCTTGAGAAGAAACGACAAGATCTCCGAGATGGTAAGTCTGAAGATTTTTGTATTGTGAATGATGGCACTTTATTGTATAAGCATCGGTTGTGTGTGCCTAATGTGTGTGGATTGAAAGAGGAAATTTTAGATGAGGCTCATAATTCCATTTATACTATGCATCCTGGTAGCACTAAAATGTATAGGGATTTAAAGGAGCATTATTGGTGGAATAATATGAAGAAGGAAATAGCTGATTTTGTTGCGAGGTGCCTTATATGTCAGCAAGTGAAAGTGGAGCATCAGAAACCTACTGGTCTGCTTCAGCCATTGCCGATACCGGAATGGAAATGGGATCATGTAACGATGGATTTTGTGGTTGGGCTTCCTCGATCTCAGAAGGGGTCAGATTCGATTTGGGTAGTGGTGGATAGATTGACAAAGTCCGCTCACTTTCTAGCAGTCAAGACTACGTATACAGTTGATAGGTATGCTAGATTGTATGTTAATGAAATTATTCGATTGCATGGAGCACCGATATCTATTGTTTCAGATAGGGACCCTACTTTTACATCCAGATTTTGGGATAGCTTGCAGTATGCTATGGGTACTAACTTGAAGTTTAGTACGGCTTTTCACCCCCAGACAGATGGGCAGTCTGAAAGGACAATACAGATTTTGGAAGATATGCTTAGAGCTTGTGTGCTTGATTTCAAAGGTAATTGGGATGAATATTTGCCTTTGATAGAATTTGCATATAACAATAGTTTTCAGTCTACTATTGGTATGGCTCCATATGAAGCCTTGTATGGTAGACGATGTCGTACACCGATATGTTGGGGTGAAGTTGGTGAAAGGAAGATAGAGGGTCCAGAATTAATTGAAGTCACCACTGAAAAAGTGAAGATTATTCAAGATAGAATGAGAATAGCTCAAAGCAAACAGAAAAGTTATGCGAATAAACGACGAAAAAATTTGGAATTCCAGAAAGGGGATTATGTGTTTCTTCGGATATCTCCATGGAAAGGAGTTATGAGGTTTGGAAAGAAAGGGAAATTAAGTCCACGCTACATTGGACCTTATGAAATCCTTGAGAAAGTCGGGATGGTTGCCTACAAGTTAGCGTTACCACCAGAATTATCTCGGTTACATGATGTTTTCCATGTTTCTATGTTGAGAAAGTATGTAGCAGACCCTTCACATGTATTGGTGGAACAACCTATTGAGTTGAAGGAAGATTTGAGCTACGTGGAAGAACCGCTTGCTATCGTTGATAGGAAAGAACAAATATTAAGATCAAAGGTGATCCCACTTGTGAAAGTTGTGTGGAGAAGGCATTCCATGGAAGAAGCTACATGGGAGAGTGAGGATAGCATGAAAATGCGTTATCCCTATTTGTTTGATTCGGACAACCAAGGTATGTCAATTTCGAGGACGAAATTTCCTAACAGGGGGAGAATTGTGACAACCCGAATATAATTATGATTAATTATACGTAAATCATGCCTAGCTTGTGTGATATGATTAGTGTGTTATTAATATATGTGATGTTAATATATTATGTTTAGTCTAATCCTACCTCCAAAAAGCATGAAATGTCGAATTAGTTACAAATACAAAATTTGAAGGTTTCGATAGGAATGTTTATGTTTAAGGCTAGTTTTGACCTTTATGACATAACAATTGACTTGAGGTGAAAACTACATAATTGTAGACAAGTGAGTTATGGTTGTAACACAACAAACGGTGAATGAAACGGAGGTTCGAGTGAGAAGTTATACCAAAATTACGAAACAAGGGCAAAGTAGTCCATCCGTTAAGTAGTATTTTGTCTTAATATGGCAACAAATGTTTTATTCTCATTGGTTGGGAAGGGTGGTGGCTTTGGCCGACCTCAAACCCTTAGAATTACCTCTTTATTCAGCCAAAATGCAGCCATGAGAGATTTTAAGCCTAAGGAAAGAGAAGTTGGAAGTTAGGAAGAAAAAGTGAGGAGAAAATTGAAGAAAATTCATAGAAAATTACGAAAAAGCCCCTAAGGTAATTCCAACCATGAATCTTGCTATTTTTTCTTTCATTTACGATTTATATGATATAAATCATTGATTTTTATTGAACTTTCATGTTTGGGTGCATATGTATGGATATATGCAAGTTTAAGTTAAGTTGAATGTACAAAACCCTAAGATTGCTTTGTTTAGAAACTTTGTTTATTCAAACTTCCATATATTTTTGTATAGTTACTGGAATAGATTGCTTCCAATTGGATATTAACATGGACTCATATATGTATGACATATCCGAAAATCATGTAAAATACCAACAAATGAGTCCTTGGTGAGGGTTTGAAGTTCGGGTAAGAAATCTGCCCTAAGGGTGAAAATATGCCCGCCATGTGTTCGGTGTTTTGCTTGACATAGCAAACGAACCTTAAAAATTATGAAACTTTAATATTATATTTTTCAATGTGTTTACTGATGTTGGGTGAAAGATCATAGAAATTTATGATGTAGAAAAATCATGAAAATTCCTGGAAGTTGAATGAACGATAAAAGAGCCTATAGGGCAGATTTGCTATGTAGTGAAGAAATAGGCTTATTTTGCTCTAGGAAACTCGGAATGATGTGCCGTCTTTTGTTTTGGAAACATGATATAATAAGGATTGGATTACCAAGAATAATTAAAAAGGGTTTGGGCTGTAATTTGAATATGTCAGATATCAGAACCTGAGTCTAGATGGGACTTCATTTTAATGAATGATTTGAATTGAATAATATGATGCTTATGAATTGAGTTATGATTGAAGTTATTCTTTGGACTATTAATATTCTTATGATGATACTAATATTGTGAGAATGATAGGAAGGGAAGGACAGCTGATTGAACAAGTACAGGATAAAGGCAAGGGAAAATCCAGTCAAACTGTCAAGGTGAGTGTACTTATGATTTGTTTCATATATAAATATGAATATAGCTCTAAGAGCGGATTTGTTTGAATACTTCGGTATTCAGGATTTGTTTGGATATTAAAATATCCAGGATTTGTTTGGGTCTCATGATCCAGGATTGGTTTGAATACTTCGGTATTCAGGATTTGTTTGGATATTCAAATATCCAGGATTTGTTATTGCCAACGGGCAGAATTATTTGGATCTTATGATCCATGATTTGTTATTGCCAATGGGCAGGATTGTTCGGATTTTATATCTACATATTCGATATAGAATTTTTATTCTATTGCAGGGAAGGAGTACCTCACTAAGCTTAATGCTTACGGTTTATATTTTAATAATTTCAGGTTCACACGCTGCCAGCTAGGATACCATATGACCGGTAGCTTTGAGAGTTGCACCGTTGGAGAGAGCTGGGATTTAAAAATGGGATTTTATCGTTGTCACACTTAATATTTTAATATACTCACACATTGTATATATTGATTTATTATGGATTGGGTTGATCATAGTTAATCACGGTATTGCATGTTTTCTTAATTATGACTCTGGTATTGAATTTTATGATGTAAGAATAATATTATGTTCATTATGTAGGAAAATATTAATGAATGAATCATATTTCCAATGGGCTCAAGATTATGATCTAATTATTCTAATAATAAATGATTAGTATGGATATTGGGTTTGGGGTGTGACACGTAGTGTAATGTTGGAACTTGGGGATAAGTTTAGTCCTTAATGCTCATAATTATATATATATATATATATATCACCTATCTCGACAATCGACAGTGCCAGGAGTAGTGTAACGGGGGGGTTCCTTGTTTGGATTTCGCTTCGGCGAGACGTCCCACGCATGAAACGCCGTGTACTGTTGAGAATTGGGAGTATTAATTAATTAAAATTGGTTAATAATCATTTGGGTTACCTGCATCTTGCATTGAGGGCATAATGCGCCCGGAGGATCGATACGGTCAGGAGTAGTGTAACGGGGGGGTTCCTTGTTTGGATTTCGCTTCGGCGAGACGTCCCACGCATGAAACGCGGTACCGTGTTGAGAATCAGGAGGAGTTTAGTCCTTAACTCTTGATGCTAATAACTCATCTATAACAATTATATATATGGTTTCATGCCTTATGGGCATCACTAGAATATAAATTCTAGTAAATGAGATTGTGGATGTATTATGATGATGTGGACATGATTGGATCATGTAACTTTGTATGTTCAACAAATGAACATTATAAAGATAACTATAACTATTACATTTAAAGTTATTGTATATGACTTATAAATTATGGAAACGAATGTATCGGGAGATAGGTTAGATGATTTTACTTAAATACTTTGTTTGGGTTTAAGTTAGAATCCTCTTACCTAACTAGAATTGGACATCCTTTTGGAGATCACGTGCATACGTTTAGTGCGCGCTTTAGATGAGAGGTGAGTTGAATTTATTATGGAGAGTTCGATTCCAACTTAATCATGTAATATTGCATTTATAATTATTATGCATTTTAATAGACTTGCTATAAAAAAATATTTTCCAAACTCGGGCTCTGACCCGTTTATATTTTCCTCCTCCTTGTATATATTGTATCACTTCAGGTGTTCCTCCGCAAGGACGCCTTTGATGTCATCCATCCAGGGTATTTGTGGAGTTGTAGCAGTAGCGGACTGTTGCGGCACTTTGCTTTAGTCGATTCCTATCTTTGTACATCTAGATTAGGATTCAGTTTGTATATTGAGTTAGTATTCAAGTGTTGTGGATTAACACTTTCATATTTTATTTATCAGATTATTGTATTGTCTGTTGCCCGACAGCATATTCGGGTATTTCATTGTTGAGACTTTTGTTGTACAATGTATTGTACTCTTTTATTATTGGAGCATGCACTTTTCACTCATCATAGTTAGATGTATATTGTTGGTAAGGTGCAATATTGGTTTTGTTGTTGTTGTAAATGTAAAAGTTTTAAATTTTTGGCAATTCGCACTTTATGATTTCGGGTAGTTAGCCTTATATTATAGTGTTTAGTTGTTGATGTTGAGACTGTACCATCTGAGATACCTGATTTATGTAGTATAGGGATGGTCACCCGTTATTATTTGGAGCGGGTTGTCACATATACTAAAAGTCAGGGTTCACAAGAAAATTTATGCATGTCTATTTAATGAGAATCTTCATAAGTGATGTTTACTTCATATTATTTTATATATTTATACATAGGTGTCTTTTATTCGACACAGTAGATGATTTGGTATGTAGAGTTCGGCTTACACACGGAAGATCAAATCATCAGTCCTTGTAGAATATAAGTTTGGTTCACAATATTATATGGATATGGGCACACCATCAGTAGGAGTAGGATTGTAGCACACTATTTTACTAGATCTATCTTGATTATGGGAAACAGTACAGTTTTGACTTATTGTGCTAGTACACTTTGTATGTATGGAATGAGACATATTTAAGATAATTGTCTTTATATTGACTGTATAAGATAATGCACATCTCATGGTTATTACGAGTGATTAAACTCTTAATCCGTACATAATTGATTGACACATATATAAATTGTTCATTACTTTGACCTATTGAGTGAGATTCATTTATGGATCAATAAGCTTGGTAGATTGAGTAATGGTGATTAGTGTATGGTGAAAGTTAATTATGAAAGGAATCAACGTCTCGGTATAGAGATTTATGATACCCTCTTGATATAGATTAAAAGTTTTGATTATGTCAAACCCGGCTGGTGGATTTAATTATCCGACATATCAAATAAGTTAATCAAATGGTCTCAAGGAATTTATAAGAGGTCGATTAAATATAATTGTCAGTAATTAAATATAATTGACGGGTATTAGTAATCATAACATGGGTAAATTATTAAGCAAGTAATAATGAGGAGCTCGAACTTATAATTTTGAGATATTAGACTAGAGTGCAATTATTATTCTTTAGTGGAATGAATAATAATTTATTGAATTATTGAATTAATTATAGAGTTTAATTAGGATTCCTAATTCTGTAGGAAGTTAGTCTCCTATTTCTACTAGGGGTCCCCGTGCTGGCCTATATAAGCAAACCCTTATCTTTTAATAAGTGTGGGATAAATATAGATCGGAAACATATCTAAAAACGAGTGTTAGGATCGTTATCATTGGTGCCCACACACCGATGACATGTATTGTCTTAAAGGAATATCATGGAAGATGTCTATGTCTCTTTTAAAGCTCTCATATTGTAAAATCTATTACGGATAATTGGAGTGTCCAAAAATTCCAAAAGTAGAACAACATGTTCCTAACATATAGAGTAAGTGCCACAAGAAATTTCAATTTATATGGAGATTGTTTGATCCACCTGCTTCAGGCATCTTTACAGAACAGTGATTCACAAAGTAGATCTGACAACACGGATTAGATATAGAATCGAATCGAGAACTAATCAATAACGTGAATTAAATTTTCAAGAAAGTGTTATAATATACATAATCCCTAATATAATATTTTTTGATTCATGGATAAGAAGGTTTGGGGATGAAATCAATTGAAGAACACATGATTTCATCAACCCAAACAAATGTGAGGTGCGCCATGGTATCTACTTATTAGAACCATTCATCGGATGCGGATGAACTTTTTTTACTGGTTTCAGAGGCCAAAATATATAAAAATACGTGAGTTATCTTATTTTGACGTTGTTAAGATTTTTTGAAAAATATCATTTCGATTTTGGGGTTCCCACGCCGTTAGATTTACGACATAGATTGGTGTAACACGAAAGAGATCAAATATCTACGGTTCAACCCATAAGGAACCGCAAAGGTATGAGATCTTGAATATCCTATGTAGGTACACCATAATTGTTTTTAAAAATCCAATTATCATATAAATCAAATGATCCAATATTTTATTTTAAGTCCTCCAGCAATTGGTATTAGAGCAGGATTTTGATTTACATAATACTTGAGAAACCCATATTGTCCATTAAAATTGGTTTAATCGATTTAATTTTTATCTTGAATGAATTCTTGATCTAGGATCTAATTTTTTTTTGCTGAGATTCATTAGTTTCATCCCTCTATTATGGTCTTATTCATGTTTATTAATTTTATGTGATTGGATCCTACGATAGTTTATGCGTAGTTATTTTTCGGTCTTCGATTGGGTTGTAATAATTAATTTTTAGTTTTTAATCATTAGACTTGGTTGTAATTATTACATGTAATTTGTTTTTTGGTTCATCAAAATCTATATCGATTGATGAGCCAGACACCGAAAATAATTTTAGGGACGAATGAGATTTGTCGGACAAAAATTTAGAAAGTTTTGGTAAAATCTTATTGTGTTCTAATGGACCATGGAGTGTGAGTTAGTGATTACGACATGACATGAAAAGTGTCACGGTACACTTCATAGATATACTAGTTGTCATATAAACATGGCACAGTAGTGCGGTTCTGTGTTATTTTGGCACGAGTAACCTCTCGAAGTATTTTAGTAGTGGTGCCACAGTATGGGTAAACTTCGACTTAGCCTACATTTACTAATTCGTATGGTTCCTTACATGAGAAGGATTCTTGGAGTCAATGATTGCATGAGATAAGGAATTAGAGACTATAATGGAGAGGGACATATTTTAGTTTCCTTATTGCTTATGAATATTTCTTGCTTTTCTTATTCAGTTGTGATTGTGGTTCTTATTTAATATTTTTGTTTCATTTAATTGCCTATTCAAATTAATTAATTTTAGTTAACCCGTTAAATTGGGCAACATGGACAAATATTATTGGACCCAGGCCTAAGATCATGATTTTCTAGGAAAATAATTTTTTTGTGTGGTTCATTTTAAAATCATTAAATTTAATGGGTTTCATTTATTACTAAAATTAGATTTAAATTCAAGAATTATTTTAATTAAAAATATTTTAATTATTTTTGGATAATTAAAATATGGAAATTATTTATTTTAATTTGAATAAATAAATTAAAAAATACCGGTATTTTAATTGGACAATTTAAAATTGAACATTATCCATTGTTATATGTTTAATTTAAATTCTTTAAAATTATGGGTTTAATGTGTAATTAGAAAATATAAATTAAATTTACGAATTTATTTTATGAATATATGCGAATTTAGAATTTATATTTATTACCCATGTTTTGGATGCGCAAAAATTTGGGTAACCATTAATTTTGACATGCGTCACTTACCTTGTATTTTTTTGAAACATTAAAATCAAACTTCTCTTTTTGACAACCCTCACAAAAGTTTTAAATTACTAAGTGGGAAAGGGATTTGGTGACAAATATATCCTACGGTCTCCACCAACGGTTTGTAGGTTTTCAGTAACGAGTAGGCCCTCCAAAGACGAATACTAATTATTGTGGTAACCAATGCAAATTTTCTTACGGGTAATTTTGGGCTCGTATTCATATGGACGACCCCCAAAGGAGGAGTATATGTGATATGGGATAGTCTAAAATTAGTTGGTGGTATATACTTAGACACAAAATTTTAGTATGTTCTCCAAAGAGGAATGCTATTATTTTGTGGGATCGAAGTATTAGCTATTAATTTTATTTGGCGTAGTCTTTGCTTAGATGGTAAAATTAAAGGAATTGTCTTACCTAATGTGATTATGTATAGTAGGTTCTCCAAAGAGGAATGTTATTCAAACGGTAATTGGCATGCTGACGAATTCTTTTAAAATAGCAGAGGGAACTAACTTTAAATTGAATTCAAAATTAATTGCTTATCATAATATGTTCTTTATTATGTGATTCTCTAGTTTTAAATTGTAACTCCAATGTCCACGTATTTCATACTCAGTTTTATATACCTTCTGGTCATAATTAAAAGGACTAAATATAAATTGGACATAGTGTTGACGATTGAGAAATGCATATGTGTATTTTCTCAGTGTTTGTCTTGAGTAGTCACAATATAAGATTTATGTAAAGAAATATGGAATATAAGTGGAAAAGATTAATGGTATGACACGATATGAATTGTTCATTAAGTTAGATATATTGTGACATTAGTATTAATAAGTGTCCATTGCCTATAATATGATGATTATCTCACATCTAATATTTGTTAATTAGGGCATATAGTTAGGCAGGTTGCCATGAATGACTTTAAAGGAATATTAGTATGATTGATATAACCCTAATTATAAGATTATGTTTTGATGGTGATTTCTCATCTAAAGGAACTAGAAATCTAAAGAGGTAAAATTAATGGAGAAACCCACGTCGATATCCTCCCCAACAAAAGGTCTTATCTTGATATCATATAAGTATTCAAGTTACTCAAATAACTTCACTTCTTAGCCGAAAGGTTGATAGAAGGTAAAGTCAAATCAGAAACTATTAAGTCGAAATTCAAACAGTGGCTAGGTTTTAAGGACAGTTAGTGAATTGCGTAATCGCAAGTGAATTTACTAAAAGCAGTCAGAACATTTGTAGGAGCTAATAAGATTATTTTCTTTAAAAGAACAAGGTAGATACATTTTATTTCCAAAAAAGTTGAATAATGTTTAATGGTTTATTCTACCATAACCTGGATAGTAGACACGTGAGCCATTAATCATTGGTTCTAGGAAACCAGTCAACAAGTAATAGGTGAGTTTATCTACTGCTGGAAATTTGTAATTGAAATTGGAGACATGAGTCTCTGTTTTTATAATTAGATATTAACTTTAGAAAATTGCTTATAAGTATGTGAGAATATAACGAACTTTGTTTCAACTTCTACTCTTCTTATCGAAGGATGTTTATTTTAGTTTAATAACATATGTGTTGTTAATGGTAATAAACAATATATTCATCTTTGGTACTAAAGCGGATAATCATTATAAAATAAATCTCATATTTTGTACACTATAATTTTTTTAATAATATTCATGATTTATCACTAAATGGATAAGATTATTCTCTATAAAACATAATATATCTATAGCACCAAATACCCTAGTCAGTTTATCTAAATGAATTATGACCTGGTGGAAGGTGGATTCTTATATTTCATCGAATGTGGAGGCACTTCTAGTTAATGAATATGGTTTAGATAAAAATTGACCAGGAGGTATTATAGCTACAACAATATTAGAATTGGATTATTATGATTGATGAAATTCTATAACTACCTATTCAGGAATTTAAGAATTACAGATCAGTAGTTCGGATTATATCCATGAAGATTATGCCACAAGTTACTTTCAATAATGGTGTGTCGAAGAAAGAAGAATTTGGTTTCTTTCATATGTGATAAGATTTATGATGACTATTCATAAGATATAGATACGCATACATAAAGATTATTTTCCAAGTTAGTTTCCTTTACTCTCATTAAAGATGATGCATTGCTTTTAATTCAATTCCGGTACTTTATATAATGGGTAGTGCAACACTTGTGTTAGGAGAAAACTTGACAAGTTGGAACAAGGATAATTGTTTAAATCTATATTCTAGACCACATTCCAAAAATCATTATTCGTAAAAAATAAAGGCCTAATAAGCTTATGTGAACTTCTTTCATACCACTAGTACGGGTGAAAATATCACAAAGAAATGAGTATGACATTTTACTACCTTATCGTAGTGGGAGGTTTATCAATTCTCATAGTGGTGAAAACCATCTAAACACATCACGGTGTGCACACCCGTAAAGAGATAACTTTATCATAGTGGGAGAATTTCTTATTCTTTGGATTGTCACCCATCGTGACCCCTGAAGAAGCAGATAACAAACCATCTAACTATAATAAGGTATTTCATCAGAAGAATGCATAACATTCTTGGAAAATTTAAGATATATGGTACCATATAGATTCATCAAGATGGTGTGAAATCCATCAGTTGCAAGTGAATCTAGTAAGATAGGTAATCAAATTCACGATTTTGATAAGTGGTTGGATGTGTTCAGTGTGTACGAAAAGAGTGATAGAAGCGTGGTGGTGTTTTTAGATACTAGGTGTATAGATATATTGATCGTACTACACGATGTAGGGACATATCAAATAGTTAGACTATGATAGTCCAATCAGTTCGATATGAAAACATTACAAAAATCTATTACATTTTTGGGATCAAATAAACATTTGATCACTAAACAGAATGCACTTTTACTTATCTAAGTTATCATATTGATATTATTCTTTCAAAACGTTTTTATACAATATTCCAAGAAAGACATACGCTCTTTCAGATTTTGAATTTGTATTACTCGAAAATAAAACATTGGTTTGGGTAGAATAAATATTCAAGTACCTGAAAAGGATTAATGAATATATATTTGGTTGCCATGTAAAGAGATAAGTAACTTGTAGGTTACTAACTCATGTATTCAATCAAATTTAAGATTCCAGAAAGTGTATAGTATGCCTTGTATAAGAAATTATACATAAGGCAGTTTTTAGATTTTATGATTACATTGGTTGACAACTGGTAGGAATATTACTTTAGGTGTGAGGTATGGTTGCTATATGCACGATTCCATGTCTCTGAGTATAAGTGCGAGATTTTTGGAGTTGTATGCTAGAAGTCATGGTTTACTAGTAAAGTTAAGTATGTCTATTTAATAAGAATCTTCATAAGTTATGTATTCATCATATTATTTTATATATTTATGCATAGGTGTCTTTTATTATGTACATTAGATGATTTTGTGTGTAGAGTTTTGCTTACACACGGGAGATTAGATAATTGGTCCTTGTAGAATATAAGTTTGGTTCACAATCTTAGATGGAGATGGACACACCATTAATAGGATTGAAGCACACTATTTTAGTAGGTCTATCTTGATTATAGGAAATGGTATAGTTTCGACTTATTGTGCTAGTACACTTTGTGTGTATTGAACGAAACTAATTTGAGATAATTGTCTTTATATTGATTATATAAGATAATGCACATATCATGGTTATCACGAGTGATTAACCTCTTAATCCATACATAATTGATGGACACGTGCATCAATTGTTCATTACTTCAACCTATTGAGTGAGATTCATTTATGGATCAATAAGTTTGGTAGAGTGGGTAATGGTGATTAGTGTATGGTGAAAGTTAATTATTAATGGAATACACATCTCGGTATAAACATTGACGATACCCTCTTGATATAGATTATAAGTTTTGATTATGTCAAACCCGTCGGGTGGATTTAATTATCCGGCATATCAAATAAGTTAAGCGAACGGTCTCAAAGAATTTATAAGATGTCAATTAAATATATTTGCCAGTAATTTAATTTAATCAAGGGTATCTATAATCTTAACGTAGAGAGATTATTAGGCATTTAATAATGAGAAGCTTGAAATTATAATTTTGACACTGTAGACTAGAGTGAAACTATTACTCCTTAGTGGAAAAAATAATAATTTATAGAATTAATTATAGAGTTTAATTAGTATTCCTAATTCTGTAGGAAGCTAGTCTCCTATTTCTCCTCGGAGTCCCCGTGCTAGACTATAGAAGCAATCCCTTGTATCCTATTAAGTTTGGGATCAATATAGATCATAAAAATACTTAAAAGGAAGTGGTAGGGTCGTGATCATTGGTTCCCACCCACCGATGACATGTATTGGCTTAAATGAATAACATGGATGATCTCGAGATCTCTTTCAAAGCTCTCATATTGTAAAATCTATTACAAGAAATTGTAGAGTTAAAAAGTTTCTAAAGTACAACCACGGGTTCATGGCATATAGAGGAAGAGGCACAAGAAATTTCAAGTCATTTGGTGATCGTTTGATCTTCCTGGTTCACGCATCTTTATAAAATAGTAATTCACGAAGAAAATTTGACAACACATATTAGATCTGGAATCCAATCAAGAATGGAACGAGAAGGTGAATTAAATTTTCAAGAAAGTTTTATAATATACATAAGCCCTGATATAATACTTTTGGATTCATGGATATGAAGGTTTGGGGATGAAATCAATTTAAGAACATATGATTTCATCTACCCAAACAAATGCACGACACATCATGGTATGTACTTGTTAGAGCCATAACTTGAGAACCGTTGATCGGATGGGGATGAAATTTTTTCTGTGGGTTTTAGAGGCCAAAATATATAATAATAAAAAACTCACAAAATATCTTATTTTGACGTTATTAAGATTTTTGAAAAAAATTATTTCGATTTTGTGACTGCAACACCTTTAGATTTACAACATGGATTGGTGTAACAAAGCCAAAAGGAAATGCAAAGGCATGAGATCTTGAATATCCTATGTAGATACATCATAATTAATTTTTTTAAATCGAATTATTATATAAATCAAATAATCTAGTATTTTATTTTAAGTCCTCTAGCAACCTCAGCGTCTTCAGCTTTGCATTTATATTCAACCAGGTCTACCCCTAGGTCGAAGAGGACTTCCTCATCCAGGGAAACATCCTTATTTGTCAACTAATTATATTCAACCAGAAACTACAAGGCACAGAGAATAGAAAAGTCAATAGCTCGCAGTCAAGAAATGGTGCGAAGATAAATACATGTATAAAAAAGTAAAACTTACAAGAGAGAGGATATGGGTGGCACGTTCCACCAGCTGATCAGGAGCCAACTTTGTTGTTGATCCCATATCAACAGGATTGCAGGCTGACATAATCAAGTTGCATGCTAGATGGAGGCACCAAATGACAGAATCAGTAATGGCTTTGCCCGTGTCCACTACGATCTTCCCTCAAGTAACAAGAGAGGGAGGAGGACACTTGTCCTTCTTGAATTTATTGGAGGAGGCTTTGCTTCCTTAATTAGGGAGTCCCCAATTTCCAAATGATTAGCAGGACCTCTAGATTCATCATTTTTACTCACAAGTCAAACGTAATACCCCGTATTTTTATGCTATATAAATTTGGGGGTTTTATTAAATTTAATGAGAGTGAATTATTTAATAAGAATCCGGAAATTAATTATGTTATAATTATTAACGTGACGAGAGTTAGTAATTATATAAAATTGTCGAATATTACTAATGAGCATAGTAATATATGATATGGGTTATATATAAGTCACGAGTGAATGAAATAACAATTTTGAGAATTTTAGTCGGGACGCGCCCGTGTCGCGTCGGGACTAATTATTGAGTTATAAAAGTGAATATTTTATAAGTTGTTCGTATGGTCGTTTTGAGTGCGCCAACGCGTCCGGAAGGGTTGAGATAGTCAGAAATGTGTACCCGAGGGTTTGGTTCGGGTCTCGGGGTATTTTTAGACTTAATTAGTGACCCGGGAGGGCATTTTGGTCATTTTACAAAATAGGGTAATTAAACCCACGAATTTAAGCCATCCTTAGCAGCCATTTAAGTCAGCCTTTTAGGGTTAGAACATTCAGAACCCTAGAACGGCCATTGGAGTAGAGAGCAGAGAGCTCTCAAGGAGGATTCAAGGCCAAAACACCACCATTTGCACCACCGTCACCACCAATGCGTAGATCGCGAGGAGGAGAACGCAACCACACCAATATCAGCAGGAAACCAGACCTCTGAAATCCCAGGCAAGTGTTTAACTTGCGTATTTTCGTTGGTGCAATATTCATATTAGTGTAGGAATGATTAGGAGTGTAATCAATGGAAGAAAACCCCAAATTTTGATAGGAATTTGCATGTAGAAAACATTATAACCATATTCAGGAAATAGTATGTGAAGTAGATGATTAACCCACGAATTTTTGATGTTATGTCAGAAGGAAATTCTGAAGAAAACTGATTAGAACAAAAGTTAAGAAAACATTAGGGTTCTTGATGTTTAAATGAGATTTTGGGTTGTTTAATCATGTTTAATGATGGATATACGCATGCTTAACGTTAAAAACATCTGGAAATATGTGATTATGTTTGTAGTAGGAGTTTTGGGACGATTAGTGTTGGAAAATATTGATTTGGGTGAAGAATTTTGGTAAAACCCGTAACTGCACTTCTGCAGGATTTCGCAGACCTGCTTGATCGATCGATCGAGCCTAGAGCTTCGATCGATCGAAGGTTCGATCGATCGAGCCCCAGACCTCGATCGATCGACCCCTCCTGGCAGACTCTTATTTCCCCTTGTTGAATTAATTGAACATGATTCATCGTGAAATAATTTTTGGGCTTTATGAATAAAATATTTTGGGATATAGGAGAGACCAGTAGGGCATATGATTAAGTGTTGAGAACTTTATTATGAGACGATAATTGTATCTTAGGGACAAATATTTATAGAATGAGGAAACTACGTAATTCAAGTGAGAGATTACGTCAAATACTTACGATAGTGAATAGACGTTTACCTACTGATTTTGCTACTTGGATGGATAGAATCCACGAGTGTCACGTAACTAGTGAGAAAACCCTTCGAGTTAAGGCTAGAGACGAAACCTTATACGTAATCATAATAATGGGAAATTAAGGATAAATGTTGTGACTATGGGTTACGAGAGGAACCTATATTAATATGATGAAATGGGTATATTTATATGATTGTGTGTACATATATTATATACATGTGAAAAACGTACCCGCGCTACTTGCTATCCCTGAGGTTACCACGCTGGGACGATCTTATCCTGTGTTGCTTTATGGGGTATATTGATTCGTACCCTAGAAGATAGAGATCCTAGGTACGGGCTATCAGATTGATAGTCGGACGGTCCTAAGAGACGTGTGGGTATGTACTGACCTCTTGGACTTGGAATTTATGCTTCGCCTCAACGTTGTTTTGTATATGTTAATACAGTTCGAGAGTGATTCCGAACTTGTGTTTCCCTTTGTGTGAGCGATACGGGGATTGGATAGCAGAGTATGCCCGCACCATAGTTTAGTTGGGGTGCTGTTATATATATATATTATACGAGTAGTTAATATATATATGAGGTTATAAACTTTAAACTGTTTACTGTGATTTGATAAGTAGAACATGGTTGTTGACTCAAATTATTAAATACTTGTTTTGTGAAAGTATGAGAAGACACTGGGAAACTTTATAATTTAATGAAGCTAAAACGAGAGTAGTGCTACAAATTGAGAGTACCTTTCTAAAACATTTCCATTATTCGGTTTTGAAAACTTATGTGTAAGTTAAGATAAACTAAATTATTTGGGAAGGTTAGTACGATAGGCGTGCACATTAGAAGAGAGGTGAGAATTTCTCAAGAGAGTGTCGAACTAATATGATTTGCATTGGCCTGTATCAATTTAAATACTTGCTTAACGTATTTTAAAATCAAACACACTTTCGGGCTCTGACCCGTTTCTTTTCCTCTCTCTCTCTCTCTCTTGTATATATATATGTATACTTTCATGTGCCCAGCCACAGGGGCGTCTTGCTTAGGATCCCTTGAGAAGAACGAGCTGCAGCTTAGGTGGGAGTTGCAGGTCACTTGAGTAGACGACTTCTGTTATTGACTCCACTCCTATTATTCTCATTTATTGGGCACGTGTCGCCCTTTTCATCATTTCGTTTGTTGTTGGGATTTTGTATTTCATTTATTTCCAGTATTGTTCTATGGGATTTATTCAGGATGGATTTGTGGTTTTAGTTCCATTTGTTGACATCCGATTGACGAATGTATTATATTATTTGGTTTATTGTGGCATGATTCTTTATTGTAGAAATGTTGTGTTAATTAAAATAAATCTTTTTCTTTAATTAAAATTTGGAAAGTTTTGTATGGAAAATGTTTTGACACTTAGCTTAATTATCTAGGGTGTTAAATTGGAAAAATTATTTTTCTATCGACAGTGATGCTGAGAATGAACCAACTGTTTACCTTGATTTAATTTAATAAAGGAGTGATCGCCCGGTATGTAATTAGGCGGGGTGTCACAGGTGGTATCAGAGCATCAGGTTCTAGTGTCCTTAGGATCTGTACGGCTTATTTCTCTTTCAGCTCAACGTTTTTGCTATAGAGCCCTATTTTTAGGATTGTTGTATTCCTGCTTTTACGCTTAAGTCTTCAGCTATTTGAGATCCGATGATAACTGTAGACTAATAAATTTTGTTCACGTTTCAGATGCCTCCGAGACGTGCTCCGAGAGATAGGCGTGCCCAGGCCGAGCAGCCAGCAGCTCCGGCACCAGGCACAATGAATGCTAATGAAGTAGCCGCCGTAGTTGCTCAGCGGTGAATGCCGCGATAGCAGTGATTCAGCAGGCTCCACCCCAGGTTCAGGCAGTGGCGCCAGTACCAGCACAGCTTCCATCTGCATGGGAGAGGGTTCGGGATGCTTTTCAGAAAGCACATCCCCCTGAGTTCTCTGGTAGCTCCGACATTGTCACGGTTAGCCAATGGAAGAAAGACATCCTATGGCATCTTCACATGTATGAGTGCACCGAGGTACAAAAGCAGTTATTGGCTTCCTTTAAGCTAGTGGGAGCCGCATTGCAGTGGTAGGAGTCCACTACTACTTTGGAGGAGAGGGACACGATCCCTATTCAGATGTTCTGGGAGCGGTTTGACCGCAAGTACTTTCCACCTGCAGTGCAGACTGAGATGAGGCGGAAACTACTAAATCTGAAGCAAGATAATCTTACTGTAGCAGAGTATGAGGAGGAGTTCACGAGACTTCTCACCATTGTGCCAGATGAGGCACCTACTGAGAGCAAGAAGATTTTGTTGTTTATCGACGGGTTAGCTTGGAGGATCCGTCAGCACCTTATTGGGAACTTATCCCTGAGTACGTTCACTGATGTACTCAATGCAGAGTTACTACATTGCCAGGATCACCGCTTCCATCTTCAAGGAAGCAAGAGAGCAAGAGAGTCCAGCCAACAGGGCAGGACCGGGGGTAACGGTGTCGGTGGGGCACCATCTCATGGATAGACTCGTCAGCACGAGCAGAGTTCCCATCAGGGGGACCCTGCTAAGCGATTCCGTTCGGGTGATCCCAGGCAGGGAAATGGGGGTTATAGGCAGGGCCAGCCTAATCAACAGGGCCAGCAGGGCCAACAGCGTGCACATCAGGGCCAACAGGGCCAATGGCGTGGAGGTAACGGCCAGCAGGGCCGTGGTCAGCAGGGACAGAGGGGAGGTAATTTCAGAGGCCGGTGTTTTGTGTGCGGCAAGCACGGCCATAAGCGTCAGGATTGCCCAGAAGGCAATAGGGCCCCACAGCAGTAGGGAGCCCATAATGAGCCACAGAGGCCACTTTTTCCACCTGCCCTTCCAGCTCCAGCCCAAGCGCCAGCCCTATCAGCCATCCCAGCAGCTCCAGTGCAGCAGGGGCAATTACAGTATGGACGTGTCTATAACGTCCAATAGGCAGCAGCTCCACAGGCACCACCCGCGATTGAGGGTATGTTTCCTATCCATGGTACTATGGGTCGGGTTTTATTTGATACGGGGGCCACGCATTGTTTTATAGCTACGCATTTTGCGAAGGCCTTAGGGTTGTTAGCCACAGCAGAGAGCACAGTGACATGTGTCGACTCACAACTGGGGAGTGGGTCACTTATTTTCTTTATATGCCGAGGAGTGGGGATAGAGATCGGTAGTCTGGTATTACCTGCAGACATGCTAGTCTTAGACATGCACGAGAATGATGTGATTATTGGTATGGATTGGCTCGCATCTTATAGAGCCATGATTGATTGCTTCGGTGGGAGCATTGTTTTTGCCATTCCGGGGCAAGAGATGTTTGTAGTGGCGATGCCTCGCCCAGAGGGAGGCTCGACCGCTCATTTTTATTACATAGAGGAGGATACCTCTAAGGAGGTTGTGATCCCTTTGGATTCGATCCCAGTTGTTAGGGAATATTCCGATGTGTTTCAGGAAATACCAGGCCTACCCCCCAGTCGAGAGATAGACTTTGTTATAGACTTATTGCCAGATACGAGACCTATAGCACTCGCACCATACCGTATGGCTCCGGCAGAGATGCGAGAACTACGAGATCAGATCGAGCAGTTGTTAGGTCAGGGCTTCATTCGCAGAAGTACCTCACCTTGGGGCGCTCCAGTTTTGTTTGTGAAGAAGAGAGATGGTTCACTGAGGTTGTGTGTGGACTAACGGGAATTGAACAAGGTCACGATACGGAATAAGTATCTGTTGCCTCGAATCGATGATCTTTTCGACCAGTTGAGGGGAGCGAATTTCTTTTCGAAGATAGATCTGAGGTCGGGGTACCATCAACTACGTATTAGGGAGCAGGATGTTTCAAAGACTGCATTCTTGATGAGATATGGGTCTTACGAGTTCAGAGTGATGCCGTTTGGCCTCACTAATGCTCCAGCCGTATTCATGGACTTAATGAATCGAGTGTTCAGAGAGTTCTTGGATCAGTTCGTCATTGTCTTCATAGATGACATCCTGATATATTCCCATTCCGAGGAGGAGCATGCCGAGCACTTGAGGCAGGTTCTTCAGACTCTGCGAGAGCATCAGTTGTATGCTAAGTACGAGAAGTGTGGATTCTGGTTGCGAGAGGTATAGTTCTTGGGCCATGTTGTTTCTGAGCAAGGGATAGCAGTTGACCCGAGTAAGGTATCAGCAGTGAGGGAGTGGGGACAACCCACGACACCGACAGAGGTACGTAGTTTCTTGGGGTTAGCCGGATACTACAGGAGATTTATTCGGGGATTCTCCAAGATAGCGGGTCCGTTGACGAATTTGACTCGCAAAGGGGTACCGTATGTTTGGGATGATGCTTGTCAATTAGCTTTCGACGAGCTAAAAGACAAGCTTACTTCAGCACCAGTCCTTGCCTTACCGAAACCGGGTGTGGAGTACCTGGTTTACACTGATGCGTCTTTACGGGGACTTGGAGGAGTACTCCAGCAGGAGGAGAAGGCTATAGCTTTTGCTTCCCGCAAGATTAAGCCACATGAGAAGAATTACCCCACCCACGACCTGGAGTTAGCAGCGGTTGTATTTGCATTGAGGATATGGAGACACTATCTATTGGGAGAGAAATTCCGTTTGTTCACAGACCATAAGTCACTGCAGTACCTGTTCACTCAGCGAGAGCTGAATATGCGTCAGCGCAGGTGGTTAGAGTTTGTGAAAGACTATCAGTTTGATATACAGTATCATCCGGGGAAGGCCAACGTAGTTGCTGATGCGTTGAGACGTAGACCGGTAGAAGATGTAGCAGACATCTGGAAAGCAAAGTGGAAAGAGCTGGGTCATCAAGACGCCGTAGCACGTTCTTTCATATCCGTGATGTCAGTCACACCCGAGATTGTTACGAGGGTGATACAGGCGCAGACCACAGATCCATTTTTCCAGGATCAAATTGTGCGACTTCTAGCCGAGGGTGATGAGTCCTATTCTGTTAGTTCTGATGGAGGTTTGCAGTTTAATGGGAGATTGGTGGTTCCAGAAGGAGCAGAGTTACGTCATGAAGTGATGACTCATTCTCATGGGTCCCGATTTGCAGTGCATCCGGGAGGCGATAAGATGTACTAGGATATGAGGCGACAGTACTGGTGGAGCGGGATGAAGAAGGACATTGCTGAGTTTGTGGCCAAGTGTTCTACCTGCTAGCTGGTTAAGGTGGACCACCAGAAATCGTCAGGATTGCTTCAGCCATTGGAAGTACCCGCGTGGAAGTGGGAGAGTATTTCCATGGACTTCATTACAGGGTTGCCTACATCACAGAGGGGCCACGATTCTATCTGGGTGATTGTAGACCGTCTGACCAAGGTGGCTCATTTTCTACTGGTGCGAGCAGATTATACCACGGGTCAGTATGCTCAGTTGTTTATCGCTGAGATTGTCAGATTACACGGGGTGCCCCTGAATATTGTGTCCGATAGAGACAAGATTTTCGTGTCGCGTTTTTGGGAAAGCTTTCAGGAGGCTATGGGTACTGAGTTGAGGTTGAGTTCAGCTTATCACCCACAGACAGATGGGCAGACAGAGCGTACTAATCAGATGTTAGAGGATATGCTACGCATGTGGGTTCTCGATTTTGGAGGAGGTTGGGAGCCACACCTTCCACTGGTAGAGTTTGCTTATAATAACTCTTATCAGTTCACGATTGGTATGGCTCCATTTGAGGCTTTATATGGCAGGCCTTGTCGTTCCCCAACTTGTTGGCTTAAGGTGGGGGATGACAAGTTGCTAGGACTAGAGGTAATTCAGGAGACCTCCGCGAGAATTGAGATGATCAGGGGTCGCATTCGAGTAGCCCAGGACAGACAGAAGAGCTATGCCGATGCGAAACGGTTCTTCAGGGAGTTTAATGTGGGGGACCAAGTGTTACTGCGTGTGTCTCCCATGACAGGAGTGATGAGGTTCGGGAAGAAGGGAAAGTTGGCTCCGAGGTACGTGGGACCATTTCCCATCATAGAGAGGATTGGGCCAGTTGCATACAGATTGGGACTGCCGGAACATCTACATCGCATTCACGATGTATTTCACATCTCGTCGTTGAGACGATAGCTTCGAGATGATATGGCCCATACTCGCATCGCGATAGAGGAGATCGACTTACAGCCTGATAGCTCCTATGAGGAGATACCGGTGGCTATCCTAGACTATAGTGAGAGGATATTGAGGTCGAAGATAGTTCCACTTGTGCGGGTCCAGTGGGAACACCATAATGTGGAGGAATCCACTTGGGAGCGTGAGGCAGATATGCGCGAGAGATATCCAGATTTGTTCTTATCAGGTATGCCTTATTTTCCGAATTTCGGGACGAAATTCCGTTATTAGGGGGGGAGTATATAATACCCCGTATTTTTATGCTATATTAATTTGGGGGTTTTATTAAATTTAATGAGAGTGAATTATTTAATAAGAATCCGGAAATTAATTATGTTATAATTATTAACGTGACGAGAGTTAGTAATTATATAAAATTGTCGAATATTACTAATGAGCATAGTAATATATGATATGGGTTATATTATAAGTCACGAGTGAATGAAATAACAATTTTGAGAATTTTAGTCAGGACGCGCCCGTGTCGCGTCGGGACTAATTATTGAGTTATAAAAGTGAATATTTTATAAGTTGTTCGTATGGTCGTTTTGAGTGCGCCAACGCGTCCGGAAGGGTTGAGATAGTTAGAAAAGTGTACCCGGGGGTTTGGTTCGGGTCTCGGGGTGTTTTTAGACTTAATTAGTGACCCGGGAGGGCATTTTGGTCATTTTACAAAATAGGGTAATTAAACCCACGAATTTCAGCCATCATTAGCAGCCATTTAAGTCAGCCTTTTAGGGTTAGAACATTCAGACCCTAGAACGACCATTGGAGTAGAGAGGAGAGAGCTCTCAAGGAGGATTCAAGGCCAAAACACCACCATTTGCACCACCGTCACCACCAATGCGTAGATCGCGAGGAGGAGAACGCAACCACACCAATATCAGCAGGAAACCAGACCTCTGAAATCCCAGGCAAGTGTTTAACTTGCATATTTTTGTTGGTGCAATATTCATATTAGTGTAGGAATGATTAGGAGTGTAATCAATGGAAAAAAACCCCAAATTTTGATAGGAATTTGCATGTAGAAAAATTATAACCATATTCTGGAAATAGTATGTGAAGTAGATGATTAACCCACGAATTTTTGATGTTATGTTAGAAGGAAATTCTGAAGAAAACTGATCAGAACAAAAATTAAGAAAACATTAGGGTTCTTGATGTTTAAATGAGATTTTGGGTTGTTTAATCATGTTTAATGATGGATATACGCATGCTTAACGTTAAAAACATCTGGAAATATGTGATTATGTTTGTAGTAGGAGTTTTGGGACGATTAGTGTTGAAAAATATTGATTTGGGTGAAGAATTTTGGTAAAACCCGTAACTGCACTTCTGCAGGATTTCGCAGACCTGCTTGATCGAGCCTAGAGCTTCGATCTATCGAAGGTTCGATCGATCGAGCCCCAGACCTCGATCGATCGACGCCTCCTGGCAGACTCTTATTTCCCCTTGTTGAATTAATTGAACATGATTCATCATGAAATAATTTTTGGGCTTTATGAATAAAATATTTTGGGATATAAGAGAGGCCAGTAGGGCATATGATTAAGTGTTGAGAACTTTATTATGAGACGATAATTGTATCTTAGGGACAATTATTTATAGAACGAGGAAACTACGTAATTCAAGTGAGAGATTACGTCAAATACTTACGATAGTGAATAGACGTTTACCTACTGATTTTGCTACTTGGATGGATAGAATCCACGAGTGTCACGTAACTAGTGAGAAAACCCTTCGAGTTAAGGCTAGAGACGAAACCTTATACGTAATCATAATAATGGGAAATTAAGGATAAATGTTGTGACTATGGGTTACGAGAGGAACCTATATTAATATGATGAAATGGGTATATTTATATGATTGTGTGTACATATATTATATACATGTGAAAAACGTACCCGCGCTACTTGCTATCCCTGAGGTTACCGCGCTGGGACGATCTTATCCTGTGTTGCTTTATGGGGGATATTGATTCGTACCCTAGAAGATAGAGATCCTAGGTACGGACTATCAGATTGATAGTCGGACGGTCCTAAGAGACGTGTGGGTATGTACTGACCTCTTGGACTTGGAATCTATGCTTCGCCTCAACGTTGTTTTGTATATGTTAATACAGTTCGAGAGTGATTCTGAACTTGTATTTCCCTTTGTGTGAGCGATACGGGGATTGGATAGCAGAGTATGCCCGCACCATAGTTTAGTTGGGGTGCTGTTATATATATATATATTATACGAGTAGTTAATATATATATGAGGTTATAAACTTTAAACTGTCTACTGTGATTTGATAAGTAGAACATGGTTGTTGACTCAAATTATTAAATACTTGTTTTGTGAAAGTATGAGAAGACACTGGGAAACTTTATAATTTAATGAAGCTAAAACGAGAGTAGTGCTACAAATTGAGAGTACCTTTTTAAAACATTGTCATCATTCGGTTTTGAAAACTTATGAGTATGTTAAGATAAACTAAATTATTTGGGAAGGTTAGTACGATAGGCGTGCACATTAGAAGAGAGGTGAGAATTTTTCAAGAGAGTGTCGAACTAATATGATTTGCATTGGCCTGTATCAATTTAAATACTTGCTTAACGTATTTTAAAATCAAACACACTTTCGGGCTCTGACCCGTTTCTTTTCCTCTCTCTCTCTCTCTCTTGTATATATATATGTATACTTTCAGGTGCCCAGCCACAGGGGCGTCTTGCTTAGGATCCCTTGAGAAGAACGAGCTGCAGCTTAGGTGGGAGTTGCAGGTCACTTGAGTAGACGGCTTCTGTTATTGACTCCACTCCTATTATTCTCATTTATTGGGCACGTGTCGCCCTTTTCATCATTTCGTTTGTTGTTGGGATTTTGTATTTCCAGTATTGTTCTATGGGATTAATTCAGGATGGATTTGTGGTTTTAGTTCCATTTGTTGACATTTGATTGACGAATGTATTATATTATTTGGTTTATTGTGGTGTGATTCTTTATTGTAGAAATGTTGTTTGAATTAAAATAAATCTTTTTCTTTAATTAAAATTTGGAAAGTTTTGTATGGAAAATGTTTTGACACTTAGCTTAATTATCTAGGGTGTTAAATTGGAAAAATTATTTTTCTATCGACAGTGATGCTGAGAATGAACCAACTGTTTACCTTGATTTAATTTAATAAAGGAGTGATCGCCCGGTATGTAATTAGGCGGGGTGTCACATCAAATAAGATCTTATTCCTTGCTCGTTGGGCGAGCAGTGGGAGACATGGGACCCAGATTAACAAAAATTAGATCCACTATTTTTCTCTTGGGTGCCATTTCACTAGGAGATAGGTCAGAAGCAAAGATGGATGAGAGGTCCAATAACTCATATGAGGAGGATATTGTCTCCTTATATGAACTGTCAAAAGTGGAGGCCTCCAGATCATTCAAGTCAACTAGGATAGATAGAGTTTGGTCAACTGGCCTTATGATCAATAAAGTGGTTGAACTTGTGTATCCGAGTAGAAAAGGAGCCGACCTAATGTCTCCAATACTTTTCTTCATCGATCGACCATTTGGAGATTGATGAAGTTGACGTCTTTGTCGCGAGGAGTATTCCTTTTTTCGTTGGCTGTGAATACGCAAAAAGAAAATAATTACAACAGGGAAAGTGCATTAAAAAGTGAAAAATACAAAGAAGAAATGCAAAAGATAGTCTAAACCATTCCTCTCCCTTCATGAGGGGTATATTTCCAATTCTTCATAATCACATAGTGTTCCAAATACTCTTTGTTGGAATCAAATAAATATTTTTCCAAGGCTTGATTCGCCACCCTTATTTTTAGATAGTAAATTTTTTTATTGGTCTTCACCCACTGGTAACAGTACATGACATCAGTGATGCCAAGGCGGGTCCCATATAGTTTGTTAATGCGATGAATCCTATTAATAATCCTCAAAGTATATGGAGAGACTCGGGCTAGGACCACATCAAAATGTTAACTAACCTCAAGAAAAAGGTTATTCGGGAGAAAAGTCACCCAACATTTAGCAATAAAGATTGAGGGCAACTAGTGGCCCTCATCAAGTTTACAAAGGTCACGAGGACCATCAACTAACTCCACAGTAACCAGTTGAGACTTTAATCAAGAGTGAACATCTCAATAGTGTTTTTGTTAAATGCATACACCATTGTTAAAAAGTGGGGGACAACATAAAGAAATAACTAAAGAAAGAAATTTAGAGACGTAGTAGCAAAAAAAAATTAGAAAGATGAAGATTTCTTCTTCTAGTGGTCATGTTTTGAAATGAAAAGGAAACAGAGGGAATGGCCTTTTCTGGTGAGAAACATCCTCATTGTTCCTAAAAATGATCATTGTGTACACAATAATGAAAACGACAATTTATGGCTATCGAACTGACGGTTGCATCCTCCAAGGCTAAATGATGATGCTAGATTACGAGCGGTCCCCTTGGGCACTCAATGAGATGATACCTTTCAGTTCTTAGAACATTTACAATATTTCACTCTGATTGATGTATATAAATCTCAAATAGTTACTGACCTCCAACCAAGGGAAGAATCCTATCATCCTTAAAGAGTAAGAGGACATATTTAGCATAGCAACTGAGTAGGGCACAAATCTCGGTGACCTCAATGAGCCCCTAGAATTTGGTCCAAATTATGGGGTCAACCATTTTACTAGAACGTGCTCAGCCACGTGTACCCATAATTAATGAGGTCATTGATTAGCCGTAAATATTATATATTTTCTCCCATTACTTTCACATGCACGCACATTTGAGGACGTTATTTCTCTTATTAAACCTCTCGCACTGTATATATATAACCTTTGGTTTCGATATATATATATATATATATATATATATATATATATATATATATATATATATATATATATATATATATGTGTGTGTGTGTGTGTGTGTGTGTGTTTTGCAAGGTTTATTTCAGCTTTTATAGGGATTGGAATGCTAAACAGTGCAAGTGTGTCCTTTTGGACAAAAGTTAGAACGCATTACACAACTTCGGGGGAAATTTAGTCATTTATTCATTTGATCTTTGTGTCCAAAATCCCATGGAAGTTGCATCTCTCCGAATCAACTTCGCGTAGCTTCCGACGGTGCGTCAATCCAATTCCAAACGACCAAGTTATGGTCAATTTACTCTGAGGCCTATTGTGTGGAACAAAAAGGACAGAAGAGTCCAAGAATTGTAGAACCCGGTCAATCGTCCACTAACATGCGGTCGACCAACATTTCTGATTTTGTATATGAACGAAGACAGTGTTTTGATCAAGACCCCGATCGATCGGGCCCTACCCCGTGGTCGACCAGTCCCCTAAGACCTATGAATCTCTTTATTAAGTGGTTCGATTTCCACTTTTTTTTATGTTTTCAAACTTCTGGTTTGGTGGTTTTTTCCCACTTACTATATTAGTAAGTGGTTTATAGCAAGTAAGGGGTCAGTTCAATATTGTAAGAGCAAAAAAGAAAAGTTAGATTTTGTATTTTGTTCTCTCTTTTGTCTCATATGGCTTATTCCAATTTCTTCTTGCTTTCATCATTTACTTCATTATTTGTAAGTCAAAATCCATTTTAGTTGTACTTTGTTAGTTATTTATATATTTTGGCTAATTAATATAGTGTTTTTGTCTTGAATGCTCTATTTTGTAATGACTTTTTCCTTTTTAATTAACTCCTTGGTGTGTGTTTGCACAGTTAGTAATATGAGTAGCTAGTCACCTTAGGTTGGGAGCATAAACCCACCTTGGATGGTACCACGTCTTGATTTGTTCAAAGTTTTAATCCAATAAATGGGTGTATGTGTTGATATTGGAGTTTCATAGGATTCTCCCATCTCTCATCATGTAAGAGTTGTTGTTAAGACTTAACTCCAACATCAACTCATTTGTTCGATAATATATTGTGACCTTCATATCGTATCGTTGGGATGACACCCTTCATGTGGGATTGTTGAGAGCAAAATCTTATTCCCATTTAATTGTGATTAAATCGGATGAACCGTGTTGTTTGTGATCATCTAAGGTAGGGGAATGCTCCTCAACCTTTTGTTAAGAATCGTTTCATAATCCATTTTATAAATCTCGCTTACTTCTATTACTCTTTAGTTAAGTGTTCCAGTAATTGTGGTTAGCTTTGGTCCGCAACTCTCAAAACTTAAATCATCTTTTCTTTTATCTTTTATTCTTATTTATCGACTTTTACCTAGAAGAATATATTTGGTACTTCATATAATTCCCTGTGGAAATCGACTCCAGTCTTATCGGGTTATTACTACTCTCGCGATTAGCGTCCACTTGCACTATATAATATTTTGAGCGAGTTAGTCTTCTAGTAAAAAAAGAATTGTTCAACTCAATCACAGATAACAGCTAACTATGATTAAGGGATAATCCCAGACTCTTAGAGATAGTTGTTAACAGGGCTTAGGACTCTCCTATACGACCTTATAAATGTAAACTCACCCCTTATGGGTCAGGCATGTCACACCAAGCAGTACGATAACTCTGCCAACTTCTGTTCTCAATCAATAAAGAAGAAAACCTAGAACCTTGTGGGTGTAGGCAAGTTGTCGAACCACGTACATCTTGTGTTGTATGTGTGTTATATCATTCTTTTTGCCATCATGATTATTCTTGTGCGTTGAATATAAAAACTTATGGAATTTACCACCTACAGGTTTCGTGATAGAGAATCATAAATTTGTTCATCCTCAACAACTACTCTTTAAATAATTAATGCATAGGATGTGCAAAAAAAATGCTTTAGTGGAATATACATACACACTCATATTACCACGATGTATATAAAATCAATGACATTAATCATTTTATAAGAAAAACTTAATAGATAACCATGTGATCCCAACATAATGCTCTGATACTACATGTATTTCATACTTTAATAAAAAGTACAAACTCTAAAACATGATTTAATTAATGTAAATATTAATCAATTGACTGATGATTGATCATGCTATTGTTCATTATATAATAGGATCTTTAATCATCATGAAATTCATTGTCTATCTAAAACGTTAAAAAACTTACATTAATCTATGATAATAGGATTTTTCAGATTGGGTGAGAGATTGAATGAGCGTTGAATCCTAGCGCCTTGGAAGTGTTCCTTTCTATTTTCTTCAACATCATTATATAACAATTTTGGATTACTCTCCCCGAGCTTATAGTTTCGTTATGTTGCCTTTTAGCGTATCTGAATGATGGAAATCAGTCATTTATTTATAGGTAGGGAGAGACCCAAGTCTCCGATAGTCACTTAATTTCAATCGTCCATCAATGTAGATACCCAAGAGTTATAAAACTTGCATTTAATCATTGGTGACATTTCCTTAAGTGATGTTTCATTATGAAATTAACTCTTGATTTGGCTTTAGAAATCCCTTTTTACTTAACCAAATTTGACTCTTAGTATCATGTCACTATGGAACGCATTACAGAATTATTAAAACTTAATTAATTATAACAAAACGCACATGTTTAGGGTATTTATAAGTTTAAGACCAATGGATTTACCCATTTTCATCTAGTATGCGATTTTTTTTCTTATTGAACTATAATGTAAACGATTCATTTTAGGTCTTAATCGACATGAACATATGAACATTCAACATTTTTCAGTATACCTAACTTGTAATTATTTTTATTTATAGGTTACTTGAAAGTTTCGTGTCTGTCTATTTTTCGAGTTTGGAATTCATTCATATTCCCATTAGATGACTTGTGTGGGATTTCATAAATTTTACGTTATCTCGCGCTTATCATCACTTGAGTTTAGTTTTGTGTAGCATTATCTGCTTTAGTTATGTTGAGATATGCATTTTCCTTTGTGTTTCCTTCGGTCATTAAACTGGAGATGTTCACACAATGGATATTCCTGAGTTAACATGCTCAGTACGTCCTTAGTATAAGGGTACTGCTTCACTAATGGTTCCCCGCGGAGGTTCGACGATTCGAAAGGGTGTAGAGACACTGATGGTTGTATCTGACTCGAACAACGATGATGTGGACGGTGGAGGCTCTTCCTTCATGGGATCTAGTGGTCGCTTTTATATTATTTCTTTTTGGTTTTTTTCCTTTATGTATTTTTCTTTTTTGAGGAAAAAAGGGGTTGTCTTTTATTCATAGCATAATTTCTCAATATCATGAAAGATCGCGAAATATTTTATCTGAAGAATGTTCTTTATATTTATTTTTTTGCTTTGAGTCTTTTATATTTCATGACATTTTATTTACTTACTAGCATGCAATCCACACGATGCGTGACCGAATTTATCGAAAATGTATTGTTTTGTTGTGGTAGCATGTTTCACACAATATATGCTACGAATTAAAGGAGATTGGTATTTAAATTAATATCAAAAGATAGTAAATGACATTCAATAAGTGCAACCGATATGTTTAATTTTGAGAATACATTATAACTCAATTTTCATTCAGTTTTATGATTATTAAATAAAGAAAATAATTATTTTCAATCATTAAAGTAGTTTAATATAATAATTAAAACTATAAATACTTTTTAGATATAAAATTCTGAGATAAAAATTGTTAATTATGTATTTTTAAATATATGAATAACACCGAGTTTTGGCATTCAACTTGTAAAGTCCAAATGGATAGGTCAAACCATCTCTGAGAGAACGTAAGTTCAATCAAAATCAGCCCCTAACTTATGAAAAGATAGAAAGATGTATCATTCAAATAAAAATAAGATGCACTATAATAATAGACATTATCCGACTCAAAGTAAGAGTTCACAATTTTTTTGGATTCTCCTAAATTAATAGTCCACTGTTTTTGGATATAATCAACGAACTGAATTTCATGATAGGGAACAAGTGTTCATCATGACCATTGATTGATAGTATCCTTAATCATTACAAAACAAAATGGATAGAAACTCTTAATTTGGAACTGAGTGAACATAACTACTCATATTTAATATTTAATATATAATTTCTTTAATGGATCTATCTAAAGGATTTCAAAAATCTATATTATACCTCTAATACAATAGTATTAGAGGTATAAATGAGGAACCGTGTAATTAATTCTAACACTCATTTAAAAAATAATACCTGCGTCTCCTCTAAAATATATTTCGTTTCATCATGTCCCTTGAAAACCACGTCCCTTGAAAACCACAAGTAGTTTGGTCGTTTTCCCCTCCATTAAAGATTCGTTTCTTCTCATTTATCCCATTCCATATAAAACCATGCACTCTTTCTATCATTTGTTTCCTCTTACACAATATCCAAAATGGGTATTGCAATAACTGTTCCTTCCCTTCAAGAGCATCCCCAACAGACTATATATATCGTTGGATCATTAACTTATCCAATATACCGCCTCTAAGAAGCATCATCGGTTGCTGTGGAAAGGAAGAAGACATTTTAAAAAATCAAGGAGTCCATGTACTGTTATTCTTCAAATCATTTTTTCGAAGATATGCTTGTATGTTAACATACCATCTTAGGTAAAAAGATAATCAATTGTGTGCTTCTTGGATGTGCTATATATGATACTTACATCTCATTATTCATAATTATTTTTTGTTCTTTTCATCTATACTTACATGGTTGTATTTGGGTTTATAGTTATTGGTTATTGGTATGCTTTAAGATATGGACAAATGAATCTAATTAACTAGTTTTATTTTTTAATCGCAGTATATGGGAGAATGAGAGTTATGAACTTAAACAGAGCTACATAAGGAAATGGGGTTAGTTAATGGACATTTACCATAAAGACCCACTTTATTGAGCCGAAGATGAATATGAGGTAGAAGAACAAAGTGGATCATTAGTTGTCTCGAATGAAAATGATGATTCATCTGAAAAACAAGAGTCTTCATTATTAGTATTACAATCATCCATTTTCATCAAAACCCCTTTTCATCAAAAACCCCATATTCCTTCAAATCATTAAGGGTTTTTATTGGATGGAACTTTAATATCTTCACCCATTGATAGCATAATATTGAAAAACCAACAAGCATGTAATAATGATAAGAAATAGCAGGAACATAATACTTGGGAGCTTTATCATGGGCATGCATACATAATATAACATGTGGATAATATTAGTTTCTTTTTGGAGCAATGAATTGTTGGTTACATATTTTTTTCATTATTTCTACGTTATATCACGACACAACAGAATTGTATACTCCATTATTGGCTCTACTAACACGTGTCAAAGGGTTGAGCTTGGTTGTATGTAATCGCAAGAATTTGTTTTTGTCATTTTAGAAGGTCCCTTTATTTACATCTATTATATATAACTAATTCAATTAAATATAATTTTACTTTTCTTCACTCCCTTATCATTTAGAGTCGACGCTATCTGATCATATGGTTGAATTCCTTGGCTTCTCTTTTGAAGAGGATAAATTTTATTAATTGGAAGCCGCTCCAACAGCCACGTTTATATTTATTTTTATTTTTTATAATAATAATTTTGCCAAATATTATCAAAAAACAATATAAAACTTAAAACAAACTACAATAAAATTTGACTATTATTTTTAATTGTATTTATTACATAAAATATATTTTTATAACTAAAATTTTCAAAATAATTATCTGTATTTTATATTAAAAAATATACATATTTTTATTTCTTTTTAGTTTAAAAAACTACATGTCATTTATAGATACAAAACTTAAATGTTTTTCTATAAATAAAACATTAAAACTTTTGTTATAACCCAAAATGTTTTTTATTTATATTAAAAATAATTTTGAAATTTTGATTTTTTTTAACTTAAACCTATTATGAAATTTGTTAATCGTCAAAGTTAATTTTCTCACAAATGGTAATCTTTTGTCACCACTAAATCTGAATAGGATGTTAATATTGTTTTGAATAAGGGGCTTTTATAATTTATATTTGATCATACTATTAGTAGCATAATCTTTATATTTTCTCCTATATAGTTTTTTGTCCAAAAATTTAGTTTGCTTTATGTTTTAAGTGTTCAATGTTCAACCCAATATATTCTGACACAATTATTTTTCCGTAAAAGTTTTTATAGCATGAATTATTTTCACGTGTATTTTTCACTATAATGTTATATAGGTTCGTAAATTAAAAATATAAAGCGCCCAAGCATCGAATTTCATTTTTACTCATCTAACAATGTATGTGTGTTAATGACGTTTGATGGGCATAGAAGATTGCATTTGCCTCACACAAGTCATAAATTGTGTGTGTTGATGTAAAAAATTAGATCGCTCTAATTATTCAATCACAGATAAATAAAATGAGACAAAGATTTTTAAAGTGGTTCAGCCTTATATGAATGGCCTACGTCCACTGTTATGTTATTGCTGAGTGTTTGGGAATTCTCGAGTATATGTTCTCTCAAGAAATTCTGGTCCCTTTGAATGAGGGTGATACAAGGTATTTATAGCCCTTAGGCTGTACATGAAAGGGTTGATACATTAAATGATATACATATGAAATGGTAATACATTTAATGCAACGTGTGCGTCAAGATGATAAACATTCAATGAATAATTGAACTGTTGATTATCTGGCAGTTAATGCTACGGCCGAGATGCAGTTCGGACTGCCTTAGATGCTCGTTGATCAGGAGTTCCTCGGAGCGCTAGTGTACCTTGGAGTGCTGAAGTTCCTCGGTGTATCCTCGTTGCTCGGAGAGAACATGAGTTGGTCGGGGAAATGAAACTTCCTCGTTATTATTGTGCCAAGTAGATTGACACGTGTCTTCATATTATTCGTCCATATCAGCATATTAATTTTGGTATCAACAGAAGCCCCCAATGTTTCATATTTCAAACTTTGAGGAGTATGGAACATTCTTTCTCGGTATATGGCGATATTAAATGACTTTCCTAGGTTTTAGGAGCCTTTTCTTCATATTTGAATTTCTTTCAAATTCACAGAATCCGCCTTTTTCGAATTTTTATGAGTGCTTCGATCTTTGTGCATTTTTGTCCTTTTAGCCGCCGGTGGCGTATTAGTTTCTTTTGTGTAATCATTTCCTTCGCAGCTTCCCAAGGTAAAGTATTTAAACTTCTTAGGTAACCATACCGTCTTCTACCTTTTCCAATTTTCTGCATTCAAGCTTTCTGTTCTCTCTCTCTCCCTTGTGCGTTCATCTTTTCCTTCGCTAGTTGTCAGCTATTCCTTTTTCCTGTAAGATTCTCTTCTTTTCTTCTGTATTTCTTTTATTCACTATGGTTTATATTGTGGAGTCTGTTGAGAAATTTCGTTCCGATTTTTCCATTCCTTCTTGGGTAACTCTGGAGGTTCTTTCTGAGCCTTTAGATTATTTTCGATTGGCTGAGGGACATTGGTTCCCCAGTCTATTCATTGCTGAATGTGGATTTTCTTTTCCGCCAAACCCCTTATGCTTAGAGTTCTGTTGGTACTTTGACGTTGTTCCTGCAAAAATAGCCCCCAATTCATGGAGAATAATTAATGGGGTGTATAAATTAAATCTAACTCATGGAACTCGTATAGGGATTCCTGAGATTATGTATTGCTATAGATGGGCTATTTTAGATAATGTTTATTACTTAAAAACTAGGTTTTTAAATAGGGCTCTTGTAGTTAACCTCCCTGATGCAAATAGATATTATTTTGAACATGGGGTGGTGATTAAAAATTGGCAATATGCCCACTTGGTTGGAGATGCAGTATACCAGGGTCCTAAATGCCCCTCATATGGCAATGGGATAGGTTTATTCTCATTTTCCTTTACTTATGAAATTATGCTTTTATCATATTTGACAAAATGTATGACTGATATTTCATTATGTATTTATTTGCAGTTGATAGTAAAAGAAAAACTCCAAAAGAATCAGAGGTTAATATTAAGCATCTGAAACTTATCTGGGGTTGGCATAAGAACGTTGCAGACGAGCACATCAGGTCTGCCTCATATTTGCTGCAGTATAGGAGTTATACGACTTCTTATACTACTCGTCCTGTGATTAGATCTGTTGAGCCAGCCTCAACTCCAGAGGATTCTTCTTCAGATTCTCACATCCCTTTAAGTCAAAGAATGGGCAAGAAAAGAGCTCCCCCTGCTCTATTTGATGACACTACTTCTGCTGCTGAAGCCAAGAAAAGAAAAATTGATGTCCCAGAGGGGACTAAGAAGGTGGATGTTGCGCCTTCCAAAGCTACCGAGAAGCCCCCAGTGGCTCCGAGCAAGAAGGTTGCTCCTGTGGAGATGACTGCTATCTCTCCGACCAAGAGCTCTTCCTTGGTTGAAATTGCTGAAGTTCCTTTGAGGAGATTGAAGAAATCGTCCTCAGTCAATTTGGCTGAAACTGCCAATCTGACTGAAACCATCTCTTCTCTACCAGCTGGTGGTGTTGGTGTTCCAACCATCATTCCTCCGAGCTCTGCCATGAGCTCGGTAAAAACTTGGATCATACCCGAGGTCCAAGTAATTGATGAAAAGATTTCTAGGGCTATGCTGACATCCCTAGCTACCCGTCACCTTGCTTCAGTAAATTTCTCACACTCTGAATTTCCTTTCTTTCTTTGAATATTTGTATTTTTGTACTAACCTGTCACTTTTTCCTTTGTTTAGCTGGTGAATTGTTTTAACAATATCGTGAAGAAAGATGAAGCAATTAAAGCTTCCAGCTCCTCGTCGGGGGTAGAGGATGCTCTGCTGGGTTTGACCCAATCCTTGAAAGATTCTCGTCAGCAGTATAGTGAAGACAAAGCTGTTATGTTATTGCTGAGTGTTTGGGAATTCTCGAGTATATGTTCTCTCAAGAAATTTCGGTCCCCTTGAATGAGGGTGGTACAAGGTATTTATAGCCCTTAGGCTGTACATGAAAGGGTGTTACATTAAATGATACACATATGAAAGGGTGAAACATTTAATGTAGAGTGTGCGTCAAAATAATAAGCATTCAATGAATAGTTGAACTGTTGATTATCTGGCAATTAATGCTAGGGCCGAGATGCAGCTCGGACCGCCTTAGTTGCTCGTTGCTTAGGAGTTCCTCGGAGCGCTGGAGTACCTCGGAGTGCTAAAGTTTCTCGGTGTATCCTTGTTGCTCGGAGAGAACATGAGTTGGTCGGGGAAATGAACTTCCTCGTTGCTATTGTGCCACGTAGATTGACACGTGTCTTCGTATTATTCGTCCATATCAGCATATTAATTTTGGTATCAACAGAAGCCCCCAATGCTTCATGCTTGATGGTTTACTTGAAAGGATGGAGTATTTTATTTTGCAGTGTTGGTCGGTGCTCGTGAAATTCTTGATCTACTTTCTTGATTTGTTCAACATAAAGTGCACTATCTCCTGGACGACATATGATGCCGCTTGTAGCTTATCATAATCTTCAAGTATGTTGATTGGTTTGCTAACCGACCAACTGCCTCCTGTGCTGAGTAACTGAGTGATAACTTCACTTGCTTGATTTTTCTAATTTATGCTCCTCTGAATACTTTGTCGAGTAACATACTAGCTTTTGAACCCAACTCTTCAATCTTGTTAGTACCAAGCTAGTGATGGACTTCGAAACATTTTCATACAACTTCTTCTTCATTATTGGTCGAGACAGTAGTAGCAAAAGATCTCAGTGTTGTAGATGCTGATTTTGACTTCTACCTCTGCTCGGTACAGAGCAAAAGGTTCTCGGGGACGAGCAAGAGTTGCTCGGGTAACTGTCGAAGAACAAAGAACTCAATCTGCTTTGGAGAATCAAGCCTTCCAACTAATGGCAAAGAACCAGGCCTTGGCTGAGATGTCCGAGAAGATCATGAGTCTTGAAGAGCAACTTCCTATTCGGGAACGAGCAAGAGCTTCTCGGGGGCGAGCAAGAGCTGCTCGGACAGACCATCTGTGATGAATATCAGAATGCTGAAAGATCTTAATTTCATAAACTCCCCTTATGCTTTGGATGATCCTCCTGATGGCGAGGAACCTGTTTCAAAAGCAGAGGGAGAGAAACCAATAGAGTAGGAATCTCAATACAATAGTTAGTACACAATTTAATGTAATAAATTTGCGTAATTCATTTTAAATTCAGTGAAAGAATTTCATTTTTGTTCGCAAATTTGTATTTGCTATTATCTTGTAAATATCAAACACTTTCTTATTTGTGCTTGCATAACAATATTGTATAGTTCATCGACCAAAAAAGTTACAAGTATCAATGTTGCTCGATCACTTAATAATAGAGTAATGAGTATAAGAATGTTGAAAAATTTTCCAACCAACCAAGGTTGTTAAATTGTGCTCGTCGACCAATTATAATTAGTTAGAGTTTTTATCCCCGACTAACTATACTTGGTAATTTTTTCCTCGTCGACCAAATACAGTTAGTGGGTTTTTATCCCCGACCAACCATACTTGGTTCAGTTTGGAATATTTTGTTCTTTGAGGAACTTTTGTAATAATATTACCTCCCGACCAACATAAGTTGTCATTTGAGAGCATATTTTGTTTTCAAACCAACCGAGATTGGCGTTATAAGAATGTTGTTCTTGCCCTTTTACCAACCAAAGTTGGTCGTGGGTTTGAACTATTGCCTCCTAACCAAAGGAGTATATTTTGTTCTCGCTATTTTACCAACCGAAGTTGATCACGCTCGAACTATCAGGTTCTTTCGAACTATCTTGTCCACAAGCTCTTTTACCAACCAAAGTTGATCACGCAAGTGTACGCTTCCTAACCAAAGGAGTATAATTTGTTCTCGCTATTTTACCAACCGAAGTTGATCATGCTCGAACTATCAGGTTCTTTCGAACTATCTTGTCCACAAGCTCTTTTACCAACCGAAGTTGATCACGCAAGTGTACGTCTCCTAACCAAAGGAGTATAATTTGTTCTCGCTATTTTACCAATCGAAGTTGATCACGCTCGAACTATCAGGTTCTTTCGAACTATCTTGTCCACAAGCTCTTTTACCAACCGAAGTTGATCACGCAAGTGTACGTCTCCTAACCAAAGGAGTATAATTTGTTCTCGCTATTTTACCAACCGAAGTTGATCACGCTCGAACTATCAGGTTCTTTCGAACTATCTTGTCCACAAGCTCTTTTACCAACCGAAGTTGATCACGCAAGTGTACGCCTCCTAACCAAAGGAGTATAATTTGTTGATCCTGTAACATCCACAGGTTGATCAGCGAGTAACTTTTATTTCTCGGGAGTATTAAGATCAGTAAACTCTGCTACAACTTGTCTTAATGGCATGCCGGTATGCATGGTATGGGCCTGGAAACATGGCCTCATTCTTCTACTTGCCTTAATTAATGCCAATGCCAATTTTTCCAGCTTTGGGTATCTGATCTCTGCACCTCTTCCTTCGTCGTTAGAGATCGCAACCCTAAAAGGGCTTTGATCTTGTCTGGATTTGCTTCAACGTCTCGCTGGTTGATGATGTACCCGAGGAACATTCCTTCTCGTACTCCAAATGTGCATTTCGCCGGGTTGAGTTTCATTTGATAATTTATCCAGTTGATCAAAGGTCTGATCTAAGTCAACTAGATGATCAGCATCTTTCTTGCTTTTTATCAGCATATCGTCGACATAGACTTCCATACTGTAACTGATTTGTTCAGCAAAAACCTTGTTCATCAGCTGCTGGTATGTCGTTCCCTATCTTCAGGTTTCATTTTGATCTGGTGGTAGCTAGAGTAAGTATCCATGAGCAGCTCGTGTCCCGAAGTAGCATCCATTGCCTTGTTGAGATCGGTGAAATCAACACACATTCTTCATTTATTATTTTTCTTCTGCCCGATGAGGAGATCTAGATCTCTCTTTTGCTCGGTCTTCATTTCCTCTTGTACAGCTTGATTCTTCTCGGGGCTGGTGCTTTTCTTCTTCACTTTATCATCTTCCATTTTGGTTTCTTTGGTGTCCATATTCTTCTTCGCAGACATGGCCTCCTCAGCATTCATAATCTTGGACGCTTTTCTGATTAGGTCTGACATGGTTCGAGGAGGGTCTTTGGCCAAAGTGTAGTACAACTTGTTAGGCAACAACCCACTCATCAAGGCGGTGATTGCTGTCTTTTCTTCATAATCTATGACTTCCAGCTTCTCGTTATTGAAACGAGTTATGTAATCTCTAGTACTCTCACCAGATTTTTGTCTAACACTTAACAAGTGTGCTACTCGTTTTACTGGCTTTGCTCCAAAACAGAAATTGCCAATAAATAATTCGGCCAACTGAAAGAAAGTTGAATCTTACCCCTAGGAAGATTGTTATACCATATATGGGCAGCTCCAGTAAGAGTTCCTGAGAACGCTCTGCATCTCATCTCGTCGGGAACGACATAGATGTTGGCAGCATCTTGATATTGCTCTATGTGAAGAACAACATCTGTCTTTCCATCATATTTGGAGGTCACTATAGGTGCTTTGAACTTTGACGGTGTAGGAAAATTCACAATGGCCTGTACAAAAGGTGTTCATCGAACAAAAGTTCGTTGTAGGGGGTTCTTTGCTTTGACCATTTCTCCCAATTTATCCTCCAACCGTTGGAGAGATCCTTTCCACGCTTCATTTCCTTCCTCGGGCCTATTGGTTCGAGCAATTGATCGTTCTGAGGTAGCTTCTTGAGATCTATCTTGACGAGTAGCCGGTCATGATTGTGCTGATCCTTCTCTTAGATCTGATGGTTGTCGAAAACTCCTCGACATGGTCTTAGGTGGGCTCCTATTCCTCCTAGGGCCAAATCGACTGAAAGGAGACACCCTACTCAGTCTTTCTAAAGCACTGGGTATTTCTGGAAAGAGAGTGATATGTTGATCAGTATCTGTAGCCCTTATTGACGAAGTTCGCCCAAGTTGATAAGAGAAATCATCAGACTCCTCATTACGACGTGACTCAGTACGCCTGGATCATGAAGAAAGTAAATAAGTTTGCCTCTGACCACTTTGATGTCCTGAACGTGCAGGTGCACCACCATGAAGGGTTTGTATGAGTTGCCTCATTGTTTCTTGCATGTCGGTTTGTCCTTGAGCCAGATTCGTCATAATCCCGGCTAGATCTGGAGGTGCAGAGGGATTCTGAGGATTTTCAGTATTTCCAGCATTTCGATTGCTAGATTCTGGATTATCCGCCATTGATGATAGACGATTTTTGGTGAAAAACGATAATAACAATCGTTCCCACAGATGGCTCCAATCTGTTGATATAAAAAATTAGATCGCTCTAATTATTCAATCACAGATAAATAAAATGAGACAAAGATTTTTAAAGTGGTTCAGCCTTATATGAATGGCCTAAGTCCACTGTTATGTTATTGCTGAGTGTTTGGGAATTCTCGAGTATATGTTCTCTCAAGAAATTCCGGTCCCTTTGAATGAGGGTGATACAAGGTATTTATAGCCCTTAGGCTATACATGAAAGGGTTGATACATTAAATGATATACATATGAAATGGTAATACATTTAATGCAACGTGTGCGTCAAGATGATAAACATTCAATGAATAATTGAACTGTTGATTATCTGGCAGTTAATGCTACGGCCGAGATGCAGTTCGGACCGCCTTAGTTGCTCATTGATCAGGAGTTCCTCGGAGCGCTAGTGTACCTCGGAGTGCTGAAGTTCCTCGGTGTATCCTCGTTGCTCGGAGAGAACATGAGTTGGTCGGGGAAATGAAACTTCCTCGTTATTATTGTGCCAAGTAGATTGACAAGTGTCTTCATATTATTCGTCCATATCAGCATATTAATTTTGGTATCAACAGAAATCTATTGATGTAAAAAATTAGATCGCTCTAATTATTCAATCACAGATAAATAAAATGAGACAAAGATTTTTAAAGTGGTTCAGCCTTATATGAATGGCCTACGTCCACTGTTATGTTATTGCTGAGTGTTTGGGAATTCTCGAGTATATGTTCTCTCAAGAAATTCCGGTCCCTTTGAATGAGGGTGATACAAGGTATTTATAGCCCTTAGGCTGTACATGAAAGGGTTGATACATTAAATGATATACATATGAAATGGTAATACATTTAATGCAACGTGTGCGTCAAGATGATAAACATTCAATGAATAATTGAACTGTTGATTATCTGGCAGTTAATGCTACGGCCGAGATGCAATTCGGACCGCCTTAGTTGCTCGTTGATCAGGAGTTCCTCGGAGCGCTAGTGTACCTCGGAGTGCTGAAGTTCCTCGGTGTATCCTCGTTGCTCGGAGAGAACATGAGTTGGTCGGGGAAATGAAACTTCCTCGTTATTATTGTGCCAAGTAGATTGACACGTGTCTTCATATTATTCGTCCATATCAGCATATTAATTTTGGTATCAACAGTGTGTATTGGGGTATTTGATAGTATTTACACTGATTATTATCGTTATATTATTTAATGAGTCTTTCAAATTCTTCTCACAACTCAAGTAGCATAATCGTATTTACAGAATAGTAAATTTACAAAGTTAAAGCATATTACTTTTATTTTTATCAAATGTTAGAGATTTTTTGCACACCATTGTGTAAAATATTATAGATCTTATATTTCACAAAATGTATTTCTTACGATTTTCATCTTTTTTTATTATATCTAACACTCGCGCATCATGCGGGTTACATGCTAGTATGATCATAAAAGTAACACACGCTTAGAATTAAAATTATTATATTTTTAATATATCGATTTCAAAAAGTAACTTCACAACTATAACAATTTATTTTTATAAGCGGAAACAATCATTAGAATTAAGGATTCAATATAGGTAGTTTACATATTATATTGGATTGATGTGTAGAAAAGTGTAAATCCTTTATGCGAGGCTAGTTCTTTCATATTAATAAAATATTTTAAGATGCAATATTTTGGAAAATCCCTCCAAACTACTGATGAGTCACTATAGCAACCTAGTAAATGAAATGTTCCAATCCAAAACACTAAAAGCGAGGAACAAATGTTCAAGTTAATTAAAATATCTCCTTTACAACATGTTTTCGGGTTCTGGTTGGGCACTTGATGGTGAAATACAATAATACTTTGATAGGTTAAAGTAAATTTAATCGTCAAATAATTGACACAAAATAATATTATAATTAAAATTCATATTTGTCAAAATACATGAATATCATTACACCAACTTCACAATTTTGATAAATATTTTTCTACATTCATGTTGGCACAAGCCATACCACACCCGAGATGGAAGTAAATTCGCACATATGGCATAGACGAATTAATTCATCTATTGAGAATTTAGTTTTTTTTAGAAGAAACTTAAAAATAACAACTATAATAAGAAACTCAAAAGTGACGTTGTGGCATTTTAGAAGAAAATACTCTCAAGTATAAATAAATTGCACAAAACTAATGTGACAATACAATAAAGTGGTGTACATTATCTTAGAATATGTCATGTACAATACTCTAGTATCATGACATATCATTCTAAGTTAATTTTTTATGTAATTTCTTTGTACCCCTATCATTAATAATTTTAAAATAAGTTATCATTGTAACCCAAACAGTGGTTGACCCAATTAAAATCACCCTAACCCATTTTTTAATACTAAAAAACCCAGCTATGTAACCATGGATCTCATCTTGTCCAACTCTCTCTCAATAATTTTTGGCAAACTCATTTCGCCAAACTCTCTCTCTCTCTGCATTATTAGATCAAATAATGTAGACAATAGAAGCATATGATTAATCATAGCCGACACCACTGTTATAATTTTAAGGGGAAACAATTCAGTCCCAATATAATGGAAGCCACGTTTCTTGGGTTATTCCTTCGTCGCTAAAATCGTGGTGTTTTTAAAGTCTGAGAAATCAAAAACATTCCAACAAAGTTACATATCCAATAATGTATCAACCAACCCGAAAATTATAAAAATAACTTACCATTGTCCCCTTGCCATTATGTGAAGTGATAACAGATAAAGCAACCCCAAGTTTAATCTTCCCCATCCTTTTCTCAACTCTCAAATATTTTCCAAAATTACTTATACAAACACTGTTGTTTAATCTCCCCCTAATCCTCTCACCCCAAAAGCCTTCATCTCAAATAAGAACATTTAAATATTTGTTTCACCGGATTGTTGAAAACACAAAAGTGAAGGGACAAGGATATGATAGGCTCATGTAAGTCACTGGGTTTGCTAAGTTTAGAATGACGAACCTATCTATTTTAACCTCTACACTATGATAGGCTAATGGTTTGGAGACGTGTCCCAGAGAGAGGAGCATATAAATCCCTCTACTGAGAAGATAAAATGTTTCTAAGAAGATAAATGAGTTTCTAATCCTTAGTATATAAACAAAGTTGTAGAATTAAACCCAAGGGAAGCGAGGTTCTTATAAAGTTAGTCATCCAAGATCTTCTGAGTTATGTTATGTCATGCACCCTTCTACTATCCAAAATTTGTGATAAACTTGATGCGTTAGTCAGGAAATTTTGGTTGGGGGGACGTAAAAAAATAAACTGGAAAAATGGGATGTGATATGTGAAAAAGCTAATAGGGGTGGGGTTTAGGAATTTCAAAATTTTCAATATGGCCTTTTAACCAAACATGCTTAGAGACTTGTACATAACAAACATTCTTTTGGGGCCTAGAAGTTAAAAGCGATCAAATATTTCAGATGGGAGATGGATTCGTACCCTAAAAGATTTTTCTATCCATTCTCCTGAACCTCCAAATGATTTTTAAAAATGTGGTGTCCATCTTAATCATTACAACAGAGAAAAAATGGACCATTGATAAGTTGGATAAGTTGTTCACCCGAAGGGAAGTTAAATCCATCTGAAGTATTCTAATCAGCACTGAAGATAAAAACGATGAAGTTTAGGGTCAATTATTAAATAGTCCCTACTATAAATATATATTTTTTAAAAAGGGCACATATTTTTAGTTTAACCCATTTAGTCCCTCAAGCACTCAATATCCTCTTATTTTTAGAGGTCCGCGCCAGCGGCACTCCCTCTCCAAAATATGTGGCAAAGGACTTTTTGAGGCAAAATAAAAAAGTTTGGACTAAATGGGTATTAAAAAATGTCCGAGGGACTATTTGGTATATGTCCCATGAGTTTATGGCATTTCACTAACAATGGAAAGCATTCTTTCAGACTTGGATATAAAGAAGCTGAAAAAATGAGAAAAGAATGCTTAAAGCCTTACACATGTTCATCTTTTTCAGCAAACAAAAAACTTTGGAAATCTATTTGGTCTATGCAAGCCTCTCCCAAAATTAAATTTTTTGCTGAAAATTATGCAACAATGGTGTCGCCACCGCCACTAATATTTTTTTGTGTAAATATGCTCCTACTCCAATTAGCCAACTGTGCAGATAAGAGATGGAAACAATTGAACATATGCTTTTAAGCTGCAATGATGTAAAATATATTTGTAAAGATAATGATCTCTTGGAGATATGGAAGGATGATAATGGACACTCCACCTTAAGATGGTTCAATGAGTTTGTTAAGATAGCCCGGTCTATTGAAGCAGCATCTAGAATTATATGTATAATCTCATTTATATGCTGTAATGTATGGAAAAGGATAAATGTCTATATTTTTAACAGTAACCTCGTGTCTCTGGCTCAGGTTCGTGGTTTTTGAATAAAGGTTTGGTCGGAGTCGGTCATTGGCTATAAAGTAATGGCTCTGAGGGAGTGTCCTAAGAGCATATAAATCCTTCTATTGAGAAGATAAAATGTTTCTAAGAAATAAATGGGTTTCTAATAAATTTATAAGAATGAATGGAATGAAAAAGTGAAGAGTTTTTTTTTTCCAAAAGAGTGAAGCTTTATTCAAATCAACAGTATTTTACAAGAGATGTTTGCTGCAGCATACCTACGGACTGACCTACGACACATATCATGACAAAAAAAGGGAAAGCATAACTAGGAACTGAATGAAAAAGTACAGAAAAAAGGACGCATAACCGAAAAAGCAGCAAAAGCATCCGCACACATATTAGCTTCACGGAAACAAGAAGACAGGACTACATGGTGAAAACGCTTGAGACCTTCAAGGATTGGTTACAGAATGTCCAAGTGAGCCTGATGGTGAGCCTGGTTCCTGGAAATCATTTGGATCACAACTTGACAATCTGTTTCTATTTCAATACAATTTATCCTTATTTGAAAAGCTAAATCAAGTCCGATTTTTAAAGCCCACAGTTCAGCTAGTAAAGATGACACATGTCCCATATTTTTAGAAAAACCCAGGATAAACTCTCCCCGCTCATTTCGCAGTAATCTGCCAATGGAAGCCAGACCTGTGATATGGGATTTCGCTCCATGAGTATTACATTTGACAAACCCACACGAGGGAGGCCTCCACGCAATGTGTAATGGAATCCACGGGGTTTGATTCTGCCTAATAATCTGTTTGTTATGGGAGTGAAGGGATTGGCTTAGTTGGTCAGATATAGAATAAATTTAAATGGATTTCACAATTGGTTTATGGTTAAATAAAGCCCCGTTCCGAGCAAGCCAGAGGTGACGGAGAGCGAAAAAAGGTTTGATGACATTAGTAGTGAGGTTCCCTGCCTGCCCGTGTCTCTCAGACGACGGATAATATATAAAGGATTCAGATCAAGCATCAGATCTGGCATGCGCATATGATAAGTGGTTGGACAGGTAGTGAAGGTGTGAGCATTAAAATCTGGGAGGTCACATAGCGGACATGTTGGAGCCGTAATTTTATGTAGTAGTAAAGGCGGTCCGCTGTAGGAAGCGCTTGGTGAATAAGAAACCACATGAAGAGTTTAACTTTCGGTGGTAGGGTGCTTTTCCACAGCCACGTCCATGGTAAAGATGGAAGATGACGTTTGATCCTTGATGAGTTTAAGTAAATACAAGTGTCTTTAATGGTGAATGTTGTCCCTTGACTCGGCCACCAGAAAGGGGAGTCTTCTTTCGCAGTGGGTGAAATGTATATGGATTGAATGAAGAGGAGGAAATCAAGCTGCAGATAAGCTGCCAGTAATTGCAGATTCCACTGATAATTCTGAATGAAACGAGACAGGGGTTCAAATAGAACGTTGGGCGGTATTTGGGGAATCGTTGAGCCAGTGTTTATTGGAGGACCCAAATATGTTTTCCAAATGTTATTGCACCTAGTTAAATTTTCCATTTAATCCCTTGTGTGAAAACGGGAATTAATTTGGAGACCCGTTTCCAAAACCAGGAGGCCTGAGAGGGAGCTCTTGCTTCATGTAAAGATGCATGGGGTTAGTACTTTTGTTGGATGATTCGTGACCAGAGGTTACTCTGGTTCCAGAAGATTTTCCATAAAAGCTTAAGCATGAATGCATCGTTGAGAGTGTGTAGGTTTTTTATGCCGAGGTCTCCATACTTTTTGGGTAAAGTAATCACATCCCACTAGATGGTTAGATTTTTATGAGTGTGTGTGTTAGCATTCCAAAAGAAGTTCTTTACTTGAACAGTGAGGGCGAAAAGAATGGATTTTGGCAATGGGTAGGCTGACAAACTGTAAACGGGCAATGAGGTACATACTGCATTAATAAGAGTGACCCGCCCCGCATAGGAAAGAAAATGCGAATACCATGTGTGGAGACGATTGTCAAGGTCTACTATGAGGTTCGTGAAAAGGCTTCGGGTTACCCTACCAGTAATAAGAGGGAGTCCTAAATACTTTTCATGTCCTAAATTTTGCGGGAAAGCTAACATATATCTGGTTGCACACATAATGGAGCGAGGGGTGGAATGACCAAAAGTTAGAAGAGATTTTTCACGATTAATGGTTTTGTCACACCCTAACCCCATTAGGATATAATTAACAAAAGAGTTCACAAACCACACTATTTCTTTATTTATTTATTTAGTAATACACATTAAAAAAACTTCAAGGTTAAAATACGGAATACTAACAATCGAATCGTTTTAAGGAGTCATAATTTTAACAAAATTCCTATACCATTTAACTTAATTACAACTAGTACAATGTATAAAACAGAACTTATGAGACCCTACTACTATTTACCCAACCTCCTAAACCTGGCAGTGGCAGCTTCAAAACCTGAAAATGTAAACATATAAAATCATGAGTTTAAAAACTCAGTGAATGTACTACATCTCTATATACTAAAAGTACTATATTAACATCTCAACATATCAATATATCCATCTATGTGCCAAATTCGGCCATATACATATCCGGAGTTAAAAAACCCCACATCTCCTGCCCGTAGGCAATAATCATATACATAAGTTTTAATAACCTAACATCTCCTGAATTGCATAGCAATTCAACATATCTTGACTTTTTATAAAGCTATAACATCTCAACATCTCTTGACTTTTAATAAGTCATAACATCTCAAAATCTCATGACTTTTAATAAGACATATAATCTCAACATATAATATATACACATCATATCCATAATAAACTCAGTAAGTACACTCACATTGGGTTGTCAACTAGGTATTCACGTTTCCCTCGGGTGGAGCTGAACTGGGTTGATTTGACCTTAGACTTGTTAATCCAACTAAATTAGTACTGAATTTCAATCATAAGTATTATCTTAATATATCTATGTAATTTTCAATGACTATACAACAATAATATAATTCTACTCAAGTCATATTCCATGAAATATGTGTAAAGACGAAACAATGGTGTACATGTTGATAAGGTCATGAACATTCAACCCTAGAAACTACCTCGTAAGGAATTTATAATAAAAATCAAGTAAACATAAAATTATACTTCTCAATATATATAAACATGAAACTTGTACCCAAAATACCATTGGGAAGGAGCAAATAAAAACATTCCTTCATGGGGTATCCAATATGGCCTCAAATTATTGTCCTCCATACTTAACCATCCCATATTCATAAATTGTACATATACAGGTGTCCAAGCTTATAAATATGAAAACATATCTGAATATACTTTTCATTACAAGTGACGGTGCCATTTTTCAAGCTTTCTAGAGAAAGTTATGACCATTTCTTTACAACCTATTAAATCTGTCCCACAAGCTCCTCTATTGTTCTTTCAACTTCCAAGAATTTTCATAATTTTTTTTACGTCATAACTTTCCATGATTTTTTACCCATTTTCAATACACATAATTAATAGTACTGAATTAAAGTTTCATAATTTTTTGACTTCATTTGCTAGGTCAAAAGCTGGACAAAACTCAGGGATTATCGAAATTAAATTTCCAAACAGCAACTATGTACCAACTTGAAACCATCACCAAGTCCCAACTACAAGGAGTTAAATTCTAATTTTTGGATATGATATGAATATATGAGTATACTTTGATATCCAATTATAATTTCTTAATTTCAGTAAGCACACAAAAATATATACAAGTTTGAATACAAGGGGTTTGAATAACAACTAATATGGCCTATAAACACTACTTACCTCACATATGAACCAATACATATTATCACAAAGGGTGATGGAATTTTAATCCCTAATTCATGATTTATACACTTTGAAATAAGTATAATACAAGATTAAAATAATATTAATCACAAACTTATACCTTGGAAACACTTTAAGGATTTTCTTGGAATTTTCCTAGCTTTTCTTGTAATCTTTCTTCCTTAAACTTCTACTTTCTCTTTCCCTTAAGCTTAAATCTCTCAAAACTGAACCTAGGGTAATATTTGCTGAAGAAATAATTTAAAGGGAGAGATTTAAGTCGGCCAAGGCTGCCTCCCATGCCAACCAATCAAATAAAAACATTTGGTTTACTAAAAGACTATTTACCATTTAAAGGAAATGGACAGATTTACCCCTTGTTCGTAAATTTGGCCTAACTTCTTGCTCGAACATTCGTTTGATGCACCGTTTATTGTATTAGAACCCTAACCCACATGTCTACAACTATCTAGTTTTCACCTCAAGCCATTTGTAATGTTATAAGGGTAAAAACTAGTCTTAAACAGGAGCATTTCTATCGAAAATAACAAATTTTTGTGTTCATACATAACTCGACATTTCACGATTTATGAAAGTAGGATTAGACTAAACATAATCCCTTAGCGTTAGATATAATAATAACACATTATTCATATCACTTAAGATAAGCATGATTTAAATGTAGTTTATCATAATTATATCCGGGTTGTCACAACTTCACCCCCTTAGAAAATTTCGTCCCCGAAATTTAATATAAACGTCAGTTACCAAACAAATGGGGATACTGTTTCTTCATGCTATCCTCCGTCTCCCAAGCTGCTTCTTTAATTCCATGGCTCATCCACATAACTTTAACTAAGGTAATAACTTTTTTCCTTAATACTTGCTCCTTACGATCAATAATTTCCACCGGTTCCTCGATGTATGACAAGTCTTCTTTCAGTTGAATAGGTTGGGTTTTCAACTGATGAGATGGATATGCCAAATACTTATGAAGCATCGATACGTGAAACACATCATGTAAATGGGATAAATCTGGAGGTAATGCTAATCTATATGCCAGGTTCCCAATTCTTTCCAACACCTTATATGGTCCAATGTATCTTGGACTTAGTTTCCCCTTCTTCCCAAATCTCATGACGCCCTTCCACGGTGAAATACGTAGGAATACAAAATCTCCCTTTTGAAATTCTAATGGGTACTTCCTTTTATCTGCATAAAATTTCTACCTGCTTTGCGCTATCTTTATCCGTTCCCGAATCTTTTTGATATTTTCAGTCGTCATATCTATTAATTCAGGACCCAAAAGTTTCCTTTCACCCACTTCATACCAACACAAAGGCGTTCTACATCTCCTCCCATATAAAGATTCATACAGAGCTATACCAATGGTGGACTGATAACTATTATTATAGGAGAATTCCATCAATGGAAGATGATCATCACAACTACCCTTGAAGTTAAATACGCAAGCTCGTAACATGTATTCTAATATTAGAATCGTTCTTTCGGATTGTCCAATGGTTTGGGGATGAAATGCGGTCCTGAACTTCAAACTTGTGCCCAAGGCATTATGTAAACTAAGCCAAAATTTATAAATGAATGTTGGATCTCTATCTGATACAATTGACACTGGTTCTCAACGTACATATGTGCATACTTGTCAACAGTGTAGGTGGTCTTAACTGGAAGAAAATGAGCTGACTTCGTCAATATGTCTACAATCACCCAAATAGAATCATGCCCCTTTGGTGACCGGAGTAATCCGGTAACAAAGTCCATCGTTATATACTCCCACTTCCATTCTGGAATAGGCAATGACTATAATAATCCCGTCGGCTTTTGATGATCCACCTTCACTTGATCGCATACTAAACATTTAGCTATAAATTCTGCAATCTCACGTTTCATATTATTCCACCAGTATTACTCTTTCAAATCTCTGTACATTTTGGTACCTACAGGATGCATAGAGTAAATAGAACTATGTGCCTCTTTTAATATATCCTTCTTTAAGGGTGGATCATTCGGTACACAAATCCTATTTTTATAACACAACGATTCACCATTCTTAATTTCAAACACACTCTCTTTACAATCCAGGATTTCCTGTTTCTTCTTCTCAGGGAATGGATCATTGACTTGCAAATTTCGTATCCGTTCTGCCAGTAAAGGTCTCACTGTAACGTGTGCAATTAACGCGCCCTTTTCTGTTAAGTTCAACTCTACTCCCATCAGTCTTAATTCCATAATATTGCCAACCCGTGCACGTTGAATACAAGATAACCTCCCCAATGACTTCCGACATATAGCATCTTCAATAACATTAGCCCTCCTGGGATGACGGTGAATGGTACAATCATAGTCTTTAATTAACTCCATCCAACGTCTTTGTCTCAAATTCAAGTCTCTCTGTGTAAATAAATACTTCAAACTTTGATGGTCAGTGAAAATTTCACACGTCTCTCCAAATAAATGATGTCTCCATAATTTTAAGGCTAAAACAATAGCCGCGAGTCTAAATAGTGTGTAGGATAATTATGTTCATGCGTCTTCAACTGTCTAGATGCATAAGAAATTACCTTTCCATGTTGCATGAAAACGCAACCCAGACCCTGATATGAAGCGTCAATATAAATCACAAAACCTTCTCCACTTGATAGAATAGTGAGAACTGGAGCTTATACTAACCTATTTTTCAACTTTTCAAAGTTGTGCTGACATTCATCAACCCACACCAATTTCACTTCTTTTTGGGTTAATTTAGTCAACGGTAAGGCTATAGATTAAAACCCCTTTATGAATCTTCTATAATATCCAGCCAATCCTAGAAAACTCGTTATATCCGTTACATTTCTTGGTCTCTCCCATTGTACAATTGCCTCTACTTTCTTAGGGCCAACATAAATTCCATCTCCCGAAACAACATGCCCCAGAAATACTACCTGATTTAACCAAAACTCACATTTGCTAAACTTAGCAAACAATTGACTATCTCATAAAACTTGCAATACAACTCTTAGATACTTCTCATGTTCCTCTTGGCTAGGTGAGTATATCAAAACATCATCGATAAAGACAATCACAAATTAATCAATGAAAGGATGAAATACCCGATTCATTAGATCCATAAACACTACAGGAGCATTTGTTAACCCAAATGGTATTACAAAAAATTCATAATGACCATAGCGAGAACGAAAATATGTCTTAGAAATCTCACAATCTCTCACCCTCAATTGATGATAACCCGGTCTCAAATTAATTTTTGAAAACACTTTAGCACCCTGTAATTGATCAAACAAATCATCGATATGAGGCAATGGATATTTATTTCGAATTGTTACCTTGTTCAACTGCCGATAATCAATGCAAAGTCGTAGGGTTCCGTCTTTCTTTTTCACAAATAATACTGGAGCACCCCATGGTGATACACTAGGTCGAATAAAACCTCTGTCTAGCAAATCTCTCAGTTGAACCTTTAACTCCTTTAGTTCCACAAGTGCCATTTTATATGGAGAAATAGAAACTGGAGCTATACCAGGCACTAAATCAATAGTAAACTCTACCTCCCTCCTAGGTGGCAATCCTGGTAATGCATCTGGGAACACATCTATAAAATCCTTAATTACTGGGATATCTTCTAATTTTTGCAATTCGCAGTTTGTATCCACAATATATGCTTTAGCCTTGACAACCCTTATTTAACAATTTCCTCCCCCGAAGGGCAGAAATAAGATAGTTTGGAACCACATTTCTTTCTCCAATAAATTTGAATTCTTCCTCCCCCGACATATTAAATGTAACCTCCTTACGAAAACAGTCAATCGATGCATGGTAGGAAGATAACAAATCCATACCCAAGATAATATCAAAATCTCGAATATCTAATGGAATTAAAGTAATGGTCAACTCCCTCTCCCCCACATACAATACACAATTTTTATACACACGCTCCACTAACATCACATCCCCCATAGGTGTAGAAATATATAAACCACAATCTAGATAAGAACATGGTCTACCCAAATTCATGGTAAATGAATGTGATACAAATGAATGAATAAAACCAGGACCAATAAGCATGTAAGCATGTTTTTTTATGATAGAAAATGTACCTGTCACCACCTCTGGAGTAGCCTGAGCATCCTGTAAAGTCAAAGCAAATATCTTTCCCGGAGCCCTGGATCCACTAGCCTGTCCTCTACCTCCTCCTCTCCCTATGCCTCCAGGTGATGAGCCTCGACTAGTAGTAGTTGATTGAATCCCTCCCAGTAGCATAGGACAGTTATTTTTGGTATGATCAATTTGTTGATAGTGATAACACTCTACCCACTTTAACTTGGGATAATTTGGACTGATATGGCCCTCAGCTTTGCAAAAATAGCATGTAACAGTCTTAGACTGCCCATTATCATTATCTTGTTGCCTATTATGTTGGCCCATCACTCTTGTACCTCTAAAACTGCTTGGTGTCCTATTCTGAACATAATTTCCAGTCCCTCTAGCGCGCTGAAATCTTTGACTCCCCTGTTTTGAGTATTCTATATTGCCTTCCTTTTGCTGATATGGATAAAATCTACTCCTCTTTCCCTTTTGTTCCCTATTCTTTATTGCATCATTAACATATCCTTCAACCATCATAGCTTTGTTAACTAAAGAAGTATAATCTACCATTTCAAGTGCAGTGAGTCTAGACATGATAACCAAATTCAACCCATCCTGAAATCTTGTGCATTTGTCCTCCTCATCGTGCAAGAAACGTAATGAAAATTGAGACAAAGATATAAATATAGTTTCATACTCCCTAACCGACATATTCTCCTGAGTCAATGATAAAAATTCTCTCTCTTTTTTCTTCCGATACATACGAGGAAAATACTTTTCATATAAGACTTTAATAAAGGAATCCCAAGTAATTACCTCACCTCCCTCCGGAGTAAGCAATAAATGTTTGGAAGACTCCCACCAATATTTAGCTTCTCCCTTTAATATGAAAGTAGCCAAAATTACCTTCTGTGCACCAAATACATTTATCACCCCGAAGATAGTTTCGGTGCCTCTAACCCAAGCCTCAACTTCTAAAGGATCTACAGAACCTGAGAATGCTAGGGGGTTCAATTTGATAAGCTTCTCATACAGAGTATTCTTTTCCTCTCGTTGTATTTCCCTTTCTCTTCTGGACAAAGTCTGCTCTTCCAAGTACTTGGCTTGTTGTTCTGTTATTTGCGTCATAAACATGTTTTGTTGTTCTGCATTAAAGTCATGGCACGAGCCATTTTCTGCATATCTGTAAGTTGTTCAGGAGCCCCCTCTACATTATTTGAATTTCGTTGGTTTACTGTATTTGAAGACTCTCATCCACCCTCTCATGAACATTTACTCCTTCCATATCTCACTATCTGTCATAAACCACAATTGTAGAAACAAAAATGCAATATTTATATCTAACATAATGGTTAGTATTTCTCACAAGTTAATATAAATGACCCACACCACACTATTTATGCCACTGCCACATCTAGACTCTCTAACCCCATAATATAAAAACCTAAAGCTTTGATAATAAGTTTTCACTCCCTAACCCCATTAGGATATAATTAACTAAAGAGTTCACAAACCCCATTATTTCTTTATTTATTTATTTAGTAATACACATAAAAAAAACTTCAAGGTTAAAATGCAAAATACTAACAATCCAATCGTTTTAAGCAGACATAATTTTAAAAACACTCCCATACCATTTAACTTAATTACAACTAGTACAATGTATAAAACAGAACTAACGAGACCTTACTACTATTTACCGAATCTCCTAGACCTGGCAGTGGCAGCTTTAAAACCTGAAAATGTAAACATATAAAATCATGAGTTTAAAAACTCAGTGAATGTAGTACATCTCTATATAGTAAAAGTACTATATTAACATCTCAACATATCAATATATCCATCTCTGTGACAAATTAGTCCATATACATATCCGGAGTTTAAAAACCCCACATCTCTTGCCTGTAGGCAATAATCATATCCATAGGTTTTAATAACTTAACATTTCCTGACTTGCATATCAATTCAACATATCTTGACTTTTATAAAGCCATAACATCTCAACATCTCTTAAATTTTAATAAGCAATATCATCTCAACATATAATACATACACACCATATCCATAATAAACTCAGTAAGTACACTCACATTGGGTTGTCAACTAGATATTCACGTTTCCCTCGGGTGGAGCTGAACTGGGTTGATTTGACCTTAGACATGTTAGTCCAACTAAATTAGTACTGAATTTCAATCATAAGTATTATCTTAATATATCTATGTAATTTTCAATGACTATACAACAATAATATAATTCTACTCAAGTCATATTCCATGAAATATGTGTAAAGACGAAACAATGGTATACATGTTGATAAGGTCATGAACATTCAACCCTAGAAACTACCTCGTAAGGAATTTATAATAAAAATCAAGTAAACATAAAATTATACTTCTCAATATATATAAACATGAAACTTGTACCCAAAATACCATTGGGAAGGAGCAAATAAAAACATTCCTTCATGGGGTATCCAATATGGCCTCAAATTATTGTCCTCCATACTTAACCATCCCATATTCATAAATTGTACATATACAGGTGTCCAAGCTTATAAATATGAAAACATATCTGAATATACTTTTCATTACAAGTGACGGTGCCATTTTTCAAGCTTTCTAGAGAAAGTTATGACCATTTCTTTACAACCTATTAAATATGTCCCACAAGCTCCTCTATTGTTCTTTCAACTTCCAAGAATTTTCATAATTTTTTTTACGTCATAACTTTCCATGATTTTTTACCCATTTTCAATACACATAATTAATAGTACTGAATTAAAGTTTCATAATTTTTTGACTTCATTTGCTAGGTCAAAAGCTGGACAAAACTCAGGGATTATCGAAATTAAATTTCCAAACAGCAACTATGTACCAACTTGAAACCATCACCAAGTCCCAACTACAAGGAGTTAAATTCTAATTTTTGGATATGATATGAATATATGAGTATACTTTGATATCCAATTATAATTTCTTAATTTCAGTAAGCACACAAAAATATATACAAGTTTGAATACAAGGGGTTTGAATAACAACTAATATGGCCTATAAACACTACTTACCTCACATATGAACCAATACATATTATCAAAAAGGGTGATGGAATTTTAATCCCTAATTCACGATTTATGCACTTTGAAATAAGTATAATACTAGATTAAAAGAATATTAATCACCAACTTATACCTTGGAAACAGTTTAAGGATTTTCTTGGAATTTTCCTAACTTTTCTTGTAATCTTTCTTCCTTAAACTTCTACTTTCTCTTTCCCTTAAGCTTAAATCTCTCAAAACTGAACCTAGGGTTATATTTTCTAAATAAATAAGTTAAAGGGAGAGGTTTAAGTTTTCCAAGGTTGCATCCCATGCCAACCAATCAAATAAAAACATTTGGTTTACTAAAAGACAATTTACCATTTAAAGGAAATGGACAGATTTGCCCCTTGTTTGTAAATTTGGCCTAACTTCTTGCTCAAAAATCTGTTTGATGCATCATTTGTTGTGTTAGAACCCTAACCCACATGTCTACAACTATTTAGTTTTCACCGCAAGTCATTTGTAATGTTATAAGGGTCAAAACAAGTCTTAAACAGGGGCATTTATATCGAAAATAACAAAATTTTGTGTGCATACATAACTCGACATTTCATGATTTATGAAAGTAGGATTAGACTAAACATAATCACTTAGCATTAGATATAATATTAACACATTATTCATATCACTTAAGATAAGCATGATTTAAATATAGTTTATGATAATTATATCTGGGTTGTAACAGGTTTCACCTGACGCTAATGAAAAACTTTCCAAAATTGTGCGAAAATGGGTTATAGTTTGGGTTGTAGGTTGTAAAAAGAAAATATAATCATCGGCAAATGCTAAACAAGGGGTTTTTGGACCATTCCTAGAGGGACGAAGCGTGGTTATGGTTTTAAATTGACTTTCCTTATCAGTTTGGCGTAAAAGGACATCTAGGGCAAGGATGAGGAGTAGAGGGGACAATGGACCTCCTTGACGTAGCCCTCTCGAGGTCCTGAAAATGGGTCCCAGATGGCCATTAATCATCGTTTGGAAGGAAGTGGTGGTCATGCAAGAGGTTAGGAAAGAGATTCATGTTCCGGCATTCCATGTTGACACATAACCCATTAAAGGAAAAGCCATTCCATTTGATCATAAGCTTTTGATAAGTCAATTTTTATCGCACAAGTTCCTTTTTTAGATTTGGATTTATGCATAGTATGGAGAACTTCATGGGCTATCAGAATATTATCCTGAATGTGGTGCCCTTTCACAAAGGCTAATTAGTAGGGCGAGATAATATATTTGATTCTTGGACTTAATCACTTCACCAAAATAGTGGATATAAGTTTGTAAATAACATTTCATAGACTAATAGGACGATAATGGGAAATATGGGTAGGGTTTTGGCGCTTAGGGATGAATATAAGAATTGTGTGATTTATATGTTGCGGCATCTTCCCTATAGAGAAAAATTCTCGCACCAGGTTGCAAACAAGAGGGCCCACTTCAAGCCAGTGGGTCTGGTAAAATTGTCGTAAGCCCATCCGGTCCAAGACTTTTATTAAATCCCATTCTAGTAATTATGGACCAGATTTCTCATTCCGACACAGGTCGAAGTAAAGTAATGTTATATGAGTCCCGAATCTCAGTGAAACATGGAGATAATTCGGTAACCTGTTCGGGGTCCGTTGTTTGGAACAATGTATCCTAATAGTTTTTAAATTGAGTTTCCATTACCAGTTGAGTCTTGTGCCACCCAGTCTCCGGGTTGTAAACTGCTTGGATGGTATTAGAACGTCGACGTTACATGACACACGCATGAAAAAAATTTAGTATTTGAATCTCCATCAAGGGTCCATTTGAGTTTGTATTTATTTTTCCAATACAAATTTTCATGATTAAGGTGATAGGCAAAAGACTCTTGTATTTCTTTTTCCCGTATTAAGAGAGTAGAATTAGGGTCAGCCTCAACAAGGGTCTGGGTGTAATTAAGCTTCTGTTGTAGATAGGCTATTTTAGTGGCCATGTTACCATACACATCAGTTTTCCAGGCTATCGCCACTCTTTTAAAGGAAAGGTATTTTTTTTTTGGAAAACGGAGGCGGGTGAACCTTCCAAATAAGGAGCCCAGTGGGTCCGAATCATCTCACTAAACGAAGAATAAGAAGCCCATTCTTTACAGTAAATAAAATGTTTAGGATTATGCATCGCTTGAGGCATACTATCTACCATTATATGACAATGGTCAGAACCGGCATTTTGGATATGGGTGATTCGAGTGGAAGGGTAAAGGTCCATCCAATCAGTATTAACTAGACCCCTGTCCAGTCGCTCACGTACATGATGACCAAAAGGTGTGTTCACTTTCCAAGTAAAAGATGGACCCCAAAATCCTAAATCATGGATACCATGTGTCATCATAAAATTATTTAAAGATTAGGTCTATACGGTTTAAACTCCGGACCTCCTAAATTTTCATGAGGGCCTAAAATTGTATTGAAATCTCCAAGTAAAATCCAGGAGTGGAGAACAGAGGTTGAAAGTAAATGCAATTATTGCCATACCTGGTTTTGAACTGCGGAGTTTGGAGGCATATAGATCGTCGTTAACTCTGCAGGTCCGAGTGCTGGATCATGTTCAATGAGGGCATGAATGAATCGCGAAGATATGACGATTTCATGAGCCGTGATAGGTCCTTCCAGCCATAGGATCCAGATACCTCCAATTAGGCCAAGTATTGGGGAAATGATGTGGTTGCGAAAAGGTAAACGGGCAATCTCGTCCAAGGAGCGAAGTGCATCTAGGCGCGTATCCAGAATAATAACCATATGAGGTTATTGGTGATGAATAATATTCAGAAATTCCGGTAAAAAGGTTGGACGAGCATATAGTTTGTGAAATGATTTAATTCCCAAATACATTTGATACCGATGATTCCGTCGTTTGTTATATGTGTATCTCTCGATATATATGCATTATGTTTATCTGGGTATTAGAGCTCTTTTTTTTATTATGTTTGTTTTATCATTTAGAGCATGTCTGGCTCTCTTGTAGCAAGCTTTAAATTTTATTTTAAGTTGTAATTCATCGTTAGTTTTAATATAAATGAGGTTTCCTTTAGAAAGCTCTGATGACGTAATTCCTTTAATTTCATTATTTTACGGTTCATAACCATGTGATTGTATTTTCACTGCATTTATTTAAGGAAACAATTTAACACCGAATATTTGTTGCCTTAGTAGCATGTCAAGACACTCGTTAATAATGCCACGTGTCAATATAGTTCTAAATTATAATTGTAACTCGAGAGGGAAGATGCCTCCATTAATAATGCCACGTGTCAATGTGGGGTTTAAGCTTACAATTTGAAGTCTAAAACTTTACATATATACACACAATTACAAACATTTATCTTAACTAGCATACAATCTGTACGATGCATAGACGTTGTACAATAAAAAAATATAATGATAATTATAAAAACTAGTATATATCATAAATTCAATATCTTATCTTAAAGCCATTAAAAAAAGTTTACTTTTTTCATATATAAAATTTCCCTATTACTTTTAAATTTTTTCATTATAAAAAAAATTCAAAACATCTATACGTATTTTATATAAACAAATTATACATATTTTATTTATTTATAGTTTAAAAAACTGTATGTCATTTATAGATACAAAAATTAATGTTTTTTCTATAAATATAACGTTAAAAATGTCTTTATAACTAAAAATGTTTTTGTTTATATTAAAAGTAATTTTGAAATTTTGAAAACATTTTTGACTTAAAAAATATTTTTTATAAATAAAAACTTCAAAAAAATTGTATGTTTTTTATACAAAAAAAAATATACGTATTTTTATTTGTTTTTAGTTTAAAAAACTTTATGTCATTTATAATTAAAAACTTAAAGTTTTTTCTATAAATACAACGTTAAAAATATTTTTATAACAAAAAACTTTTTTTATTTATATAAACATAATTTTAAATTTTGGAAAAATTTATTCTAGAAATAATAACGTTATATAGATGTACTTTTTTTTAAATAAGGGAGGCGGAACTCCCGATTGATATATTTATCAAAGTGAAGAAACAACCTCTTCACGGTGGCCTGTACAAAGCTCGAGAAAAAGGGCAGAGGGGGAGCCAATTACCCAAAGTCACAAAAAAAACACTTTTTTCCAGGCTTATGAAAGACCAAAACATAATATAGACTAGATTATTTTCCTGAACAAATAACTATGTTGGGTAGGCAGGTGCCACGAGCGATTAGGATTTTTTGTGGGGGAATATCTGATATCAAAAAAATTACACTACTGGGCATCAAATGAGTCAATCTAAGAATAGAAGGGCATATAAGAGGCAATGAGGCTTATTTGGTGACAACAGTTTTCAATGAGTGACGTAGCCGAGGCCTTACAACCATCAAATACTGCCTTATTCCGCATAGACCAAATACTCCAGATTGCTACAATGGAAATGATTTTGTAGCTGCAGACCCTGTAATCTTTCCTTTTTCCTTGAAGCCACCAACCCATAAGCATAGAACCACACAAGTGATATTTGAATGATAAACCCATAAGTGAGAATAGAAAGTTCCATAAGCTTTGTGTAAGGGGGCATCTAACGAATAGGTGGTCGGCTGTTTCTATTTCATTTTTACATAGAGAACATATGAAAACCAAACGAATACAACAATTTTGGATGTTTTTATCTATTGGAATGTTGTTCTTCAAGATTTTCCAACACAAAATGGGCCACTTTTTTGGGGATGTATTTATCCCATATAAAGGTGTATAGGGTGCTTGATGAATAGTTTTCATGCAATAGTTCTTTTGCAGAGGCTAGGGAGAAAACTCCTAATTTTAAGATTACCCAATTCCATGAGTTACCATCCTGGTTTATTGCCTCATTGAAGAGAGGCAAAATCGATTTCATTCCTTTCCACGAGATTGAGCCCGTTTCATTGTATTGATTGTGTGGGCGATATCTAGAGTTCATGAAACTTCTCCAAAGCGAGTTTGATGTTCTTAGTATCCACAGAGACTTCAAGCTAAGTGCTTTTCCTAGAATCTCCATGCTATAGAAGCTTAATCCTCCACTTTCTCTGGGGGAGCATAATGAGTCTCAGATGTGCCATTGCCTCTTCCAGCCAATTTGCTCATTGTAGCCCCAAAAAAAATTATTGAGGATGGAGTGGATTCTCCTTATGATAACTTTTGGAGGTTGTAGGGCTGAGATCAGATAGCACGTGATGGAGCTTAAGACGTGTTCGATTAGTACCTCGCGATCTCCAATTGATAGGTATTTCGCTTGCCAACCTTGAACCTTTTGCTCAATTTTATCATCCAAGGGGGCAAAGAAACTTAGCTTTCGTCTACCTCTATATAGTGGGCAACCTAAGTAGGCGATGGGGAGAGGCTTTTGGTTCAATCCTGTTATATGGGAAATAACAGAGGTTTTCGTTGGAGACAGGTGATAATTCGTTGTGAAGCTACTTTTTGTTAGATTTATAACCTGTCCTGAGGTGGTTTCGTAATTTTGTAGGAATTTCTTTAAGTATCTAAGACTTTTCTTGTCAGCTCTAGCAAAGATAATTCTGTCATCTGCAAAGGCTAGGTGGGAGATTAGCTTGCATCGTGGGGGTGATAGAAAGGAAGAGTTAAGCCTTTCTTTACAAAGTTGTTTAATCCTCTGCTTAGTATTTCCGAGGCCAAAATGAATATACTGGGGGACAGCGGGTCTCCTTGTCTAAGACCCCTACTAGATTTGAAGAAGCCATTGAGTTATCCATTGACTATTATGGAAAACTAAACATGTGAAATTGTTCTCCATACTAGGTCTATCAATACTTCTCCAAAACTAAATTTTCTCAATATGCTTATAAAAAACATCCAATTAACTCTATCATATGCTTTTGACATGTCAAGCTTTATGATAACATTACCCTCTCTGGCCTTTTTAGGGAGGTTCTAAACCATTTCTTGGTCTATTAGGATGTTATCGTAGATACTCCTAGATCTAACAAAGCCACTTTGATTCTCCTAAATGAGGGAGGGAAGATAATTGGCTAGCCTTAATGAAAGGATTTTAGACAATATTTTGTTAGAGAAATCGCAAAGGCTAATTGGTCTAAAATCCTCACACTTTAAAGGCCTTTTTCTAGGAATAAGGACTATGGTGGTACTTGACCACCCTTTGGGGATTTATTCTTCCAGGAAAAAACTCTTTATGGCATTACAAAGATCGCTTTTAATTATGTGTCAGCATTTCCTATAGAAAAATCCCCTAAAACCATCTGGGCCAGGGACAGATCGATGACTTAAGGATGTAATTGCCGCTTTTATTTCCTCATTTTCCGGGGTGTAGAGGATGTTATTTTGTTCTTTAGAAATTAGAGAGGGGATAAGTTGTAACATTTGTTCGTTGTGCACATATTCTTTATCATAAAAAAGGTTTTTGAAATGGTTGAGTATGTGGTTTTGGACTTCCTCTTCTTTTTCTACCCAGATATTGTTTTCCTTTCTCAATCTATTAATGTGCAGATTTTTATGTTTGATTTTTACCGAATTATGAAAGAATTTATTATTGTTATCTCCAAGTTTGAGGCATTTAATGGATGATTTTTGTTTCCAGTATATTTCTTCATTTCTCAAAGCTTGGATAAGCACTACTTGAGCCCTCCTCAAGCTTTTTTTATTATCTTGATTTGGGGATCTTTCGTATTCTATTTCTTTCTATTTTGCCTGATCCTCCTTATTCATCACAGTTTGAAATATGTTTGGGAAGATTGATTTACTCCATAGTTTTAACTCTTTTTTAAGTCTTTGGAGTTTTTTTAAAGAATTTCATCATCGGACTTCCTTCACATCTTTGCGCCCAGGATTGTTTAAATATATTAAAGATTGTTTCATGATTGACCCAATATTCCTAGGATTTGAATGGTTTAGGGACGAGGTCTGAGCTATTTTTTATAGTGAGAAGTAGAGGTGCATGGTTTGAACATGTTTTACTTAAATGTTTGACTGTCGAAAGAGGAAATTGACTGCCCAGTGATCATTGCATAACCATCTATCCATCCTAGCCATTATAAGGTCCTCCTATTTTTGATTGTTTCACCATTTAAACCTTGAGCCTATAAAACTCATATCCAATAGGCCATAAGATTCTATGGTAAGTTTGAAATCCTCCATCGATGCCTCAAAAGTAGGGGATCCACCTACTTTTTTATCTGCATTGGCCACCACATTAAAGTCCCCTGGACAACCTATTGGGGAATCCTTATACATATTGTTAATGAAGAGAAGTTCTTGCCATAGGTCTTCTCGTTATATTCCAGTGCATTTAGCGTATACTATTAAAATAATGACTCGATTGTGTAGAGTATTGTGTGATTTTTTTAGTGTTAAGCATTTGTCCATGTTTCTTAGAATCTCTATTTCCACTTCATAGCGCCATAAAACCCATATTTTCCCATTTGTGTTGCTGGCACTACTGTCAAAACCCCATTTGAGTTCACATTTATCAATTTTATTTTCACCTATCATTGGTTCTAATATCGCTAAAGCAGGTACTTTGAAAAAAGATGTAAGTTTTTTAATTCTATTGGAAGTAGCCCTGTTGCCTACTCCCCTAGCATTCTAAGTGATGATATTAATCATTTAATAAACTAGATGTGTGGTAACGAATTTAAGAGAGCTTTTTGTACCTGATTGATGCTCTCGTGACTCTGGTGGACCTATGATCAGTTATCTTTAGGCCTTTCACTTTGGTTCCCTTTTTAATGCCCCTTTTTGATTATCTAATCCCCATAGATTCTTTCTTTTTTTGGATTCTTTTCTTCATGGTGTTAGAAAGTTCTTTTAGGTGTTGAAGAGATATAGCTTCCCTTGCCTGTTTCTCATTATTTGAAGCATGTATTTTTGGGATTCTAGTGGGGGGGTTTTGATACTCTAGAGATGATTCATGACCATCCTTTCATTCCTTAGGTTCTTTAGGGGGGGTCAAATACTCTATCTTTAACCCTGCTAGCTCTCCCCAATGCTTCCTGTTGTAATGTATTTGCAGCCCTGTCTTCCTTGTCTACAATGTCTAAGCATTTCCCTTGCGATGGTGGGGATGTAGATCCGATCACCCATCCATCTGTTTTGCCTATTGAAAATGTGTGAGCATTTATATTTATGAAAGCCAGCATTTCATCTAGATGAAGATAATCTTCCTCACTATCGAATTGGATTGAATTTTCCTCTGAAGCTTCTGTTACATTTTCTGTCCACTTTTGTGAGGCACATTTTTGTGGATCCATTTCTCTTATATTTATGCTGATGCTTTTACACTTGTTGTTAGATTTTTTGGGTTCGATATTTTGTTGTTGCTTGTCCAATCTAGGAGGAAGGAGAATGGGTATTGGCACTGGAACATGTACTGGTACTTGGGGGTTGTTAGCGTCTCTTATTGACTCATTAAGTTTTTCTCTGAGATCAGAATAGTTTGTATGGGCTAGTGCATCTCCTTTTAAATTATTCATATCCTCAATGGCCTTATTATGTTCATGCCTTTCCTTCATTATCTCATTATTGGCTCCCAAAGCATCTGTTTTAAGCGCCAAACACCTGTCAATCGGATGCCCTCTTTTGTGGAAGTGTGCACAGAAATGAGGGATGTTTTCATACTGTAATGTTTGCCAGAAGCCAAGGTCGCCATTATTAATCCACAACCATGAGGGAAGTTTTTTCAAAAAGTCAATTTTTATGCAGATGCATGCTACATTGGGTCTTGATACTGCGATAGTGGCGGAGTACATCTTTAGAGGGTTACCCACACTTTGTGCAATGGAGAATAATGCGCTTCTTACAAATAAGTTAATTGGAACTTATGAGAAGTTAACCCAAACTGGAGCAATACTGCTTTCTTTACTGGTGTTGAAGTTGGGATCCCATTTGAAAACCCTTATTGGGAAGCCTCCAATGCTCCATGAGTCTCTAAGCCATATCCTAGAAAATTCGTCTTCATGGTTGAATCTGATTATGATGTGTTTTTTATCCATATGTCCAATGGAGTAAGATGATTTAAGTTTCAACTTAATGAAAACCTTTTTGATTCTATCCAAGGGGGTCTCCCATGTGAGAACTTGCCTACGATGGTTTGAATGTATGGCCTTGAGAGGTCATTTATCTCACTTTGTGATAAATAAATGGCAGCCTCACCTTTATACAATTGTGGCTTCTTCAATTCACATGTAGCATTAGTTTGGGGATGTGGTTGGTTGCCCATTAGTGCTTGTGAAAACGATCGCCGCCAAATCGATTTGGCGTCTGGAGGCACTAGATTCACTTTTGTAATTTGGGTCAATCGAGTTGAAGTAGGATCGGACCAGTAGTAAAATCAAACCATATGACTGATTGCCAGTAGTATTACCAAATGACCAAAAGATTTATTTCTCTGCCTCAATCAAACCATAGTGACAGGGAGGTGTTGCTCTGACTCAAGTAACCATTGAGACCACCGATCCAGTGATGTTGTCTTTTGTTTCGGTGATTTTAGGGGTCTTGGGTCGATTCTCGTTGACTTCTCTTCTCACTTGCACCGGCGGAGTGTGTGGTGTTGGTGAAACCACCGGTTGTCTATAGCCGTTAATTTGGGATGGGTGAGAATTGCGTAATGTAATTTTAGTGGCCCTAAATGTACTAGTTATAGTAGCATTATGTAATGTAATTTGAGTGGAGAATGATGAAAAGAGATTAATTGAATCTAGATTGTGTTGAATCAAGAAATTAATTAATGGAGTCTATAATGAATCATCTTTTTCAGATTTCAAGAGACTTTTGATTTATTCATTTTTTGGTTTCAAAGAGGTTTTTGTTTTATTTGGTTCAAAAAACACAATGTTCTAGATAAGAGAGAGAAAGATAATAAGTATAAAAGGCTCATTAACTCCTCTAATACTATCGTATTATAGGTATAATATAGATATAAATATTGATGTTATTTGTATATATAAGAGTAAATTACCTTTTTAGTCCCTGAACTATCTCTAAAGTTTTTAAATCGTCCATTTTCTTTTGTTTGACTCGTGTTAGTCCCTCAACTATTTCAGTTATTCCAAAAGAGGATTCCGTCATTTTGGTCGTTATAATTTGACAGCAAAATGTCAAATTTCATTTCTACCTTCATTTAACACCTTTATTAGCACAACAACATATTTTCCCACCATTACTCTCCATTTCGGTGCCAAATTTATCTCTCTCACTCCGTTCTCTTGAAGACACATCATCTGAATGAGGAAAATGGTAACATCTAGTCATTGATAACAGTTCTAACTATGGAATATTATGCCAAAAAAACATCCAAAACAGTTGCATACAAAAATAGTTACAAGAAGCACTACTGCCTCAGCAAAAAACGTCCCAACAATTGCATACAAAAACCAATTACATCCATAATTATTTCATATAAAAAATAGTTAAATATGGAACATTACAACTTCAGCTAAAAAGATCCAAATCATCACTTCAAACTTGTAATGTGGGATTGTTGACTCTAAGTTTGTTTCTCCTTCCTCGCGTGCATTTATAACATTTCAATGAGGATAAAATCTCAAAAATGAATGATAAAAGTTCATATAAATGAATTTTGGACGTGAGACTTACTTTGGATTTCTTTTTTGGGACAACCTTGGTTTGACTCTTTTTGGTATCACTCTTTTTTGTGTGCAGCTCCTTATATTGTGGCCGAAATAACCAGACCTACTACATTTCATCCTAACTCCATGTTTTCCACACTTAGTTCCAATTGTATGAGCTTCACCTTCTTCTTTATTCCTCTTTTTCTTTGGTCTGCCTGGTTGTGCCTCAACATCGGGTAGTGATAGGGATTTTTTGTAGAGGTAGGCCATAAGTCTTTGTCATTTAATGGCATAAGGATGTTGTTATATGCTTGGAGATATTTTTCTTTGGTTTATCACTCATACACATAAATCTTTGTCTTATCCCTTTTGTATAATATAACACCTAACCCATGAACACAAGGCAACCCACTCAATTACCAGACCCTATAAAAATAACTCCTCTCTCTCAAATCAACAACAAATTAAACAGACGGACCTTTAACCTGAAACTGGGGTTCTCCATTCCACTCACATATGAACCCTATAGTATCTTTAAGCATTCATTTAAGATTTTCCTCAATTCTTGGACAAATTACACCAGGGTGTTTGATCATCTTATCAATATTCACTTGAATTCTTCTCATTATCAATTACCTAATTATTTCTATCATTGAGATAATAGGCTTATCCCTTGCATCAGATATGAAACACTAAAAGACTTCACAATGGTTGTTTACGAGAATATCATATTTTGGTTGAGTAGATAAGTGTGACCTACCTTAATTCTTATAAAGAAGCACTATATCCATCCATATGTATCCTTTTTCAGAAACCTGCTTCACTTCTTCCATGCATCTGCTGAAATATTCTGATGTACTTGCTTTGTCACGTTTCCAAAACAAATATTTCAATTGTCTTTCCCTAAACTGATTCTTGGAATTGTTATGGTGGTTCCTAACACAAAATCTCAGCTCACATTGGGGGACAACAAGTTGAAGAGATGGTAGCAAACCCTGCAAACATAATGAATATGAGTAAATTTAAATAGACTTAAAAATGTTGAAATATGTTTTCATGAAAGAAAAATTGAATATGATTACTACCTTATATTGACGCACCTGAAAGAAATTTTTTCTTCATTTACAATGCCTACACCATCAGACAACAACTCTAAAAACCACATCCAAGAAATTTTACACTTTTTCTCGATAATATCATAAGCAAATGGCCATATTCCATTTTTTCCATATATACCAACAGCTTATAGAAGTTGACCAGGGTAGGGATCCTTTAGAAAGCAACCATCTAGTTCAAAAATAGGTCTCCTTTTTTGAGTGCCCCCAAAGAACAATACACTCTCTGAAATTGAGGGTTCTCATCTTAAATGTTAGCCTCACTGACATGAATTTTAATGGTGTAATTAGGCATAACTCTTTTAACTTCATCACAATATCTCCACAAGTTTTCATATTGGTTTTTTACCTTTTATCAATCAAATTTTAATCTTCTTTATTTTTCCCTAAATGCTTAGCTTCTTGACACTCCAACTGTAAGGTCCCTTTTCACAGTCTCCCTAATCGCCATCAGATGTATACTTGGGTTGGACTTGAATGTGTCCAAGTACTAATTTGATAACAATTTTTATGTCACAAGCCTATTGAAGTAGGATGCCTTTTTGTTGTGAATTGCATACTCTATGATGGCTTGTCTAAACACATGAGTACTTGCAAACTTCTTACTAAGTTCAAATTAAGGGTTTGACATATCCTTTTCTACATCAAACTCAGAAAATCTTACACTTCATTTACAAGCATTGCCTCCCTCATGTTCAGAAGAAGCCAAGCTAATAAGATCATTTGAGTCATCCGTTTCAGACATAAATCCCATGTTGTCTTCATTAAGTCCCACCTCCTCATTTATAGACATCTTTTCTTTTTCCTTCTTTTTATCTTCCTTTCTTTATTCAGCAACATCTACCTCCTCATCTATATTATATCCTATACTCTCTTCACATTCAGACCTAGGACCTTTATTTTTAAATTATTATACTTCCATTTCATCAAAATCAAACCCCAGTTCACTAGGATCTTGAGGCATTTCAATTTACACATCAACTTTCCTATAAATAGGAACCCACTGACACATTTCCAAAACAACACTGTCACTGTTTATTTTGTTCAAACAAAACTTTCAACCCAAATAGGTATCCTTGTACCACAATTGGTTGGGATTATGACATCCCAATTCTCTAATCATTTCAAATAAGGCTTGGAGGGATAATCTATCTGGATCACGAAAACAAAAATGGTTTACAAGTCCACCTACATATGGATTTCGCTTGTTTATCTTGAAAACATCCACCATGGTGCAACTCAACAATGAAATAAGGTTCACTTTCATCTGTAATAACACACGAATAATGGAAAAAAGGGTAAAAATGCAAATGTATGAGACATGCAACATATTCAACATGAGAAAAAAGGTTATTGTTGAATACCCTAATGACCAATAGCAATGTGCAGATAATCAGGTTTTTGTTGTATAAGCTAATGATCAACATCAATATCAAGATGAAAAAGAATATAAATGAAACTAAAATTAACTTCAATATAAACAAAAGAAAATTTCATATACCATATAACGTATCAGGGTTGATTATTAATTCTACGACATCAATACGTCGCAACTTCTACTCCATTTTGTCCAAGATTGAACGAAAAGTTAGGTTGAAAAGTTAGTGTTTTTTCGTGAAGTATGCAGAAGAATGACAAACATTTGAAATGAAGGGGTAAATATGATTTTACCCATACAATATAGACACGTAAGTAGCATATGATATTTTGTTATCAAATTATAATGGTCAAAATGACGGAATCCTCTTTTTGGAATTGGTGAAATAGTTAAGGGACTAACATGAGTCAAACAAAAGAAAAGGGACAATTTAAAAACTTTAGAGATAGTTCAGTGACTAAAAAGGTAATTTACTCTATATATAATTTTTAATGGTTAGTTCAAAAGAAAACCGAAAAAAATAAGGAAGGAACCTGATCAAGTGTTTCAAGAGCTCAAAGAAAATGAACAGTTGAATGGTTGAGTAGATGGCTCGTCATGAGCAATATCCTGAAGTGTCGAAGGTCGAAGATCAATGCCGAGAACATGGAAATGCGGAGAGCATTGAGAGAGAGTGCGGTGCTTAATTTTCAAAATGTGGGTTAGATTCTCCAGAGAAATGTGTTTTTTAGGTGAGGTTTAAAAGATTTCGTATATTGCATATTTCAGCTCTAACTTTGCAACCTTACAACTACAGTTCCTATACTTTTCAAACGACATAAACCTATGGTTTTTTTCCCATAAGTTCATGGGGGACATCCCCTTGGCCCAAAGTAGATCCGCCACTATTTGGGTAAATTGGATGACGACTATTGTTCTAAAAAGCATGAGGCTCGAGGCATGGGAAAAATAATAAATCACCACTATATATATATAAATGTAGTTATATATATGTAAATTGATATAGTTATGTCTAATATCATATATATATATATATATATAAATATATTGGTGTTGTGCTGAAAAAAAGCCTAGATGGCGCTAGGGCGTGAGGCGGCAATCAAACGCCCGCCTAGTGCCCTGTACTCTTTAGAATATTATGTATGATAGGTCCTAAATACATCTTATGGTATGTTTAAATATAATAGGAGTTCGTAGTATATATTGATATGATCAAGGATATTTTTAATGGGAACAAGAGTGAATAGAGAATTTCAAATTAATATAGGCCTACATCAAAAGTTCATCTCGAACTCTTATCCCTTTGCCTTCTATAAATTAATTGAATGAAATATACTAGATAAAGTGATGTGGTGTACGTTATTCCAAGTAATATTATTCAAGTGGAGGCAAGAATATGTGTTAAATTAGAAATGTGGAAAGAACCCAAGAAGTACGAGGGATTAAAATATGTAAGATTATAATTGAGTTTATAGTGTGTAATTTGAGTAATTGTGGGTGAAAAAATGGGGATAAAGTGAATAAGGTCAAGAAATACCTAAAAGTGGTCATTTTCATTATTTATGCCTGATCATACATAGAGATAAAAATTTGATGGGAGAGTTCTATAGGATAAATGTCAAGCTAGTCATGATAGTCATTCTATATGGATACAGAGTGTTGAGTAAGTAGGTAACCAAGAAGCAACATGTTCAAAATAAGACGTTAAAGATGAATGTGTGATAAAACTTGGAAGGAAAAAATTAGAAATGAAAATTTTTCAAAGTGTAGAAGTAGCTCTTATACTAGATAATTTGAGATAAAATCGCCTTAAATTGTTTGAACACCTTAAATAAATGTCCCCGTAAGAAAGATTGATTTGGCTAATATTGAATGTAACACTACGGGGAGAGGTGCACCAAAATTGATGTGGTGGGAGACGGTTAAGGGCATGATAACATGTGATTTGCCTAATAATATTAAACAAACACATTGTGACAACCCGCTCACCAAAATAAGGGGTCCAATACTCCAATAATAATGGGAATCATAGATGGACCATTCTCAGCATCACAAAGATACAATAAATATACGGGGTAACCACCCTATATTTCTGAAAAATGGGTTGCCAAAATTTTTGTTTTATAAGTTAAAGAAAGAATTAAACAACCCAATAAGGGGACCGAATATGCTGTCGGTCAACAGTCTCTTACAACAAAATTAAACAAGTTCATTAAGTTACATAATACATTACAATAGGCAAATACAAAAGATTTGGGTCACGCGCCCGAGTAAAAGACCCGATCATAACTAGTGTACAAAAATAAAGCGTCTATAACAACATATCTCGTAATATCCGTAAAGTATCACGGCTCCCCAAAAATATCGGAATAGGAAAGTCAGAATGGGCGTCCTTGCGGCGGAGCACCTGAGCAGATACAAGATTTATGCACAACAAGAAATATGAATGGGTCAGGGCCCGATTCTATATGATCACTAGATGAATAAAAAGTATGACAATTATGAATAGTTAATCATGATGGATATAGATAAGAATCTACCTATACAATTTCAAAGCATAAACTACGGCAATTTAAATGATTATAAGTTTAATTCAATTATGCAAGAGGATATGAATGATTAACATTAATTAAAAGCCTCCATCATTTACTCCATTCCATTTCCTTATTCCATTTCTCGTTATGAAACATAATCATAGTTTATATACTCTTTATGGCATTTATCATAAATCAAGTCCAACTTGAATAAGAATAGTTATATTCATATACATATAACGATTCTAAGACCGCCCGTCCGAGTTTCCCCGCTATGTGCGCCCCTAAATGACTATCATCTTCCAGAGCCTATCAAACAAGGCAACCTGGGCATCCTAACGCAACGTCGGGAAGTGGCCATATACCTGCGAGTGAGTCATAACCATACCCGGAATTACCTCACTAGCGCAAAATAAATACAACATACATAATAATCTGTCATATGGCCGAGGACTATATTCACCATGCATTCACTAGCCCGGGGACTTCACCTCATGTGTGAACTTCCCTTATGATAGCATTTAGAGAGGTGTGTTTAAGTAAATTATCATTTACCATTTTTATTTTCAATTCCATTTTAATAGATACATCACCCTTTTATTCGGAGCCATACGTAATTCATATCATCATTACAACCTCATTGATTTATGAACCGCCTATTCATACTCCAAGAATTTATGGTGTCACTATAAACCACCAAGTCTAACATACCTCAATTGAGCTTCTAAAGTCTCCAAATATGACCTTACAACCCCTAGTCTCATAATAATTAGCTAACGGAAAAGAATGCCCTAACATCTATTTGTACACCCCCGGAATAAACCCCATTTAATCCATTTCTAATGTAGGGTAGTTAACCAACTCATCTAGGACTCTAGGAGTCTAAGTTTACTTCATACAAGAAGGTTCCTAAGTCCTAATCTTAATGAAAAGGGGGAAAATTGTGTTAGAAAAATAACTCAAAACAGCATGATTCCGAGTCGATTCGCCTTAGGGCCGAATCGATTCGCCCAAAAATGAATCAATTCGGGTGACAAACCGATCTTTTTGCCTCAACCGAATTGATTCAGCCTTAACCCAAATCGATTTGGGTTCCCAGAACTGTAAACTCAACCCTTAACGAATCTATTCGCCCTAGGGCCGAATCGATTATCCCCTGTGAATTTGCCAAGAAAGGGCTACGAGTTATGAAACCTAATTTCCCCCAAATCTCATATCTTCTGCAACCAACATCATTAATTCACCCCATCAAATAATAAATGCATCTAACTACCATCATTTACACAAATAAACATCTAAATAAACTTCAAAGGGTTTAAAACCTACAAATCCCTTAAAATCCCAAAGTTGGTAAACCATAACCACTACCCAACAATCAATACAATTTATTCATCTTAAACCATATATTAGCAAGTAGAAAACTTGCCTTGAAGTAGAAATCTCAGATTCTAGGAAGATGGAAGCAAGATCAAGTCCCAAATCTTCAATCTCTCTCTTTTCTCCTCTTTTCTACACACTTTTCTTCTTCTCTCTTTCTCTCTAGGTTTAGTAGTGCACAATTAAGAAATGAAATGAGGTGTAAGACTAAATCGTGGCTTTAGTCTAATTTCCTAACTTAAATGGTTAATACGACATTAAAATGACTCACAACTACACATCTAAGTTAAAACCAGTCAAAATTGCCCCCCGAAACTCAAAAATATAATATGACACTTATTTTGACTATCTCGCACATTTCGGGACTAACTACGCCCTCTAAATTGGCATCCGGAAATTTTATAAATCATTTCAAGTTTCGGTTCCATTTAAACCATAAATGTCATTTAAAGCATATGACACTATAAAACACAATGTGATGATATTTACATACACATACAGTAAATATGCAACAATCTAGTAAATATTATCTTTCAACTCATTCAATTAATATTTACTCCATTTTCCAACATTTTATATAATTACTTCACACAGTAAATTAATATAAAATAATTTCTCAAAAGCGAGGGTTGTTACTGTAATACCCCGTATTTTCATGCTATATTAATTTGGGGATTTATTAAATTTAATGTGACGATTTATTTAATAAAAATCCGGAAATTTAAATATGTTATAATTATTAACGTGACGAGAGTTAGTAATTATGGGAAACTTGTTGAATATTACTAATGAGCATAGTAATATATTATATTGGTTATATTGAATGTCATAAGTGAATTAAATGACTATTTCGGAAATTTAAGTTGGGACGTGCACGTGTCACGTCGGGACTAATTTTGTTTAATAAAAAGTGAATATTTTATAAGTTGTCTGTATGGTCCTTTTGAGTGCGCCGACGTGTCCGGAAGGGTTGAGATAGTCAGAAAAGTGTACCCGGGGGTTTGGTTCGTCTCTCGGGGTGTTTTTAGGCCTAATTAGTGACCCGGGAGGGCATTTTGGTCTTTTTTTAAAATAGGGTAATTAAACCCACGAATTTTAGCAGCCTTTATCAGCTGGTTAGGTTAGCCATTTAGGGCTAGAACATACAGAACCCTAAGACGGCCATTGGAGAAGAGAGGAGAGACCTTTCTAGGAGATTCAAGGCCAAAACACCTCCGTTTGCACCGCCGTAACCACCAACGCGTAGATCGCGAGGAGGAGAATGCAACCACACCATAATCTACCGGAAATCAGACTTTTGAAAATCCCAGGCAAGTGTTTAACTTGCATATTTCGTTAGTGCAATGTTCATATTAGTTAGGATTAATTAGGAATGTAATCCATGTAAGAAAACCCCAAATTTTGATAGGAAATTGCATGTAGAGAAGATTAAAACCTTATGCTGGAAACTCTTGATGTTATAGATGTATTACCCATGAATTTTGATGATATATGAGGAAGAAATTCTAGAAAAAAACTGAATTGGATAATAGTTATGAAAACTTTAGGGTTCTTGATGTTTAGATGAGATTTTGGATTGTTTAACCATGATTAATGATGTATACACGCATGCTGAACGTTAAAAACATCTGGAATTATGTTAGTATGTTAGTAGTAGACTTTTTGGGTTGATTAGTGTTGGAAAATATGGATATTGATGAAGAATTTTGATGAATCCTGTAACTGCAATTCTGCAGAATTTTTACCCAGGCCTGCTTGATCGATCGATCGAACATAGAGCATCGATCGATCGAAGGTTCGATCGATCGATCCCCAAGCTTCGATCGATCGACCCCTCCTGGCAGACTCCTATTTCCCTTGTTTAATTAGTTAAATTCAAATAGTCGTGATATAATTCTTGGGCATTCTTGATAAAATAATTTGGGAGATATTGAGGACCAGTAGGGCATATGAATAATTGTTGGGACCTTTAATCTTCAACGAGAATGGTATTTATGGGATAATTACTTTAGGTTGGTAGATTTATGAATTTAAAGGGTGAGGTGCGTAAGAGAGTTACGTTGGAATCTAATAAAGTCACTTACTGAATTTCAAATTTGTGAGGATGTAGCCCACGTGTGTTAGGTAATAAGAGAGAAAACCCTTCGAGTTAAGGTTAGGAATGAAACCTTATATGTAATTCTATAAATGTGAAATTAAGGATAAATGGTATAATTACGGGTGATGAGAAAAACCTATATTAATATAATAAAGTGGTATATTTATATGATTGTGTGTACATATATTATATGCATGTGAAAATCATACCCACGCTACTTGCTATCCCTGAGGTTTCCGCGCTGGGACAAGTCTTATCTCGATGTGACCTTTATGGGGGATATTGACTTGTACCCTAGAAGATAGATGTCCTTGGTACAGGCTATCGATGCGATAGTTTAGACGGTCCTAAGAGACGCCGGTATGTGCCACCCTCTTAGAGACTTGGAATCTATGCTTCGCCTCAATATTGTTTGTGTATTTATGTTAATACAATTCGAGAGTGATTCCGAATGTATTCCCCTTAAAATGAGTGATATGGGGCTTTGGATAGTGGAAGTATGCACGCACCATAGTTTTATTCGGGGTGCTGTTATATATATATATTATACGAGAAGTTAATATATATATGAGATTATGATATTTGAAACTGCCTACTGAGATTTAATAAGTAGGACATGGTTGTTGGCTCAAATTATAAATACTTGTTTTGAGAAAGTGTAATATTTCACTGGAATCTTTATTGTTCTTTTTTAAAGTTAAAAATAGAGAACTTTGGTTACAAATTGGAACATCTTTTTAAAGTGGAAATAGTGAATTATAAATCTTACGAGTAATCTAAGTTAAGTTAAATCTTTTAGAGAGACTAGTGCGTTAAATGATAAGACAAACTGTTGGGAAGGTTAGTGCGATAGGTGTGCACATTAGAAGAGAGGTGAGTATTTTCTCAAGAGAGTGACGTACTAATATGTTGTTGCATTGGCCTGTATCAATTTAAATACTTGCTAAACGTATTTTAAAATCAAACACACTTTCGGGCTCTGACCCGTTTTCTTTTTCTCTCTCTCTCTTGTATATATATATGTATATTTTCAGGTGCCCAGCCACAGGGGCGTCTTGCTTAGGATCCCTTGAGAGGAACGTGTTGCAGCTTAGATGGGAGTTGCAGGTCACTTGCGTAGACGGCTTCCTTTATTGACTCTACTTCTAGCATTCTCATTTACTTTGCATGTGTCGCCCTTTCCATTATTTCATTTGTTGTTGGGATATTTATATTTCAGTTATTACCAGTATTGTTCTATGGGATTTATTCAGTATGGATTTGTGATTTTAATTTCATATGTTGACATTCGATTGGCGAGTGTATTATATTATTTGGTTTATCGTGGTGTGATTCAAAATTGTAGAAATGTTGTTTTAAATAAATAAATCTTTTTCTTTAATTATAATTTGGAAAGTTTGTATGAGAAATGTTTTTTGACACTTAGCTTAATTATTTAGGGTGTTAAATTGGAGAATTTATTTTTATCGACAGTGATGCTGAGAATGAACCAACTGTTTACCTTGATTTAATTTAATAAAGGAGTGATCGCCCGGTATTTAATTAGGCGGGGTGTCACAGTTACATACTCCCCCCCTTATGAGGGAATGTTTCCCTTAAAATTCAGGCGTACCTTGTAAGAAGAGATGCGGATACTTTTCTCGCATATCGTCCTCACGCTCCCACGTCGATTCCTTGGTGTCGTGATGACCCCATTGAACTCGCACCAAGGGCACCACTCGCGACCTCAATTTACTCTCTCCGTGCTCTAAGATTGCCATCGTTTGTTCTTCATACGAAATATCGGGTTGCAAATCGATATCCTCCAAAGGAATATGCCAAAGGGCTCCCTCACACCTCTTATACTTCTTCAGCGAGGAAACATGAAACACGTCATGGAGTTGTTGTAAATGTTCCGGTAAGGAAAGTT